>MU224855.1:2115796-2181544 GCA_018584345.1 Thuja plicata | reverse complement strand
TATCAGTAATCTTTAAAAGGTAAAACCTGCCTGAGTCTGTGGAGCTCAAAAATGAAGAAGGATATTATCCAATCCTTAGAAATTAGCCTTTCTCTTGCCTAAAAGAGGTTGCATCCGAGTATACAAGCTATACTATCATAATTAGGTAAGTGTTGCAAGAAAAAGAGCTAACAGGAGCATGACCCATTTGTCTAGGAGACCTGTGAGAGATTCTTTTCCTAAAAGATACTTCAATGGATCACTCCAGGACATGAGCATGATTTTTTGGTGTAGCATGTAATGTCTTAACTTTTGTGTTGCAAAAACCACAATAAGAAAATCTTGTTCAATGAGTGATTAGTTTAATTCATATCCAACCAGTGTTCTACTGATGTAATAAATGGCTCTTTCTTGCCCTATTCATCATGTTGTGCAAGAAGAGCACCCAATGTAGTTTCTATGGAAAAAATGTACAAGATAAATGGATTTCCTAGAATGTGAGGCATCAAGATTGGTGGATGTAATAGATAATATTTCAATTATTGGAATGAGTGCTCATATTTTTCATTCCAATGAAAAGTCACACCTTTATGCATCTAATTTTTAAATGACTAGCATTTATCTGTGAGTTGTACAATGAACCAACAGATAGACTGTAGTTTCCCTTGTAGACTTCTCAACTTCTTTAGAGTGTTTGGTGGAGGCATTTCCAAAATTGCTTGCACCTTTGCAGGATCCACTTCAATACCTCATTGAGAGATGATATAGCCTAGGAGTTTTCCAGAAACAACTCCAAAAACACACTTTTTAGGATTTAAGTAAACCTTATATCCTTCCATTCTTTCAAATTTTTTGGCCAGAATAATCAAATGATCTTTCCAGGTTGTAGATTTGCAGAGGAGGTCATCAACATAATCTTCCATCAAGATGTGCATGAATTCATGGAAGATTGCAGTCATTGCCCATTGATAAGTTTCTCCACTGTTCTTGAGGCCAAAAGGCATGCAATCCAACAATAGGTTCCCCAAGGACATGTGAAAGATGTCTTGGGTTGATCTTCAGGAGAAATGTGAATTTGGGTGTAACTAGAGAAGCCATCCATCAGTGACAGCATCTCATAGCCTGCAGTCATGTCGACAATGATGTCAATGTTAGGCAGAGGAAAATCATCTTTAGGGCATGCCTTATTTAGATCATGGAAATTAGTGTATATCCATATGCCCCCAATGTGCTTTCTAACAGGTACCATATTAGAGATCCAGTCTGCATAATCTATAGGTCTAATAAAACCAGAATCCAATAGCTTCTTCAATTCTGGTTTTACCAGTAGAGCTATTTGGGGATGAATTTTTCTTAGCTGCTATTTGACTGGATTCACACCTAGCTTCAGAGAGAGGTGGTGAAAAACTAACTAAGGATCCAGGCCATGCATGTCAGCATAGGACCAGGCAAAATGAATCTGGCACTCAAGGAATAATCTAATAAATTCATCCTTCTCTTATGTTGAGAGTGATGTTGCAAAGTGTATGATCTTGGGGTTGTTTGGTGTTCCCAAGTTGATTTCCTTGGTCATTTCAATGAGAAATTTCAAATTATCCTTTAGAGGGGTATGTCCAATCTTCCATCCTTGGGTGCCTCAAAGAGGTTTTCACCCTCGGATACACCCTTTGTTTTTACTTTTGCATGGTTAACTAGTGCCTTTCAGTTTTCACCAGAGGACCTATTCTTTTTATTTTTTTATTTTATCATTTTCAATTTTGTGACTAGAAGATGGAGTTGACTCCTATTGCCAAAATTTTGGTCTGCATACCTTTAGACAAAAGTGGATGTTTGGTGTGTTGTAGTGGTCCTAAAAGCTTCATGTGAGTCTTGAGTCTAAGTCTAGCTATCCCCTTAGGATAGGAGATCTTTACCAAATTTCCCCATTGTGTTTTCTCTCTTTTGTGAGCCAGAGGGAATATGTATTTGAGATGTGTTTTCATTGGGTAGGTTAAGTTACCAATCTAGTAAAGGTCATGGTTCAAAGATTTCTAACATCATTTTTACATGCAGCTGAAGTATTTAGCCATAACTCTTCATTTTGTAGCTTGGCAGAAAATTGGGTTCAGGCTTCTCCCCCGGCAAAAAAGCATCAGCAGGGTGCATCTTCTGCCAACGACTACTAAGTGATGTCTCAACAGGAAGTGTAGTTCTAAAATGGATCCCTTAAGCTTAGAAGGACTGCAGTGTCAGATCTACACCTCTACAAGTCAAGAGGAATGATTAAATAGAAAGAAATCTAAGAAATAAGTCTAAAGGTAGAAAAGTAGGAAATGGCTTCTCCACTACTCCAATAGGTGGATTTTGACCCACGGAGTACGTTTTCCACCAAGCCATTAAAATGAAGTGATTTTGAGGAAGAATCTATCTCATAAAGAATCTAAGATATAAAGAAGGCAGATGAAATCAACACATGCCATTTTGGCATCCTAACAGACCCAATTTTCCCTTTGGTAGATTTTTGAACCGAGAGCACTCCAAAAGCATTTCTCTGCCCAAAGGAGAAGTGGAAAATTAATTTTCCACTACCTCAGAAAAGTTACCATTGTGTTTACTAAAAGTGAAAAGACATTTCTTAACGGCCCGTAAGAAAAAATTAATTAATTCAAATAAATTCATTTTACTTCATAATAGACTGTTTCATTAATGTTGAGGTCTTTTCATTTGTGTGGTGTGGGAAGTTGGCCGTTAAATGGAAAGAATTGAAAATTTATAAGATCAGTTGGAGGTTTCCAACATGAGCTATTGTATGCTTAAAAAATTGTTTAAATTCAAAGCCTTTGATACTGGTTGTTCTTTGCCTCTACATTCTTAAAATATATTCTTCATCTCTAAATCAAATCATTTGAACAATGGCATCTAGATTCATGGGATTTGATGGAATGAAATTTTGAATGGCATAAGATTTTAGATACATCTATGAAGTTCTTTGATATGCAAAAAATTTAGAATAGACTGAAAGTAGACTAGATGCATCCAATCACTGAGAAACTGAAAGAGAGTGGATTAGTTGAAGCCACTAGTTTTCCCATAGCTATTCAAGCCCCAAAATTGATCTAGGAATGCATCGCTCGATACAACCTAGAGACTAGGAAAATCCTCTTGCCCAATGAAACAGTGTTTCTATCCATTGATAGAGAATCGGTCTAGAACTTGCTTCACATCCCAGAGCAAGCTGAGTATTCAAAAATGACATACAGTCAGGAGGTGACTGAATATATCACCAAAAATTCAATTTGGAAGAAGGAGATAATGAAAGCATGGTTTCAAGAGCCCAAGAATGCCAAAGGGAATCTGCCAAAGACACTATATGGCACTAATCTGATGCCGAAGATCATAGACATTCTAGTGCTACTCCACATGATCAGAGGTGAGAGTGAGGCATTCAATTTTGTTAATCATCACTTCTTCCTGGTTCAGGTAATCCGTTCCCAACACCACTTCATTAATTGGGCCCTTATGGTAAGTGAAAACCTCTCGGAGGCCCTAGATAGAGCTAAGTGCCATAATGAATTTTATATGTCTTCAGTACTTTTGTATATTCTGGAAACATTCCAAATTTTGCCAGGGCTTTCTAGATTACAGGAATTTCCTGATGATGTTAAGAGTTATGAATTTTTCCCCTCTTTGCAATTGCACAATAGTTATGAAGAATATCTTTGGGTTAATGATGTGTTTACAATGAGATTGTGCAGGGAGCTACAAGGCTATCTAGGAAGGAGATTCTCTCCTAAATCCATGGATTTTATCAACCAATTTGGATTCTATTTTATTCAATTCGGAGATTTCTCATACCTTCATCTCACAGGTTTTGACGACTTCCCTTTGAAGCTGCCCAAGTATCCCACAAATATGATCATTCTGGTGGAGGTGATGAGGTAAGTGCTACAAGTGAAATTGATCTATGCCGATGCTAGGAAGAAAGGCTACAACTTTCCCATGACTATCAGAGCCTATGGTTGTGTGTCTCAGTCTGAGGCAAAGAATGTTCTAAAGGAATTCTTCAAGAGGTTTTCTTTGGAAACTTATGATGTTCTGAGGCCACAATATGATCCATTTAATTATGCTTGTGATTACCTAAAAAATGAGTCAAGCTATACACCATGTAGATGACATTGAAGACTACTAGACTGATTGTAGAGATGATCTGGAGAGTAGAGATAGATTTTATGCTAGATTAACCATTGAACAAATCAAAAGGTTCAATGTCAATCTTGCAGTTGAGGGGCTACTAGATGATAGCTAGCACATGTATGATAATACCTATCTTGAGAAGATCAAACCTCTTTCCGTCAGTTTTGAGCCCATGCTAGATCAATCCGTAGGTGACTTGCAGACTCTAATGAGTGGTATTTATAAGAGGATAGAGTAGTGGGTTGAATGGATGGTAGGAAGAAGGAAGAGGTCAGAAAGGAAGCCTCCTACTCAAAGGACCCTAACAAAGGACACTTCCAACATTGCAACAACTTCTTTGGTGGTACTCCCAACTATGACCAAGAGTTTGTCTCAACCAGCTGGTGGAGGTGATGAACCTCTGGAAAAAGAGGTTCAACCAAAGAAGACTTATGGAGGAGGTTCACTTAAAAATATTGGAACAATAGAGGAACCCACCAAAGGTGCGGAACTAGAGCAGCAAGCTAAACCTGTCATTGTAGATATACTGGTTGGCACTTCAACCCAAGATTCTCCAAGGCGAGGGTCCCCTATCATAGTAAAAGTGGGTGAAGATACTCCTTCAACCACATAATCAGAAGAAGAGGCCTGGAAAAAGTAGAAGGTTGCTTCAGTAGAAAAATTGGTGTCCTCCTCTCCTACCTCGATAAATCCATTTGCTTCTAGACCAAAGGTGATGCCCCCAGTCATAAGGAAGTTGTTCATTGAGGAGTTGGTTTCTGCATAAAAAGTTACCAGCATAGATTCTTGGATAGAAAATACTCTAGAACATAAGAGGAAGAGGGAAGAAGAAGGAATTTCCAGCAAAGACACTCAATCACGGGCCTTTTAGTCCAAGGATACTATGAGAAAATAGAAGAAAGTAAAGATGATGTCTACTTTGGGTTGTGACCCTAAGACTAGACACTTCACTATGGAAGTAGCCAAGCCAACCAAGGATGGTAGATTTGAGGATACGACCACTTCAGACTTTTATTTATAGTCATTTGATATGGGCTTGGCTCATCATGACACCAAGGTGGACTGGTGGAAGTCTACTAATGTGGTGATAGAGGAAGAACTTGAGGAGCTCAAGAATACCAAGGCTCAACTGAAGGCAGAAGTGGATGAGCTAACCAATTTCATAAGAGAGATCCTCACTCTGATTGCAAGCATCCCCAACACCCAAACCACCTTTGATCCCAGTGCGGTGGAGAATCAAGATATATTAGCCAAGTTGCAAGATGATAGGCACTTCACATAGATTGGCAAAGGATGGGTTGAGAGACTCAAATCTGAGGGGTTGGTAGTTGTCAAGCAGCTAGGTAATGCTCTCTTGAGATTGGAGAAGGAAAGAAATAACATTGAGAAGAATTTTCACACTCTCGCATCTAAGAGAGTGAAGTGTCAGGAGTGCATAGTGATGCTCCATGTAGCGGTAAAGATGAAGAGTAAAGAGGCATTGAAAGCCAAGATCCTGCAAAAGGGAGATAAACCTCTAATCAAGTGGCTTCAAAGTTTAGAGTTCAAAATTGAAATGATCATCCAGACCGAGATAGGGCTGCAGCAAGTAGATGTTAAGGTCAAGGAAGAACAAAGAAAATAATTTAAGATTCTTCAAGGTCTGCACACAGAATCCCAGATGAGTGGGAAAGGAAAAGAAATGATAGGATTGGCCAATATGCAGAAATCATTTTCTGATTATGTGGATAAGCTGTCAGAGCCATCTTCCACCCATTTAGATAAAGTGTCAGAGCTCCAGTAGTTGAGTGGATTTATTTATAAGGCCATGGAAGAATTGAAGGATTGGATAGATTCCATTAAGAGTTTGGCTAAGGAGCATTCCAGATGGCTCATCCGATACACCAATGTCAAAGTCAATAGACATGAGGAGCTCATCAGAGTTATCATAGCTATCACTGCCTATAGGGCTAAATTAGGCAAAGGGAATGAAACTAAAGCTTGAATATATTCTCTCCTTTTACCAAATTTTGATTAACGTTGTAACAAATAAATCTTCGGTTATCATTTCTTGTTGGGGAAGTTGAACCATTTTGGTTTCCCCCCCTATTTTTGTAACAGCCCAATCTGGGACTCTATATGTACTATTTCCAAAATCAATACAAAGGTCGGCTAAATTTAGGTGTGAAAGATAGAATTTTGCTAAGTCAATTATGTGTCTCTTAATACCATTTCTTTAACTATTCCATTGTATTTCATTTGTCTTTCTATTGAATTTGAATGTTTCTTTGAAGTTAGATTTGCAATATATTTTCAAACCAAATTTCTGTATTATGATTTGATACAGTGAATTTAGGGGAAGATCCATTGTTACCCTGAGTTGGGACATGTTTCTATTAAATATATTGATCCTTTAGCTTTCCATCATTAATCTCTAGTTTTTCATTTGCATTTTTTAGTAGAAGTTCATGCATTACTAGTTTTGGGAGTTAATCTAATTGATGAAATCTCAGAGCTGGCTAGATTTAAAGTTAAATTCACCTTGCCTAAGCTATTTCTCATCTGGGTTTAGCTTGGTTTACTTCTTCTATTCTCAGGTCAAGAACATACCTCTATTAGATTAGGAAAGATCAAGATTCACTAAAAATCATTCATATAAGGGAATTGTACCTTCAAATTCAGAGGGAAGTTGGTTTTTCAATAACAATTTTCCAAATGTTGTATTCAATTGTTCTTAATCATTTTGGGTATTTTAGAGTTAAATTCAAAAGAACAAACTATTTACCAACAAATTTTTGGTGACTCTAGTGGGGAAGATGAACAATTGTTATAACTAGAAGCATATCACAGAGAAAGATGGTGCTTCTCCATGAAAACATAGTTCCTGTGCTCCAACCGAATCTTGGATTCCAAGACAATCAAGAGGACCTCATCTCCTCATTGAACACTTTTGAGTGGAGATATAGAAGAGATACAGATCACTATAGAAATTCTATTCAAGTGATTGAACAAGAAGAAGCTAGGGAAGAAGCATTTGAAATAGTCATCGAAAGGAGAAATCTAAGAAAGGCACAATGCCAAGCAGAGCATGAAGTTAGGCTACAAAATTAGTTGAAAATATGGAGCATAAAAGGTTTCTCAAGAGTACAAGGAAAGAAGGTAGCACAGACCCAGTCTTTGAAAGACTTGCGAATATTAACTTTTCTCTTTTAGAAGTACCTCACCAAGGAAATAGAACCGCAAGGAGCCAGAGTAGACCTTCTTCACCTCCTAAACAAACTACTCAATTGTCCATGACTTTCCAAGTATTAACTTTACACAGAGTAGTTGCCTCTCCTGTTATCAATCTAACACCCTATCTACCCCAAGTAGCTATGGTGCTTCCTTCGGCTGCTGCAGTCAGACCTCTGCAATTAGCAGCATATAACCCTCTCCCTTCGGGTTCTAGAAAGAAATTTCCCAAATTTTTGGGGATGGGAAAGTATCTACAGATGAGCACATTGTCACCTTCTTTGCTTCAGTCAATATCCTAGCAGCATGAGAGGAGGATGTAGACATCAGACTATTTGTTGAGACCCTCATTGAGGGTGCCACTGATTGGTTTCACCGTTTACCTAATTCTTCCATCACTGGTTGGGCTTCCATGAGAGATGCCTTTGAAAGAAGGTTTAAAATTGCTAAAGATGAGCATGCCCTATTGACGCAATTAACTTCCATCAAGAAAGAACCCTCTATTAGTATGAGGGATTTTATAGCTAAATTCAATAAGCTTGTAAATCGTATTCCAGTAGCTGACAGGCCTACGACGGGAAATTTGAAAACATTCTTCATAAGTGCTATGCTGCTGGACATCAATTATGATCTAAGAAGGGTGAACCCTATAGATTTCGATACCACATAGAGAACTATTGTAGAACTTGAGGACCATATGATCTCATCTAGGAAATGGAAAAGAGAGATACAATCTAGGAACAGTAGTAGCAATACTACGTCATCAGATGAGATGATCCAAAAATTGTCCAATGAATTCATTGCCTTCAAGAGGCAACTTCCCAAATTTAATAATCCCTACCAGCGAAACTTTTAGGATCACCCTGGGAGAAACAATTAGGGGAGGAATGTTGATGGAAAGGCATTACAATTAACTGCTTCACCACAGAGGCTAGCTATAGAAGCTCCTCCTAAAAAAGGAAACATGTGTGCCTTTCACCTAACTACCGATCATGATGGAGAGAGCTGCCCTGATGTAGCTCGTGCCTAGAAAATGCATCAGACTGATGAGTGGAATGCTGGAGTGTCTGGAGCTAAACCAGATTCATACTCGCATGGTGACTCTAAAAACTTATATTTAGAGTATGAATCAGATTTAGAGCAAGAAGCAACATGTTACGCTACCATAGACGGGACCTCTTATATAGTCTTGACCCAGATTCAGAAGGATAAAATCCCTACTTCAACACCTCCACTTAAAAATAACGAGGCATCTACCTCCTATTCTAAGGAATCCAATCAAGGAGTGATAATTATACAACTAGGTAAGAAGAAAATCTCTTCTGACATTATTCAATTCTATAGAGATTCTAGAATTCAAATTTCCCCTATAGACTACCTTAAGTCTAATCCCATAGAACTGCAAAAGCTAGTAGATTACTGTAAAGAAGGGAATCTAGAGTTAAACCAAAATGTCATGACTACTATAGAAAATGAGTCTATGTTTGCAGAACCAAATAAGAAAGGAGAACCTTCTATTTTGGCCAACTTCCCAGGCCAAAAGCCTGACCCATTCTATGTGTCATTATATATTAATGGTTGTAAGTTAAGCAATTGCATAAAAAAATTTGGAGCCTCAACTAATGTCATGCCATCAACTATAGCTAAATCTCTAGGCCTTACTCTCACTAAATTCCATGGTAGATATTACTCTATGGATTCCAAGAAAGTACCCCTATTTGGTCAAATTTAAGATGCTCAAGTGGTCCTGGCGGCACACCCCGAGAAGATGATGTTGCTAACAATCCTTGTTGTTGATATACCTACTAGTTAAGGTTTACTATTAAGTAGAAGTTTTTGTAGAGAACTTGGAGGGGAGATAAAGATGGATTGGTCTCAAGCTTTAATCCTAGTAGGCAATAAAAAGATTAAACTGGTCCCGAAGGAGAAAGCTAAGTTTACAGTACTGAATTCCGATGACCCTAAATCCAAAATTCTGTATCAAGAATTGGAATTTGGTAACTATATACTATTTAATGATGACCACAATGAGGAAATGGAATCTAGGGAAGAGGAAAAGTAGTTTTCCACTAAAGAAACACCACCATAGATCTAGACCCTTGAATTTGATGGCAGTTGTGCATCTTCAAGATCTGGTGCAGGTGTGGTCTTGATATCACTAGATGGAGTATGCGAACCCCTGGCTTATAAATTGGAGTTTGGGAACACCAATAACATTGCCGAGTATGAAGCCCTCCTATTAGGGATTATTACTGCAAAGGAAAAATTTATGAAGATCTTGAGATCTTGTGGTGATGTTGAGCTGATCGTGCCTCAAGTAAAGAATTAATACTCTGTAAAAATCACAGATTAAAGAATCACAGAAATAGAGTATGGGACAAAATAGAGGTGCTAGATGCATTCTTTATTGAATTTGTGCTGAGAGAGTTAAATGCCAAGGAAGACTCCTTGGCCATGTCACTTTGCTAATCCTCCCTCACCCAGAATTCAAAGATAAGAAGTACCAAGTGGAGATTGTATATCGACCATCTATGCCAAATAATGTAGAAGATTGGCAAGTGTTTGAAGATGACCAGAACCTCCTTCTCTTCCTAGAAAGTAGTGGCAGCTTCCATAAAGATGTCCCTAATAGAAATAAAGGAGACCATTAGGACAAGCAAAAGAAAGATAAGTCTGATGTAATCTAGTTACAAGGTAACATCATTCCCCCTCATTTGGTCACTCTTGAGAAGCTTTTCAATAGGCATGACACCTTTGTTAAGAAGAAGAGAATCAAGAGAGGTCCTACCACTGGTGAATATGAGGGGATGAATATAGGAACTGAGCAGGGTCCTAAGATGGTCAACATTGGGAAATGTTACAGTGAAAATGAAAGGGAAGAGGCTAGGAAACTCTTCCTAGAATACCAAGATGTTTTTTCCTGGGGTTATGAAGATTTGAAAAGTTTTATGAACGGGAAATTCAAACACCAGATTCCTTTGAAACCTAAGACAACTCCATTTAGAAAAAAACAAAGGAATTACAACCCCAAAGTTTTCGATGTTATATTCAAAGAAGTTGATAAAATTCTCAAAGCAAGGATCATATACCCTACCCACCATTCTACCTGGGTAGAAAATATAGTGCTAGTGAGGAAGAAGAATGGAGAAATAAGAATCTGTGTTGATTTTAGAAACCTTAATCAATCCTCCTTGAAGGACAATTATGCACTCCCCAATATGGAACATCTCTTGAAAATCATGGCCAGAGCCAAAATGATGTCCATATTAGATGGCTTCTTAGGGTATAACCAGATTGAGGTTAAAAAAGTAGACCAACATAAAATGGCTTTCACTACTTCATGGGGCACCTTCGCGTACCACAAAATGTCATTTGGGTTAATCAACACTAGATCTACCTTTTAGAGGGGCATGGACCTTTCCTTCAGTGATATGAAGAAAAAAATCATTGGTATGTATCTAGATGATCTTACTATATTTTCTAGGAAAAGAATAGATCACATAAATGACTTAAGGAGAATATTGCAAAGGTGTTAGGAAGACGGGATTTCATTGAATCCCAATATGTCAGTTTTCTGTGTAACTGAAGGGAAATTTATGGGCCACATTGTCTCCCAAGAAGGTAGAAGGATTGACCCAGAAAGGGTAAGAGAGATCCAACAATTGAGTTTACCTATGAACAAAACCGGAGTGAAATCATTTTTTGGCCAGGTAAACTTTCTCAGGAGGTTCATTCTAGATTTTTCCAAAATCACCAAATGCATAGTGGACATGATGAAAGGAAATGTGAGTTTCAAGTGGAACAAACCTGGTAAACAAGCCTTCAAAAGCATAAAGAGTGTCATAGCTAATGCTCCTATGTTATGCCACCTAGATTATAAGAAATATTGCATAATCTATTGTTACTCTTCTCAACATACTCTATCAGCCATTCTCATGTAGGAGAATGAAGAGGTAATTCAAGCTCCCGTTGCCTTTATGAGAACACCTCTAAAAGATCATGAGTTGAGATACTCCCAGGATGAAAAGCACACTTTCGCAGTTGTAAAAGCTTTAAAGAATTTCAAATTTTATATTCTACACTCACACTCTCTTGTGTATGTTCCTGGTGTTTTAGTAAAAAGCATCTTGACTTAACAAGATGTAGGATGTAACAACAGAGGAGCATGGGTAGCTAAAACCCAAGAATATGACATAGACATCAAGACCACCAAGCTGGTGAGGGGAAATGCATTATGCAATACAATAGTGGAAAATCAAATAGACAAAAACTCTAAAGAAGTACACTTGGTTTTGGCAGTAAGTATGCAAGACCCTTGGTTTGAAAACATCATATTTTCCTAACATATGGTGAATGCCCTGAAGGGTTAACTCTGAAAAAAAGAAGGGACCTGAAACTAAAAGCTTCTAAATATGTAATCTAGGAAGATAGATTGTATAAGATATCTATAGATGGGACTTTCCTATGGTGTGTCGACAGACAATAGCAAGAGAAGTTGTTAAAGGTGTTTCATGATGAAGCTTGTGGGGGACACTTCTCCTCATCAGTCGCTGCATTCAAGATTTTAAGATAGTGTTATTACTGGCCACTAATTTTTAGAGATGCATACCATTGGGTAGCAAGGTGTGAGAAATGTAAAATGTTTTTTGGAAACCCACAGTTGGCAGCACTACCTTTGAGGCCAGTGGTAATTGAAGGTCCTTTTCAACAATGGGGTCTTGATTTTATTGGTCCTATAAATGCCACATCTAGTGTATTCCATACCTACATAATCACTGCAACTAATTATTTCATGAAATGGGCGGAGGAAAAAGAAACCAAGAAAACTACTTCGGAAGTAGTATGTGATTTTATCAAAGAAAACATTTTGGTAAGATTTGGCGTGCCTATTAAGTTAGTTATGGATGCTGCCTCATTCTTTTCTTCTCAAGAAATTATGGAATTTTGCTTTGAGTACAAAATCATGATCAGTCACTCATCTGATTATTTTCCTCGAGGGAATGATCAAGCTGAATCTAGCAATAAAAATTTGGTAAACATCATGAAAAATCTTGTAGCAGACAACCAGAAAACTTGGCACAAGAAGATCTATGAAGCCCTCTAGGCAGATAGAGTGACTCCCAAAAGAGCCATTGGTGTATCTCCTTTTGAACTCATCTATGAGGTAGAAGCTAGCCTTCCATTACCATTAGAGTTAGCTACTTGCAAACTAAGGACAACAGTAGAGGATGGCATATATGAAGATGGGTTAGAAAAGAGGATTTTGTACCTAAGAAAATTGGAAGAAGAAAGGGAGAAAATGGTTGATCATATCAAACGGCATCAAATGCACATGAAGAACTTGTTCGATAAAAAGAGTAGACCTCAGAAGTTTATGGAGGGAGAGATGGTGCTATTGTGGGATAAACACAGGGCACCCAAAGTCATGCATAGAAAACTTGAAACACTATGGAAAGGACCTTTCAAGATCCATCAAGCGTTTGAGAAGAATTCTTTTAAATTGGTGTATCCAGATGGTGAAGCACTACCCTTGACGTATAATGGTCAGGATTTGAAACTCTACCAGATTTGAATTGAAAAAAAAGTAACCCCTGTATTGTACCATAGTTATGTTTAGTTCCTATTTTTGTTTTCCTAGTTAGGTTTCCTTTCTGCTTTCCTTTCCAAGTCTTGCTTTAGTTTTGTTGTGAACAGCCTTTTATTGAGCCTTGAAAAACCAGAGACTTGAGTTCCTTGCTTGGACATGTGAATGTCCAAGTCCCCAGATAGAGCCAGCTGTTGCCCCACTTTTGGTCTTCATACCTTTAGACAAAAGTGGATGTTCGGTGTGTAGTAGTGGTCCTGAAAGCTTCATGTGAGTCCTGAGTCTAAGTCTAGCTATCCCCTTAGGATATTAGATCTTTATCGGATTTCCCCATTGTATTTTCTCTCTTTTGTGAGCTAGAGGGAATCTGTATTTGAGATGTGTTTTCATTGGGTAGGTTAAGTTCCCAATCTGGTAAATGCCATGGTTTGAAGATTTATAACATCAGTTTTACATGAAGCTAAACTATTCAGCCATAACTCTTTATTTTGTAGCTTGGCAGAAATTTGGGTTCGAGCTTCTCCCCCAGCGGAAAAGCATTAGCAAGGTGCATCTTTCGCCAATGACTACTAAGTGATGTCTCAGCAGGAAGTACAGTTCTAAAATGGATCCCTTAAGCTTAGAAAGACTGTGGTGTCAGATCTACACCTCTATAAGTCAAGAGGAATGATTTAATAGAAAGAAATCTAAGAAATAAGTCTAAAGGAGGAAAAGCAGGAAATGGCTTCTCCACTACTCCAACAGGTGGGTTCGGACCCACAGAGTACGTTTTACACCAAGACATTAAAATGATAGATTTTGATGAAGAATCTATCTCAAAGAATCTGAGATACAAAGAAGGAAGATGAAATCAATACATGCCATTTTGGCATCCTGACAGACCCAATTTCCCCTTCGGTAGATTTTTGAACCGAGAGCACTCCAAAAGCATTTCTCCGCCCAAAGGAGAAGTGGAAAAGTAATTTTCCGCTACATCGGAAAAGTTACCATTGTGGTTACTAAAATTGAAAAGACATTTCTTAACGACCCATAAGAGCAAAGTAATTAATTCAAATAAAGAAATTTTACTTCCTAATAGACTATTTCATTAATGTTGAGGTATTTTCATTCATGTGGCATGGGAAGTTGGCCATTAAATAGTAAGAATTCAAAAGTTATAAGATTATTTGGAGGTTACCAACAAGAGCTATTGTGTGCTTAACAAATTGTTTGAATTTGAAGCCTTTGATACTAGTTGTTCTTTGCCCCTAAATTCTTAAAATATATTATTCATCCCCAAATCAAATCTTTTGAACAATGGCATCTAGAATCATGAGATTCAACAAAATGAATGACATTACTTCTGAATGGGATAAGATTTTGGATATGTCTCTAAAGTTCTTTGATATGAAAAAGTTTTAGAATAGACTGAAAGTGGACCAAATGCATCCCATCATTGAGAAACTAAAGGAGAGAAGATTAGTTGAAGCTGCTGGTTTTCCCGTAGCTGTTCAAGCCCCAGAATTGATCCAGGAATGCATCACTTGATACAAAAAAGACACCAGGAAAATCCTCTTGCTTAATGATATGGTGTTGTTATCCATTGATAGAGAATCAGTCTAGAACTTGCTTCACATCCCAGAGCAAGCTGAGTATTCAGAAATGACATACAGTCTAGCGGTGACTGAACATATTTCCAAAAAGTCAATTTGGAAGAAGGAGATAATGAAAGCATGGTTTCAAGAGCCCAAGAATGCTAAAGGGAAGCTGCCAAAGACACTATATGGCACTAATCTGAATCCAAAGATCATAGACATTCTAGTGCTACTCCACAAGATTAGAGGTGAGAGTGAGAAAATCAATTTTGTTGATCATCAGTTCTTCCTGGTTTAGGTAACCTGTTCCCAACACCACTTCATTGATTGGGCCCTTATGGTAAGTGAAAACCTCTCAGAGGCCCTAGATAGAGCTAAGCGCTAGAATGGATTTTATATGTCTTCAGTACTTTTGTATATTCTGGCAACTATCCAAATTTGGCCAGTGCTTCCTAGATTAGAGGAATTTCTTGATGATGTTAAGAGTTACAAATTTTTCTCCTCTTTGTGATTGCACAATAGTTATGCAGAATATCTCTAGCTTAATGATGTGTTTACAATAAGATTGTGCAAGGAGCTACAAGGCTATCCATAAAGGAGATTCTCTCCTAAAGCCATGACTTTTATTTTCCAATTTGGATGTTGTTTTATTCAATTCAAAAATTTCTCATAGCTTCATCTTGCAGGTTTTGATGACTTCCCTTTGAAGCTGCTCAGATATCCCATAGATATGATCATTCTGGTGGAGGTGATGAGGCAAGTGCTACAAGTGAATTTGATCTATGCTAATGCAAGGAACAAAGGCTACAAATTTCCCATGACTATTGGAGTCTATAGTTGGGCATCCCGGTCTGAGGTGAAGAATGTTCTAAAGGCATTCTCCAAGAGGTTTTGTTTGGAAACTTATGATGTTCTGAGGCCACAATATGATCTAGTTAATTATGCTCATGATTACTTGCAAATGAGCCAAGATATCCACCATGTAAATGACATTGAAGAATATAGGTCCAATTGTAGAGATGATCTAGAGAGCAGAGACATATTTTATGCCAGATTAACCATTGAACAAATCAAAAGGTTCAAGGTCAATCTTGTAGTTGAGGGGCTACTAGATGACAACTAGCACATGTATGATAATACCTATCTTGAGAAGATAAAACCTCTCTCTATCAGTTCTAAGCCCATGCTAGATCAAGCCATAGGTGACTTGCAGACTCTAATGAGTGGTATTTATAAGAGGACAGAGCAGTGGGTTCAATGGATGGCAGGAAGAAGGAAGAGGTTGGAAAGGAAGCCTCCTACTCAAAGGACCCTAACAAAGTACACTTCCAACATCACAACAACTTCTTCGATGGTACTCCCAACTATGACCAAGAGTTTGTCTCAACTAGCTGGTGGAGGTGAAGAACCTCCAAAAAAAGAGGTTCAACCAAAGAAGACTTGTGGAGGAGGTCCGCTTCCAAATATTGGAACAACAGAGGAACCCACCAAAGGTGTAGAACCAGAGCAGCCAACTAAAGTAGTGACTGTAGATGTACTGGTTGGCACTTCAACCCAAGATTCTCCAAGGTGAGGGTCCCCTATCATAGTAGAAGTGGGTGAAGATACTCCTTCAACCACAGAATTAGAAGAAGAGGCCAGGAAAAAAGTAGAAGGTTTCTTCAGTAGCCAAATTGGTGTCCTCATCTCCTACCTTGGTAAATCCATTTTCTTCTAGACCAAAGGCTATGCCCCCAATCACAAGGAAGTTGTTCATTGAGGAGTTGGTTTCCACCAACAAAGTTACCAGCGTAGAGTCATGGATAGAAAATACTCTGGAATGTAAGAGGAAGAGAGAGAAAGAAGGAATTTCTAGCAAAGACACTCTGTCATGGGCCTTTTAGCCAAAGGCCACTATGAGAAAACATAAGAAAGTAAAGATGATGTCTACTCTGGGTCATGACCCTGAGACTAGACACTTCACTATGGAAGTATCCAAGCCAACCAAGGATAGTAGATTCGAGGATATGACCGCTTCAGACTTTTAGTTACAGTCATTTAATATGGGGTTGGCTCGTCATGACTCCAAGGTGGACTGGTGGAAGTCTACTAATGTGGTGATAGAGGAAGAACTCAAGGAGCTCAAGACTTCCAAGGTTCAATTGAAGGCAAAAGTGGCTGAGCTAACCAATTTCATAAGATAGCTCCTCGCTCTGATTGTAAGAATCCCCAGCACCCAAACCACCTTTGATCCTAGTGTAGTGGAGAATCAAGCTATATTAGCCAAGTTGCAAGAGGATAAGAACTTCACACAAATTGACAAAGGATGGGTTGAGAGACTTAAATCTGAGGGATTGGTAGTTATCAGGTAGCTGGGTAATGCTCTCTTGAGATTGGAGATGGAAAGAAATAACATTGAGAAGAATTTTTACACTCTCACATCTGAGAGAGTGAAGTGTCAGGAGTGCATAGTGATTCTCTGTGTAGAGTAAAGATGAAGAGTAAAGAGGCATTGAAAGCCAAGATCCTACAAAAAGGAGATGAACCTCTAATCGAGTGGCTTCAAAGTTTAGAGTTCAAAATTGAAATGATCATCTAGGCCGAGACGGGGCTGCAGTAAGTAGATGTTAAGGTCAAGGAAGAATAGAGTAAAGACTTTAAGATTCTTCAAGGTCTGCACACAAAATCGTAGATGAGTGGGAAAGGCAAAGAAATGATAGGATTGGCCAATATGTAGACATCATTTTCTAATTATGTGTACTAGCTATCAGAGCCATCTTCCACTCATTTAGAAAAAGTGCTAGAGCTACAACAGTTGAGTGGATTTATTTATAAGGCCATGGAAGAATTGAAGGATTGGACAGATTCCATTAAGAGTCTGGCTAAGGAGAATTCTAGATGGGTCATCTGATACACCAATGTCCACATCAACATACATGAGGAGCTCATCAGAGTTATCATAGCTAACACTTCCTATAGGGCTAAATTAGGCAAATGGAATGAAACTGCAGCTTGAATAGATTCTCTCTTTGTACCAAATTTTTATTGATGTTGTAATGGATAAATATTTGGTTATCATTTCTTGTTGGGGAAGTCGAATTGTTTCGATTACCCCCTCTTTTTTTGTAATGGCCCAATCTGGGACTCTATATGTACTATTTCCAAAATCAATATAAAGGTTGGCTAAATTTTGGTGTAAAATATAGCGTTTTGCTGAGTTAATTGTGTGTGTCTGAATACCATTTCTTTAACTATTCCATTGCATTTCATTTGTGTTTCTATTGAATTTGAATGTTTCTTTGAAGTTAGATTTGCAATCTGTATTTGAACCAGATTTTTGTATTATGATTTGATACAGTTAATTTAGGGGAAGATCCATTGTTATCCCAAGTTGGGAAATATTTCTATGAAATAGATTGATCCTTTAGCTTTTCATCATTAATCTCTAGCTTTTCATTTGCACTTTTTAGTAGAATTTTGTGCATTACCAGTTTTGGGAGTTAATCTAATTGATGAAATCTCAGAGCTGGCTAGATTTAAAGTTAAATTCACCCCACCTAAGCTATTTCTCATACGGGTTTAGCTTGGTTTACCTCTTCTATTATCGGGTCAAGAACATACCTCTGTTAGATTAGGAAAGATCAAGATTCACTAAAAATCATTCATATAAGGGAGTTGTACCTTCAAATTCAGAGGGAAGTTGGTTTTTCAATAACAATTTTCCAAGTGTTGTATTCAATTGTTCTTAAGCATTTTGGGTATTTTAGAGTTAAATTCAAAAGAACAATATGTTTAGCAAAAAATCCCCAAAATATATTGTAGCAACAAGGTCAATGGAGAACCCTACTTTGTGGTCACCAGATGGCATGCCCTCTCAAAGCTTAAAGATTTCCGCTATTTCTTCATAATTTTTTAAGCAATCTAAGCTTGGTGATCCTTGCTCGTCCCAATCAATAAGTTTAGTGTAGACTAGGGGGATGTCATTATCAGTAGTGCAGATTTTTTTGAGGCCAGAGGTAAAGGAAAAGATGTAAATATCAGTTTCTTCATAATTAGAGACTTCATGCACTGAAGGTTCAGGACTGGGATCCTAGAAAATTATAGCCTAGGGATCATAACAGGTTATTGGAGGGGGAATTGTGTTAACATGTTTGTCTTCAATAGGTGGGTCATCAGCTTCAGGGAAGACACGGTCAAGCTCATAAGAAATAGAGGAATAGGATGTCTATTCCCACTCATTGGAATTGATAGTGTCAGAATGGGGAACCTCAGATACCTTGTCATCATTTGAAACCGCCACGTTTTCACATGAGGCCATTTTGGCATTCAAAGAGCCAATTTTCAATGGCTTAAATCCGATGCCCACATGAGGAGGATGACCTTTTGTAGAAATAGGTTCAGCAATCCCTTGTTTGTGTATGCCAAGACCACTGTGGCCATCATAGCCTTTTTTATGCATGAGTGTGAACCCGAGCTTGTATCTTTCAACGGGTATCTCAGTGGGCTTCTGTTCTTGTTTTTGTTTGTCTTGGAAAATCCAGCTGGATGCATTGTCATATACATGTTCCTCATGTAAACCTCCCCACCTAGTGAATGTAGACAAGGGCATAAATTTCATGGTGGTCTTGGGTGGTTTTTTTTTGCAATAACTTTGGTTTTCCATAACAATTTGGGGAGAGAGGGAGTTTCCCAATATGAAAGGCTTGTGCCATGGTATACACTCCATAACCATTATCTTCAATATTCATCTTCCCTTTGACCATTTTTTCAAGGGTTTCTGCATCAAAATATTTGGAGGAATTGGATGGGACAGCTTTGCTATTGGTAGGCACCTATTGGGAGGGCCCTTCTCTCAGATTAGTGCAAAATTGGAAAGGGTTAGGATCACCTGAGACAGTGATCTCAGCTCCATTATGAAAACAAATTTAGACATTGATTGTACATGGAGGGAATCGCCTTCATGGCATAGATGCATGGGTGTCCTAAGATCATGTTGTAGGGAAAGTCTAGATCCAGGACTTGTAACAATGTGTTTTCAGTAACCAGACCAATTCTGATGGGCAGTATGATAACTCCTTTGAAAGGATGTTTAGCGTCATCATATGAATTTATTGTGATTCTCCTAGAGGGATCAATATCACTCTCATTGTAGCCAAGATCAAGGATGACCTTTAAAGTGCAGATGCTAAGTCCTGCTCCACCATCTATCATGACTCACTGGATTTTGGCATTATGGACAAAGACTTCAAGATGAAGAGGATCATTATAGCCAAACCGGTCATGTAGAACATCATCTTTTAAAAATGTGACATGTTGGGACACAGAGAAGTGCCCCATCATGGCTTAAAATTGGTTAGTGTCATTGTTAGTCAGAATAGTGGACTCTTTCAAAGCTTTTTCAAGGACTTCCTTGTGCTGGGGGAATGTGCGCAACAAATCAAGGATTGATATCAAGGAAGAGGTCTTACCAAGCTGGTCAACAAGGTTGTAATCTGAAGGTACCTTGGGTTTAGATGGTATGCCAGGCATAGTAATCTTGGTATGATGGGTAGTGACTACACATTGAGGGTTACTATCCCAGAAGGTTAGAGTGGACACACGTGAATCAGCCTCAAAGAAGAAATTGATGGTATAGTCATGGCAGGTCTGAGTATAATTGACATTGTTCTTGGAATTTGAATTCGATGTAGAGGCATTTCTCTTTTAATGATCCACCAAAGGGTTTGTGAAAATAGTATGGTCAGTATTGGAAGATACCGCCATGGGTTCAACTTCAATCTGCCTTGATCAATGAGATCTTGGACCTTATGTTTTAATTGATAGTAGGAATTGGTTGTGTCCTTTTGTCTTATCATAATCACAATATTTGTTGTCATCCCACCAAGGGGGTTTAACGGCTGGTTCATTATAGATCTCATATAATTGAATGTAATTTTTTTGCAATAACTGTTGCAATATTGAATGGAGTGGTTTACCCAATGGTGTGAATTGTCGGTCCAGCTTTGTTTCTCATCAGTCAACACTGTTGATTTTTTTGCAAGTTATTATTCATTTGTGATGGAGGTTACATTGGAGCTAGCACTGGAGGTAGTGTCGAAGTCATTGTTTGTGTGTTTGTAATATTAGGTCCTTTTAGACTCACTTTTTGTTGTGTCACGTTGACTTTCCATGCATTAACAATGCCATCATTTGTGACATTTTTATTCCGAGACCAAAATTTTGGCTTGTCACTTGAAGTGCTCGCATTTTGATTTTTCTTGTTGATTTTTAGTACTCCTTTTTCAATAAGAGAATCTTCAATGTCAATTCCTTTTTTCATGAGCTTTTGAATGGTGCTTGGGCATTTGATTTTGAGCTCAAACATCAGTTTTGGTACCATATTTTGGATAAATAATCATATTTGTTGTTCTTCTGGCACATCAAAAGGGCATTGACTAACCAAAATCCTCCATCGCAATAGGAAGGTCATGAATGATTCTCCAACCTTTTTTTTGGTTGTGCACAGGTCAGTCAGCATAACCTCACTTGATATGTTGAACACAATGTGAGAGATGAATTTATCAGCCAGTTCTTTCCATGACCTGATATTGCCAAGTAATTTAGAGTACCACTCCATTTCTTGACCCCCAAGGTTTCAAGGAAAGATTCGCATGAGGTAAGTGTCATCATTGTGAACCTCAATGCAAGAAGTATAAAATTCTCGAATGTGATCGATTGGATTACCTTTTCCTTTGTACTTTTCAAATTTGGTACTTCAAAATTCTTTGGAAAAGGAGGCATGTAAATGCTTGAATCAAATGGATTAGGACATAGGTCTCATTCTATATAAAGTGTCTTCTTGTCCTTGAATTATAGATCATTCAGTTGTTTCTACAAGAATTGGATTTGTTGAATCATGTCTGCACTTTGCCAAGACTTCACAACTTTTCCACATGTATTAGAATGAGGTGTTCACTTAGAAACAATTGAACATTGACTATATTCTAAGGCCTAATCAGATTCTGATGATTCAGATGAGATGTTGTGAATTGGCCCCATTTGTTGTCTGGAATGTTGTTGAGGATCTTCCACATGTTGCTGATTTATTGGTGGAAGATTATATTGTTGACCTTGTGTCACATAGTATGGTTGAGAAACTTGTTGTTGATAACTTGGTGCATACTATTGTTGTTGAGTTTGCACCACATGTTATTGTTGTTGTGACACATTTTTTGTTGTGCAACATATGGCTGTCACTGCAGAACGTATTATTGTTGAACATGTTGTTGTTGTTGTTGAACATGTTATTGGTGTTGTTGTTGAGAATATTATTGTTTTAGAGCATGTTTATGTTGCTGTACATTTTTTTTTGGAGAGCATGTTGTTTTTGTTTTACATATTGTTGTTGGAGAGCATGTTGTTGTTGTTGTACATACTATTGGATATGTTTTTGTTTTTTTGGGTGCACTTGTTGCACCTTTGGACCTTGCACATGTTGGGTGACAAGATGAGATTCTTGACCCATCTGCATTCTTGACCCATCTGCACTGTTGGTTGTTGCATGTTATGATCTTGTTGAAATCCAAGTGGTGCAAGTATACCATCAAGATTTGCATTCTTACGCTTTGATGGTTGTGCTTGAGACATCATGTTAATTTCTACTACAAATGGTTGCTGCACTGGTTGTGCTACATCCATAGGTGGTGCTTGTTGAGAAACTTGGGCTTGTTGCACTTGTTGTGTTACATGTGCTTATTGAGTCACCTTAGGTGGAATTGGTGTGATATCAATGAGAATCTTCTTCTTTTGATCTTGCAACTCACTTGGTATAGTCATAGTAGTCACATGAGATACATCAAATGTGGGTACCCTTGGTGGTTCATTGAATGGTCCTTTGGACGTTGTTGCATTTGAAGTGCTTCCTAGGAATGTTGTATGTGTTACCAAAGGAGGACCACTTGGTTGTGTTTCTTCAAAAGGGGGTACATTTGGCATTCCGCAAGGAAATGCGAACATCTCATTTGATCCTTTGGGCAAGCGATTCTTAAAATCAATCTTCCATTTTCTTTGAGGACCTTTCGTAGGGATTTTTGTAGCATTCACCATCTCTAGAGGAGGGTGTGCTACCTCTTCAAATAAAGGATTATCCAATGGTATATATTGTTCCTTTGGAGGAATATTGATAGTTAAATCATTTCATTGTCTTTTCTATGTTGCCACCATAGTTGACTCATCGAAGGGTTGTTCTTGCTTTTCTCTATCCTGAACCACTAAGGATTGGTTCTCTTCCAAAGTAGATTGTGGGGGATTTTGATATTCCAAGAATAATTGAGGATTTTTCCTTTGTATTGCTTTGATATATCATCTCAGATCTTGATTCATGAGATATGTTAATGTCTACTAAATTTTTTGTTTTTAACAGCTTCATCAATCTCCTCTTTAGGTAAATCTTTGAAGGAAGAAAATGTTTCATGTGAGTCTCCAGAATCTGAAGAGGGACTTGAGGAATTTCCAAGATCTTTATTATCTTGTGGTGGTGGAGGAGGTTTATAAGATCCAAAATCTGTGTTTTGCATAGGTTGTTGTTGCAAATAATTGGGTTGGACTTGATTGATTTGAAAAGTTTATTTGTATTCCTCCTTAGGTGTAGGGGGAACACTACCTTGGCCAGGTGGAATGGGTACAAAAATTGGTTCAAAGGTTGGGGGGTCCCCACTAAATAGTGCAAAAGTTTGGGGAATTATTTGAAGGACCCATGTTGCATAGATAATTTACTGGGGATGTACTAGGGATCATCTGTATAGTGATAGGTCCTTGAGGAAATGTGACATGTCTTGGGTCAAGAAATGTTTGATGTACTTATTCCAATGGTTGCATGGCGATGGTCATTTTGATTCTAATATGCAACACCTTGTCTTGGATCAAAAGGTAATTATGACTGGTTGTGATGTAAACATAAGAAGATAAGGATCTTGTTGCCTTTTGGTTGCTTCAGCTCTTGTGAAAATTGGCATGATTACTATATGCAAATGCAAGATTTTTTGGAATTTTTGGAAATGCAAGGAGCTTATGCAAATGCAATCTAAGGTTTATGAAACTATGTTTTTGGTTTTTTGGACTTTGACAAAATCCTTGGAAAGGAGACAAACCTAAGAGCATAACCTCATGAAGGTGAATAAGAATCTTGACTTGAAAAAAAGGATTGCGGGACAAGGGACAAGTTTGATAAAAGGGCTTAGGTCAAATCCATCATGAAAAAGGTGGAATATGACCAATTTATAAGGGGAGGGGGGTTTGAAAATTTTGGGACAAAAGGGACCAAGTCAAGATCCTATTTTTAGTGCCATAAAGAAATGCTCTATGATTTGGATACTTTCTAGGATTGTTTGCAAAGTTTTTAAAGAGGATCTAAAATGAGATATGTATGCAAGAGGTTTATGATTAGGACCTATGAAAGAGGGACTATAATAAGGATTGTAATGAGGCCTATAATACAAGGGACTTTTTGAAATGCAAATGCAAGGAGATTAGGTCATGAATATGCAATATGAAGGCTATCAAGCATGCCAAGGGGTTCCAAGTGAAAAGTTCAAGGTTCCATATGTTTACTCAAAGACAAGGTGTGTATTGACCATTTGATTGCTTGTGAAGATTGATTTGGAAAAAGTGTTCTTTAGGAGAATATTTTTAAGATGTTGTCATTATTATTAAGGTTTGAAACACTCACACAAGAAACATCATTTAGAATGGTTGTTGTAAAAATGAACAAACACACCATTTCCTAAGCATAGCAAGGACAGTATCTGTTGAATCCCCACTTGAACTAAATTTTAGCCACGCTTACTAATAGTGGACAACCTAGAATCTTGGAGGCACGCGCTCCTCCTTACAGTGCACTCACTTCTCAGTCACTCCAAGATTCAAGTCCCAAGGGTCATCACTTCCCAAGGGATTGTTGTCTCGACTAATAGCTGCAAAAGTGTGGGGCGTCTTAGTTGGTCTCTGACCTTTCACACCAATAGATAGAATGTTTTTGGATACTAAAACATGGTATTTAGTAAGGGAATCCATTTGGGTGGTTGTACATGCAGCAGATTAGCTCTTTTATGGAGGCCTCCCAACCTACAGAAGTTACGTTCTGTAGGTTTTAACACACCACAAGGGTACTAAGGGAGATCTTCTTCCCAGTATAATGCATTCAACACCTGTTCATTGTGAGATTAATCACACTGACATCTTTTCTATACCATTTTGGATGGGCTTGGCTTTATCATGTTATTGGTTGGGAATCCACTCTCACTGGATCTACTAAAGCACTTGGGAGGTAGCCACACTAAAGGACTTGCATGGATTTCTCTTACACCCAAGATCCACGAAGGTGAGGGGAGAGGATACATCCATACATTTCCTAGGGTTTAAAAAATAAAATACACTTCAAGAACATGAATGAAATGATTCATTTTAAAGCACCAAGTTGAAGTGTTTTCTAACTACTAAAACACATATGAAAGTTTTAGAAAACACAAGGTCTTCTACAAATGTCTTGCATTAAAATTGTTAGTAGTTGTTTATGATTCATTATTCATCCCATGATTTCCAACTTGTTGCAAAAATCATCAGTAACACAAAAATATAGTATAATAAGTGCAGGAATAGGTTTAGGAATGTAGAAAATAAAAAATTTGCATAAAAAACATCAAATTTACCTCCCGCACAGGAACAGGCTACCACCTGCACAGAACCAGGATACCACCTGCACAGAAATAGGCTACTATGTGCGCAACTTCTAACTACCTGAATAGGAATAGGCTACCACCTGAGTAGAACTAGGGTACCACCTATGCAGAAATAGGCTACCACTTGCGCACCTTCTGACCACCTACGCAGAACCTGCAACCAAGTGCACAACAACTGACCAGAAGCCTAAAAAGGGGTAAAAACTTGCAAAATTAGAGGTTTTTTCCACATGTAAGCATGAAATACTATTAGAAACACAAATAGGGTTCATTCCCTATGCCATTTAGGATTTATTTGGAAAGATTGAAGTCAATTTGAAACCCTAATTAGCTTGCATGTGCATCAAAATGATTTAGGAACACCTTAAAGAAGAAATCTGCATTTAATCCTAAACTAGTACAAAGTTCATTTTAGGTACCCTAATCAGATGTGCATATTCATTTTAGGTCCCTTATCAACTTAAGAAACTTTATTTTTGGTAAAGTATTCCATTTGAACCCCTAGTTAGGCTAGATTGCAAATTTCATTGAAATTATAAAAATCTTGATTGCATGTAACCCTAAACTAGGTGAAGTTCATTTTAAGAGCCCAAATCAGATGTGAGAGTTCATTTTAGGCTTGAAAATTGAAATGTTAGGTTCATTAACCAATTTAGGGTTCATTTTAATAGTTTAGGATCCATTTTAACCTTTAATCAGATAAAAAATAGAAGAGAAAGAATAAAATATAGAAGTGCTTCTTAAACATGCAAATATTGATCCTAAACCCTAAACATAGATCCCATGTGACCAACTGCACAACTAAGTAGCCAACTGCGTAGCTCTGGTCTCAAAGTGTGGCACTCTGGGTCCCAACTATGTAGGACTTAACCACCTATGCAAAAATAGTGACCACTTACGTAGGAACAGTGACCACCTACACAGAAACAGTGACCACCTACGCAGAACTCTTCCACAATTTGCAAAAGACACAAAAACACCAAATATTTATCAGTTAAGCATATTTCACATCGGGTTCACCAAATTTAAGACCAGAAAAGGGCATATTATGTTGGAAAGTCACAATGCAAGAAATTTTTATTTTTTTCATTAATGTCAAACCTTAATTGGTGAGACTATTGTTATCTGTTTGAGTACCATATCTATTGTTGATGAAGAAGATTTAACAAGAAGACCATGTGAATGGTTGATTTAAGGCAACTAAAAGGTACCTGATCAGTTCACACTCTAACAAAGTAATTTGTTGTTTATCTTTCAAAGACAATTTTTCTGGTTGTTCTGTGTCGAGCAAGTTTGGCTTGTGCTGAGCAAAGTTGCTTGTGACAAGAAAAAGTTGTTCAATGCCGAGAAAAGTTGCTTGTGTCGAGAAAAGATTCTTGTGATGAGAAAAAATTTCTCAATGTCGAGCACCATTGAAATTGCCGAGTGGAAATAGTGATGTTGGCTGACTTACAGTAATTGGATTAATGATGAGATTTGAGATCTCTGGCTGACTTAGTTGATTTTATTGGGATATGTAATGTTAATTAAATATTGATCCACATCATTTAATGTATGGGTAATCATAATTAATGCATGGTTTCAAGATTTAATTAGAGGATACTTTGGAGAAGTAAATGTAATGCAAAGATGGGATGATCTGTTGGATCTGACCTAACCAAAGATCTACGATCTTGTTTAAGCGGAAAAATATTTATCCAACCTAGACAGAGAGGTATATGATAACCTCAAGGGGTTATTCATTGTGTGTGGTGAAGTTTATGTGTATGCAAGAGATTTGCATAGTTGATTTACTGTTTAGCATGATCTAGCAGAGAAGGAAAAAGGCAGAAGCAGAAATTTGCTTGTGTGATTGCTTGACAGATTTCCAAGTAGATCATAAGGTTGAAATGACAATGCAGGCTATCCAGTAAGTTAACATCAGAGCTATAATTGGATCTAAATTTCAAAGTAATTTGTATGTACCAGATCACAAACTGCTGATTAATTTCTTACCATTGTATCAGTTAAATCCTTTAACAAGGTTGACTTAACAATAATTTGTATAAATCCTCTAACAAGGTGACATTCAATTAGAATGTTATAAGTCCTCTAACAAGGCCACTCCTGATAGGGTGATTAAATCCTTTAACCAGGTCACACCTAATAGTGTGTTATTGTAACCTTTAACAGGGTTGGCTCCTCATAGTGCATCACTTCAGAAGAGTGAAAACTTGGTAGCATGTTACTGGTGTTTTTCCCATATTGGGTTTCCATGTTAAATATTTGTGTCAACTTGTGTGAATGCTTATGGTTTACTTTACTGTTATGTTACTACAAGCTAATTTCAATTGGCAGTAAACTGCTTGATTAAAGTTGTTGATTTATGCTACTACTTCCGAGTAGATCTGAAGTACACAAAATTTTTATTTGCTACATCTAGACCTGAGGATAATTTATTCACCCCTCCCCTCTCAGTTATTCTAAATTCATTCTAACATATTAAGCATATCTAGGAGATCACAGAACCTAATCAATATGCTAACCTATCTAATCTATCATGAAAGCCATTCAAAATAAGAGTTCACAAATATAAAGATTAAAAATAATAAGAACTCCTTTCAAATGTAACTCCCATGTCCTCCTTTCTTCTCCATAATCAGATTTGGTGTTTCTCTTTGACAATAACACAATTGCACAAAGCTACAAAAATCCAAGTTTGCAAGTGAGAATATTAGGAGATAGTGATCTAACCTTGAAAGAGTGAAATGCCTCTCAATTTATAGAAAATGAGAGTCAATTAGGTGAAGATTGCACAAAATCTATGCATAAATGAAGATATTGGTTGGTAGGATGTTAGGAAGCATGATATGGTAGAGATCAAATAAGGAGATATTGAGAATATTCATGAATCACCTTAATAGGGATGTGAATCCTCAATTAAGGGATATGATAATTAGGTAGGATTAGGAATCATTAAGTAAATTAATAATTCAATATTCCTCACAAAATCAATAATTAGATTTATGAAATTATGAAAATATCATAAATTGAAATTAGCCAATTAATTAATTGTTGAAGACTTAGGGAAAAGGGAATAAATAAAGTCTATTTATTTATTCAATTAGGACCTAGGGATAAACTATGGGTTATTCATCCCAAGGGGGAAATTAGTGAATTATTGATCGAATTGGAGGTGTTGATGTTGAATTGAAAGGATTTTGATGATATTGATAAGGATTAGGATCAATTCCAAGGGTTCTAGAATAGTTTAGGAAATTACGAGGCATCGATGAGCTTTGACAATGCACCTGCACAATGATTGAACAGCACCAATGAACTTTGATGGTGTCATAGGATTGAAATAGGAATGGGGAAACATTGATGATATTAGACAATTTTCCCAAAATGATAATGATCAGAAATAGTATTGATGAATATGGACAAAACTATTGAATTGATATTGATAGATTGATAACGATAACACCGATGAACTTTGACAATGTTATCAAATAGCTGATTACGGGGATATGATGCATCAGTGAACTTGGAAAATGATCCTAAAATGATGACAACATTGATAAAATTGAAATAGTGTTTTGATTAGTTTTTAAATTCGGTTAATTAGGCATCGATGATCTTGGACAATGCCCCAGAATGGTTGGAATGAGTCCAAACAATTCTGAAAGTGATTAGGAATAGAATAGAATGGGTTTGAATTGATTTAGGAAGATTTGGAATGGTTTAGAATTGAATAGGATCAGTTTAGGGTTGATTAAAATTGATTAGGAAAATGATCGATTTGATAAAGAGAGTAGAAGTGTTAGTAAATAATTGAACAATTTTGCAATATTCAATCATCGACGAAAGGCACAATGTTGCCATATAATAAAGATCATATGTGCAACATAGAGGAATAATTAGGTCACAAAAAAATGTTTCAATTATAATGCTAAAAATGTTAAAACACATAGACCAATAGGCTCGAACCATTTTTAGGTGTCTACACTTATAAATGGTGGTTATTCCTTTACACACAAGCTCTCACAAAATCATACTTTACACAAAAACATGGGTCATATAACATTATCTTTGGTACTTATATTCATGTTGGTAAAAACAAAGGTCATTTATATTCTATTCATATCAAAATAAATTAAATATTGAAGGTCCTTAACATCTATTTGTAGTCTAAACATCACAAGTGTTGAATATCAAACCTTGGTTCCTAGGAGATCAAACTAGTTACTCTTTTTTTTCAATCACTTAAGGCTACTTGTAATTGGTCATATCAACCAAATTTGTGTTTAGAGATCACTATCAAGGTCAATCTAACCTTCATCAAAATCTCAAACATTATCAAAACTACATCAACAATTTTTCATCAAACTTTGTCCAATTATGAAGACAGTATATCAAACATTGAAACTATAGGTGATAGTTTGGTCATCTTTGTAAATCAATAATCATCTAATCTTACATGGTGTGGAAAATAAGTGGTCATTTTTAATGGATAGACACTACACACATTCCTGAAATACACATTGTACCTAAAACACAACAAGAACAAGTTCAAGATCCTTTTTCATCTCCTCGAGTTAGTGATTCAGAAATTGGGACTAACAACAACACCAATAACAACAAAAAAATGGCTAGAATTGAGAATGAATGGGCTACTCATACTAATACTGATAATGATGAAGAGATAACTGATGAGTACATTCAAAAATCCCAACAAGACACAAGGTTTCAAAAGATCATGGACAAGATCCTAACGGCTGACAAGGAAAAAGATTTCATGCATCTAGCTTCAACAGGAATTAAAGTACCTCAAGATTTTGATGTGGAACAACTTAAGACATGAGAAGAGGAAAATCCCATGACTCTCCTTGTTAAAAATGTGTAAGCATTGAAAACTCAACTCCATGATATGAAGAAATAAAATGACACCATTCCAAGGAAATACTCCATGAGTGCATTTTTTCCCATGCCCTTTGATCAAAGTATACACATGCCAGCATTTCCACCGAATGTGGATATACCTAAATATGAAAAATATATAGGAGTCATGGACCCTCAAGATCATATATGAGAGTTCTATACCCTTATCATTGAGTTCATTCATGAACAAACCTATCTCATGAGATTATTCCCTCACAGTTTAAGTGGACAAGAAGCAAAGTGGTTCTCCAAATTACCTCATGGAATAAATTTTTTTGAAGAACTTGTGGAATGTTTCATGCAGCATTAATTTACAAAATTCAGAATCCTATCACAATGATTGACTTATGAAACATAAAATAGAAAATTGGTGAACCTTTCATATCTTTCCTACAAAGGTGGAGAAGGATGTTTGCACGATATCCTCGATTGATTCCAGAAATAGAAAAGATGGACATTTTTCTGAATAACTTGGTTACAGAAATGAATCATTACATACAAATACAATGAATTCCAACAATTGATAAAATTATTGAGATGGGAATTAAATCAAAGATAAATTGGTAGGGAAAGGAGAACTCAAAAATTATAAAGAAACTAAAGGTTCTTTCAATACGAATAACAATGGAAACTAAGACAAATCAAAGTATTGGAACAAGAAAGGGAATGTTGTCAATTATGTAGTAGATGCTCACAATGTAAAACCAAAGAAGTCAGAATTTAATCTATTTACTACTACTACTCCTAAGAATCCTACCATTGCATCTAATGTGTGAATCAATCAAGACAACAATCAACAAAAACCACCTTTTGTGTAGGCTCCTAAATAGATATTTACACCTCTTGGAGAGTCTTTAGAATCAACATTGTGAAAACTTGTCTTTCACAATGTTATCATATTACCAGAATCACGACCTTACGAACCAATATTTAAGCCTAAATGGTGTAATGATGCACATTATTTTGAGTACCATCGAAGAAAAGGGCATAGAATGAATGAATGCATGAAACTGAAACACTTGTTACAATATTTGATTGAAAGTGAAGTCATTACTGTGGATGGTGACAAAAAAAATGAAGATCACACATCTTTTAAGTCACTATTTCCTAACTATGAGAAGGGAGAATCATCCAATGTGAAAGGAAATTAGGTGAATTATGTGTATTCTCATGATAATACCATCAACATGTTAGAGGATTCAGATCACAAAATCAATGTGATCATCATCAAGGAAAAATAAAGGGTTGCATCTACTAATGTAGTAACAAGAGGACAAGCCAAAGTGGTAATAAAAGGAGATTTTTCAAAAATACCTACATCATCAAAACCCACAACAATCAAACAAAATTCATCATCTCTCTCATCTAACTATAGTTTGGTTGATCATTTGAAAAGAACTCCTATCCAAATCTATACTCTTGAATTTCTCAAAATCTCTACATCACATAAAGAGATTCTAGAAAAAGCCTTGGTTGAAATGAATATTCCTAACAATTTGGACATAGATAAATTCCAAGCCATGGTTGGACACTTGACCACCTCACTACTTATCCTTTTTTAAAGAATATGACAATGCTCCGAGTCACCCTCATAACATGTCACTGCATATAGAAGTGCTAATTTATAGACATCGAGTGAAATGAGTCTTGATAGACAGAGGAGTGGGTTTCAATATTTTCTTTTTAGGTTTGATCAAGGAATTGGGATTTTTAGATGAATATATTGACCCTAAGAAGAGGATAACCATAAAATCATATGATGGCGAAGAAAGATCATCTAAAGGGCTAGTAATTTTTCCAATCAGAGTGGGACCGATGAAAAGAAAGGTGGTGTTCCAAGTGCTCGATCTTAATCTATCCTACAACATTCTTTTGGGAAGACCCTGGATACACAAAATGCAATTTGTCCCTTCTATTTTTCATCAATGCTTAAAATTCCCATATAATGAAGAAGAGATCACTATTCTAGCTGACACAAGTTATTTCCAATCTTGTAACTGTATGCATGGATCGAGATCTATCACCCAAGCTCAAATTAATGAGGGTTTAGTAGCACCGATTCGCAAAGGTCATGGTTTTTGACATTGATTGACTTGGCATGATCGCCCTTTTCTTTGTTGATAACCGATCTGGTTTTATTGCTTGGGATTTTGTAATTTTTTTATTGTTTATGATGAAGATTGATTTTTCAGGACATTTTGATCTTTTTAGGGTTTTTGAAGACTTTTTAGATTTTTAGGGATTTTTTTAGGACTTTTAGAAATGCCCCCTAGTCTGGTGGACCAGTACTAACCATTGATAAGTGTTGGTGCTCATAGGGGATTGTGCTTCTAGAAATACCTTGTTTAAGGAGTCTTGCATGCAAATTTTTCTCAAGCTTTGATCTTTGAGTTCTTTGATGGTGAAGCTGGATTTGAACACTTGGCGCTTGTTTACTAGGTTTTCACCAAGGTACCTACTCAATAGCATTTTTTTACCATGTTTTCACTGAGAGAAAAAAAATTTATCTTTACTTTTTTGCTTTTTTTAAAAAAAAAATTGTTGTCGCCAAGGCGCCTGTTTACTAGGTTTTCACCAAGGTAACCTTTGTATTTTCTGATTTTTTTGTATTTTCTGGATATGTAGATAGTTTCCTTAACCATTGAGTCCTCAAGCATAGAACCTCTTGAGGTGCATACTATTTATGTATCCAGGGAGATGACCTCCTTCTGGTGTTTCCAGTTGGTATTCCCCACTCTAGGTAGAGTTGACAATGACATATGGTCCTAGCCAATTAGGCTCACACTTTCCTGGTTTCACTCTTTCTGCTTGGTTCTTTTGGTTCTCCATTAGGATGAGGTCCCCTAATTCAAAGGTTTGTGTCCTCACCTTCTTGTGATAATTCCTTCTAAGGTTATTGTGATAGCCTTATAAGTGGTTGAATGCATTTTGTCTTCTTTCGTCTAATAGTTCCAATTCACTGAGCCTTGCTACTCTATAATCTTCATCTGAAATCAGGTTCTTCAATGATATTCTCTGGGATGGGATTTCCACTGCAAGGGGTAGGACTACCTCTGTTCGATATACTAGTGAGAAAGGAGTGGCTCCTATAGGTTTTCTCACACTAGTTCTATATGCCCATAATGCAATACTAAGCTATAAATGCCAGTCTCACCCTGATTTGTTAACTATTTTCTTCAAGATTTTCAAAATTCTTTTGTTTGTCACCTCATCCTGGCCATTCCCTTGAGGATAATAGAATAAAGAGAAACCTTTACTGATCTAGAATTGCTCACATAGGTCTTCCTCATCTTTGTTTTGGAAAGGTGTACCGTGGTCTGTCAGGGTAGTCTGAGGAATCCCATACCAATAGATGATGTTGTTGAGTATGAACATTAAGATCTACTTTATAGTTATGTAGGTGAGGTAAATTTCTTCCACCCATTTAGTGAAGTAATTTGTTGCTACTATGATGTATTTATGTCCATTAGATGAAGATGGTGTAATATTTCCCACTAGGTCAAATCCCCACATAGAAAATGGTAATGGTGAAGTGATAGGATTAAGTTCTAGGGATGGTGCATGGATGCAGTCTTCATGAATATAAAATTGCCTACACCTTTGTACATAATTTTTTGCATCTGTCTCTACTGTGGACTAGTTGTATCCCATGCAGATGATCTTTTTAGCTAAGATGTTGCCACCTCTATGGGCTCCATAAATTCCTTCATGTACCTCATACATAGCTCTTTGGGATTCTGTGGAAGTGAGACATCGTAATAGCATTCCATCTAGATTTCTTCTATATAGAGTAGTTGCAAGAAGGGTGTACCTAGAGGCTTAGAAGATGAGGGACTTCTTTTGTGTTGGGATTAATAGGAAGTAGTACTGAGAGGGGAGGGGTGAATCAGTACCTCTAAAACTTTTAACACTTTTCACCTTTCATCATTAGTAAACAATATTTACTGTATTACTGACCATATCTGATGTTCTTTCTTATGCATGTAGTATTAATTCATAAACTTAATTATATGCAACATTCATAGAAATATTCATGAAAGTAATAGACACATAACACAAGATCTGATATTCTAGAAAACTCCTGTTAGGAAGTAAAAACCACGGTGGGTATGAAACCCACAAAACTTCACTATCTGAAGAATGGAAGGGAGCCGGTAAAGGCTTACAATTGATGAATTTTGATGATCTACCCTTTTAGGAGTATTAATATAGAGACCTGTTAGGATCTACTATGTTAAGAGATTTTAGCGACACTAATGAAGTGTGCACTTGGTTAAGAGATTTATAGTAGGACTGTTAAGTCCGCCTTCCTTGAAAGTATTTCTTAAGTGTACCCCACTTGTTAGAATGTGTATAATATGTTTGACCTAACTGTATGCAATCTATAATTTTTTATTACAGATCCATTGAAGATCATAGTATATGAATATCACCTATAGTGATTGATTAATGCCTTTTCTTGCTTGTTGGTAGCCTGTGTTCTGTTCTTGACAACTGATTTGATCTTTGTCTATATTGTTGCATAAATTCTCTTGTCTAATCCTTAGATTCTCTCAGTGGCTACAATCATCATCAAAAAACATGTTCAAAATTGATTGAGCATCTATTTATACAAGTATTTGACCTATTCTAGAATCATGCATTACAATGTTAACTCTAGATCCATGGTATACAACTTGACCTTGATCTTTAGCTTTCATATTTCAAAATAGTTATACTGATAAAAAAAAAATTACATTGCTTTCTCCACATGTAATGGATTTAAAACAAATCACAATGATAAATATAAAACTTCAGTGATTTATCTGACGTGGAAAGTCAGATCCACTTTTTGCGGGATGTAACTGACTATTGGTTCTTGATCATCGGTGTGAACTGAAAGTCTTTCGATGTTCCTTCTTTGAACTGATTGTCAATTTCCCTTCATCTATTGGGTTCCGCTCTTTGGTTTTTTCTTCAAGTTTCACTATTGGTTACTTGTCAGGTTCCCTTGTCCTTTTTGTCATCGGGTAACATTGAATAGTGTTTTTTGAGATTCTTTGTACTTGGCAGTATCGGTAACCTTGGTGTCGGGTAGTGTTGTGCCCTATCTATTGGTGTAGTATAAACCAATGGTGTTCATCATGTTTTTCCTTGTATATACTAATGGAAAAATATAATGTCTTCAATCTCCCCCTTTGACATTAGTATCAAAAACTGATATGTTCATAATACTAAAGTGTTTAGTATGTACACCATATATATATCCTTGTCATTATATGACTCCTGCTAAAGGTATACATCAGTATAGTATAAGTATATGTACATGTAGTCTTGCCTTTATACTATACATTCCCCCTTTTTTTTATTTCCTCTTTTAATTGACTGACTGTACATATCATTTCTTACTTTCATTTCCCCCTTTTACTGATTGACTATACATATCCTTTCCCCCTTTTTTGATAATCATGACAAAAATTCAAAAATGTGACAAAATTGTGTAACTTACAATGTGTTAAGAATGTGGAATTGAGTGTTCTTGATATCTTTGATCATTTTCTCCCATTTTTCTTTGAGGATTTCTAATGCCATGTGCTCTAGCTCAATTCTGGCATGCATATCATAAATGTTGTCTAGGAAAGACATTTCTGGGGTGGCAATAAGTGTTCTTGCCTCTGTCATATGGTTTTGCAGTAATGAGAGTATTGGTAAGAGTTGAGCTTGGAGCTCATTTACCTCATCCTGAACTTGGTTTCTACAATATATATGTCTTGTCTCAACTTTTGAGCTTGCTTGAGTTGTTCATTGTGAAATTTTATTGCCTCTTCACTATTTGTGAGACTTTGTGCAATTGTTTGAAGATTAGCATCTATTTGTGCTATCTTGTCAGTATACTCCTTTGTGAGTTGATCTAACATGCATAATTTCTATATTAAGGCTATAGCTTCTAAAATAATGGGGTCTACTGTGCTTACCAGTTTAGAAAGCTTAACCTTTTAAAGTGCCACTTCTTGGCTTATCTTCTCAACTAACTTTAATTCATACTTATTTTCAAGTCTAGCCTCTATAGCCTTCTCAGCATCTATGTTCTGAGATGTGATAGCATCAGTGAGAACCACTAATTGATCAAGCATGGGGGTCGTTTGATCAACATCTATATCACGTACAATTTTCTGAAGGATTCCTCGTACAACTTCAAGTACCTTTGCTTCCTTGGTGGCTTTTCTCAACTTGTCCTACATGGATTTTATTTCACAAATTATTGCATACTTTGTCAATTCAGTTGGATCCAATGTCCTAGGATCACATACTAGAATCTCAATAATTTCATCCAGAGTGATTGGATTCTTTTTCTTGCTCTTCTTCTTCATTGAGATTTGTGTAGAAGCAGATGTATGAACTACCATTTCTAGTTCATTTGTCTTCTCTAAGGTTCTCAGTGAAGGATTTGTAGATGAATCTTCTTGTGTTTTCTACTCGAGGTTCACCTTTCGGTTTGGTGAAGATAGCTCTCCATCAACCTTGGGTGTTTCTACAGATTTATCTTCTATTTTCTTCTCCTGTTCATCTATCTTTGATTCTTCACTCTTTTCCTTCTTCTTGTCCTCTTCATCTTGCTTATCCTCTTCTTTATTTTGATCAATAGTCTTGTCTTTCTAGTCATCAGTTGCAGCTTGATCTATAGTTGTATCTTTTGTGTAATCTATTGTGTATTTTGTTTCTACATCATCCTTGTCTTCGGGTATGCTTGTATCTGCTACATTTGAATTTTCATTTCCTTCTAGTAGATTTATGGCCTTCATCAATACTAGCATGTTATTCTGTGTGTTCACGTGTGCTGCATCTAGAAGTGTGTCTTGCTCATTGGTTTGATCCTGTTGAGTACTGACATCTTTATCTTTTTGTATTTGATCGGTAGGGTCCAGATCTATGATGTCAATAATTGAAGTGTCTGGCCATATTTCATTAGCAACATCCATGTCCTTATTCCTTTGTGTTTCCAATTCTCGTTGCTTGTTTTGAACCTTAAGAGATATGAAAATTACATCATCTTCTTTCTATGGATCTTTATCTGAATCATAATGAGTGATGTCTTGAATGTCAAGATCATCCATGACTTTGTCTAAGTCAATTGGCTCATTATTATCTACATTATCCAAATCAATGTGCTTAGGACTTGCTTTATCTTTCTCCTCCTCTACATGAGGTATGTCAGTGAGAAGTAATTAATTCTCACAACTTGTTAACTCTGCAGGTAGATCTAGGATTTGTCTCCATTTGGCCTTGGTCATGCTGTCCAGCTCTATAAATTTATCTTCTAGCACTTTGTAAGCTCTCATCTTTGCTAAAATTTTACTTGAGTGCTTTTTCATTATTTATTTGATCTCTTCCATCTTTGATTCAAGAGGCATGAGTGTGACAAGTACCCTCTCCCTTGCTTCCTTTTCTATTTGTAGAGAATATATTCATTATTTTCAAATTTTGTCACCCATTTCTTTGGGTATTTGGCCAACAAATTCTACTAGTACATATTTGAACTTGACCATTGCCCTAAATATTGCATCTTGTATCTTAGGTTGGTCCTCTAGCTCAAGTTTTTCCCACTATCTAATTTTCCTATCAGTCATTGTACCGGTTGTTGCAATTGAATTGGAAATTTCATTCATTGTTCTAGGGGCTGAGATTTTCTTCTCTATATCAGGCTCATCCTCTTTTGAATCTTATATGTCCGCTTTGGTCCTGACCAGTCTTTTCCTCCTTTTGGTAGGTATTTGTTTCACATTTTTCTTCTCTAGTTGCTACTTCCTCTTATAGGTCCTCACTTGACCTTTCTTGAGAGGTATAGTAGCTTTTACAGTTTGACTTCTTGTTCTTTGAGCTGCTATGGTTCTTGGTTTCTTGGTAGGAGGTGGAGGTGTATCAGATTTAGTGGCCTTAGAATATGATTTTTGCTCATGTTTCTCTTCAACGATGGTACCTTGTTCCTCAGTTTTCTTTGTTTAGTCTTTCTCCTCCTCATTAACTAAAATAATATTTTCAAGATTCTTCACCATTTTGTTCTTCTTGTTGACAGTCTTCTTGATTACTAGGCCTCTTTTTATCTTAGACTTAGCCTCTTCATAAGTTCCAAATCTTGGTTGTTGTTGTCAAGTGGTTCATTTATCAATGCATCAATTGCATTGGTTTCTTGATCTATGTTAATCTCATAGTCAAGAGGTGCTAACCAAGCTATCCTTGGTACAACTAGTTTAATGTGAGTAAAATTTGTATCCACCATGAAACATATTTCATCCCTATGTTGTTCAATCAATTGTTCAGGGATCCTCACTCTTTCCATCATCTTTTCCTTGAAGTCAAGGAAGTATTCAGTCATCACTAAATCAAAGTTATCACCCAGTGACTTGATAAGGTCACTAATCTGCAATGTGACTGCCTTTGTAGTATCCCACTTCACTTTTCCAACTGAAGGAAAGTTTTCTTGAAAATAAAATAATATACACATGATGAGTAAACCGAACTTACATGTGTTAGTCTTTGCAAACCTGATTGTTGTCATATTCTCATCAAGTTTCTTCCACTGGATCTCACATAGATCCATCTATATTCCCTTTGTGACAATTTTGTAAGTTGTGCTGACTACTGTTGATGCTATGTTGTTTATCCTTCTTGCTTGGAAGACTTTGTAGCCTATCACACATGCATTGAACCTCAATTCCTCATCGGTGATGGTGTTCACCTTGAGTCCTTTATTATCCCACACAACATTGGTGATTTTTCAACTTCTGGCTGGGAGGGATACTTGTGTGCCTTAGGTTTGTTGCTTATGGGGTAACCAGTTAGAGCATGTAACACATCTTTTTTGATCTTCTTGGGTTTATCTAACCATAACTTCTAGTTGTGCATTCTGCTAAAAACTAACCTAATCCAGTCAGTTTTAAAAACCCTCAGAAAATATAGGGCATTAGTTATCCCTTTTACTTGCAGATTCTTGTGTTCTTCTTTCCAGTTTCCTTTCTCATCACACAACTTATTGTAAGCTTGATCTATTTCTAGATCACCTATCTTAGTGATCTTGTGGTGAATATAAGACCTTACATCTTCTATCAGCAAAACCCTAGTTGGCATTTTCAAAAATGCACTAGATTCATCGGGTTGCGATGCAATGTTTGGGAATATCTAGTACTTAGGTTCCACACAGGTGCTATTCTTTATCAACTTAATTAAATTATTCTTATCATTCTTTAATTTCACTGTTCTTGAAGTGGTTGCCATCGTGTTTCAAATTTAGGGTTTTTCCAAAAATGATAATAGATTTCTTTGGTATTTCTGGTACTTACTTCAATCCGTGTGGCTGGTGAGTGATCTATTTGGAGTGTGTTGGATCAAGTTGAGGTCACTCTGCTAAATTCTTTCTTATCACTATGTTTTTTCTCTTCTCTTTCTTCTCAAATTGCATGTGCAAAATGAAGTGCTTTTTTTGAGTATTTATAGACTTTTTCCCTAAGTCTGTCATAAATGCTCAATAACTTGTTAGGTCATGAAGATGGAGTTCATTGGGAAGACTCTTCAAATAACATTCGCAGTGTTGATGAGATGCTTAGGTTGGCTATTAATATTATTTCTTTCATTGATGGATATTAGTGTTGTGTCAAGAAAACTTTATAACTTTGCTTCCTTACCGATGGGTGTTGGGTTACATTAGCAACTTATCCCTTTTATGTGTTGACCGACAATTCTTAGCAAGTGTAAAGAGATCATCCTTTTATGTTCACTAATGATTTTTGGTATGTGTTTACCGGCGGGGTTGATTTCTCAGGATTGTAACATGCATCTTTTTTTAAGCAAATTTTGACTATCTATCAATTTGTATAATGGAACTAATGCAAAATATGACTAGGTGTAGTGCAGTTCCATACTTACTTGTTCATCTTTAGGCGATGGTGGTGATGTCACTAGATCCATGGGATGAGGTGTCACCTACTGCATTGCTTGTTCCATCTTCTTCAATGGTTGAAGCTTTCCTCCACATTTTCTTTCTCATTTTCTTGATGTCTTCAATGGTGTTACCATTTGTAAAGGTGGTGTTTTCTTTTATTTAGTCTCTGCAGTCCTTTAATTTTCCAACCTTATGACAGTGCAAACATGCCATTATTGGGTTGGTCAAGCCTCTATACCTTTTGTTTCATGTTCTCATGTAGTTTGCAGCTATGTGTCCATATCTACCGCATGTTGTGCAGTTTATCCATGTATTGTAGTCTCAAACATATGAATTACCAACTATTCTTGGTTTATATGCATTTTCATCATTTTTGGGTTTCCATGCTTCAATTTTCTTCTTCCTACATTCAAGAGATGTGTTCCCATGCCTTTTTAGGTGGTACAATACTTTTCCACATAAGTTTCCTTCTTTGGTTCTTTCACCTTTGATTTACAATCATGTGCTTTAAGTCCTTTCTCGCTACAATTATAACAATGTCCAATGAATGTAAATGTGGATTTAGGAATACCTTTTTCTTTTCTCCTATAGATATTTGAGGTGTGGCCTTTCTTTCCATAGTTATTGCATGTTAGCTTCCTTGGTCTAGGATTGGTGTAGGGATCTTTTGGATCAACTTCATTTGATGACTCTCTATGCTCCGTGTACCCTAGTCCAGTATTGGTGTTGGGTATTTTTTGTGCATTCAAGAATTCATTCATCCTTTTTGTACTCTCTTCAACTCTCTTAATCATGTCATTATGTTGTTGTATAATTCTAGCCTCATGCTTTAGTTTTTCATTCTCTTCTCTTAGTTCACCGATAATCTGTATTCTTTCAATGAGTTCCACATTCATTATTTTTAATTCTTGACTCATGTAAAAATAATATGATTAGTTACCTTCATGGTGATTCTCTCTAAGTCTGTGTATCTCATACTCCTTTTGTTGTAGCTTGTCTGTGATCTTTCTTCTATCATCAATAGCTAGGGTTCTTTCTTGTTCAGCTTGCCTTGCATTGTTCATGACATTAATAATTCTTACCATCTGTGTCTCTTGACCGATTTGCAAAGATTTGACTTGTCCATCCATATGTAGATTGATCTTAGTTAGTCTTGTAGGAAGTAGATAGACACATAACACAAGATGTGATATCGCAAAAAACTCTTGTTAGGAAGTGAAAACTACAGTGGGGATGGCACCCAAAAAAATTCACTATCTTCAGAATGGAAGGGAGCCGGTAAAGGATTAAAATTTATCACTTCTGATGATCTACCCTATTAGGAGTATTAATGTGGAGACCTATTAGGATCTACTCTTTTAAGATCTTTTAGCAACACTAATGAAGTTTGCACTCGGTTAAGAGATTTACAATAGGACTGTTAAGTCCACCTTCCTTGAAAGGATTTCTTAAGTGTACCCCACTTCTTAGAATGTGTACAATATGTTTGACCTTACTATATGAAATCTATAATTTCTATTTACAGATCCATTAAATCTCATAGTATATGAATATCACCTATAGTGATTGATTAATACCTTTTCCTGCTCATCGGTAGCCTATGTTCTGTTCTTGACAACTGATTTGATCATTGTCTGTGTTATTGCATGAATTATCTTGTTTGATCCTTAGATGTTCTTAGTGGCTACAATCATCATCAAAAAACATGTTCACAATTGATTAAGCATCTATTTATATAAGTATTTGACCTATTCTATAATCATGCATTACAATGTTAACTCTAGATCCAAGGTATACAAATTGACCTTGATCTTTAGTTTGCATGTTTTAAAATAGATATACTAATAAAAAAAATAATAATTACATTTATTTATCTACACGTAATGGATTTAAAACAAATCAAGAAGCTAATTAAATATAAAACTTCAATGATTTATCTGACGTGGAAAGTCATACCCACTTTTTTTGGGATGTAACTGACTGTCGATTCTTGATCGTCGGTGTGAACTGAAAGTCTATCAATATTCCTTCTTTGAACTGATTGTCAGGTTCCCTTTATCTACCAGGTTCCACTCTTTGATTGTTTCATTGGGTTACACTATTGGTTACTCGTCAGGTTCCCCTGTCCTTTTTGTCATCGGGTAACACTGAATAGTGTTTGTTGGGATTCTTTGTACTTGGCAGTATTGGTAACCTTAGCATCGGGTAGTGATGTGCCCTATCTATTAGTGTAGTATAAACCAATGGTGTTCATTATGTTTTTCCTTGTATATACTAATGGAAAAATATAATGTCTATATTTTGGTTCCTAGACAAGTTGGGAGGTAAGACACTACTTTGGAGGTAATTATACACATCATGGTACCATGGGGTTTTAGGACCAACAAGGACACACGCTGATTTTGTGATTGGTGCTTGATGTGATGGCATCATGAGTTGCTCCACTAGAAACTAGAATCTAGTTTCATTGCCTAGAATATCGATCAAGGATGCTATGGTAGTCATCGTATCTGCAACTTTGTTTTGAGCCCTTGGTATTTATTCAAATGTGATGAAATGGAAATTTGTGCGCAACCTGTCCATCTTATCTTTGTATGGGATTAGCTTCTCATCCTTGGTCATATATCATTATTTACTTGGCTAATGACCAACTATGACTCTACATAGACTCTAATATTATTTATTCTCCATTGTATTGTTTTCTTTACTTCGATGACTAGATCTTTGTACTCGGCGATAATTTTTGTGCATGGAAAGTTGAGTCTGAAAGCTTTGGGTATCCCATCATTATTTGGAGTGATGAGTCCTATCCCTACTCCTGCACCATGGTTTGTGCATGACCCATCAAAGTATAGTTTTCATATCTCTATTTCTGGTTGTAGTGTCAGAATAGACTCATCTGGAGAGTCAAAAATGATAGACTGATGATCCTGAATAGGTGCCTCTACTAGTTGATCCGCAATCACTTTCCCTTTGATGGATTTTTTGTCTACATATTCTATGTTGAATTTTCTTAGGATCATCACCCACTTTTATAGTCGTCCAGCAAGTGTGTCTTTTCTTAGTAGATACTTTAGGGGGTCAATGTGGGCTATCAACTTGGTTTGATGGCTTAACATGTGATGCCTTAGATTTTGAGAAGAAAAGACTACTGCTAGGCATGATTTTTCAATTGGAAAATAGTTAATCTCATAGCCTACCAATGTTATACTAAGATAGTATATAGCTCTCTCCTTGTCTGTACAATCATGTTGTGCTAAGAGTATGCCTAATGCTGATTCTGTTGCCAAGATATATTGAAGTAGTGGCTTTCCTTGGACTGGTGGCACCAATGTGGGAGACTTGAGTAGATATTCTTTGAATATTTGGAATGATTGTTTGCATTGTTCTGTCCATATAAATGTTATGTCCTTTTGTAGTAGATATTGGAATGGTTGTCACTTGTCTGCTAGTTGGGCTATGAAGTTCCTGATAGATTGAAGCATGCCCTATAATCCCCTTAGTTGCCTTAGGTTAGTCAGTGGTGGTAGGTCTAGTATTGCTTTGAATTTCTCTAGATCTACCTCTATGCCTCGGTGTGATACGATGAATCCTAAGAGCTTACCAGTTGTGACCCCAAATGTACACTTTTTGGATTTACCTGGACCTTGTATTCTTACATCCTATCAAATATGGGTCCCAAAACTTGTAGATGATCTTTTCTAAGCATTGACATGGAAATTATGTCGTCAACATAGTCATCCATTATCTTGTGCATGAGATCATGGAAGATGGTTTTCATGGCCCTTTGATATGTTGTTCCCACATTTTTTAGACCAAATGGCATGACATTCCAATAGTAGGTTTCCCATGCACATTTAAAATTCATTTCGTGTCGGTCCTTTGGTGCAATCCTTATCTCATTATATCCTGAAAATTCATCCATGAGTGATAGCATCTGATGTCCTATGGTGAGATCTACTATCATGTCAATGTTTAGTAACGGAAATTCATCCTTGGGACAAGATTTGTTTAGATCTTTAAAATCTATGTAGATGTAGATCTGTCCACTATGCTTAGTTATTGGCACTAGATTATATATCCACTTTGTGTATCAGATCAGTCTTATGAATTTAGCATCTAGGAGACTCTTCAATTATGCTTTGACTAGTAATGCAACATGACGATGTATTTTTCCTAGTTTCTATTTGACGGGCTTAGTGTTGGGTAGCAACGGGAGATGATGTAGCACAAGCTCTAGATCTAAGCTTGGCATATCTAAGTAGGACCATGAAAAATTGACCTTGCTTTCCTTGAAGAAGCTAATGAATTGTTCTCTCTCCTCTGGGGTGAGTGATTTTGATAAGTAGATGTTCTTTGGGTTCTTGTCATCGCCCAAGTTGACTTCTTTTGTTTCTTCTACTAACAATGTTTACTTTTCCTCTGTCAAGGAGAGGAGTTCCTGATTTTCATCTTCTAGCACCTCAATGAGGTTTTCACTAGAAGATACGTCTTGTTTTTTATTTTTATTATTTTTTGTGCCAGTAAGTGCCTTTCATTTTTCACTTACTAACGATTCTTTTTTTCTTTTTCAATTGTTTTTGATGACTGGAAAGAGGAGCTTCCTCCCCAAAAAATGTTGATCTATTGAGGTTGATGGAGAAAACTACTTTATGGTCTCCTGATGGTATTCCTTCTCTAAGTCCCATGAATTCTATGATAGCCTCATCATTCTCAAAGATATCTATATCAGGTTTTTCTTGTTGATCCCACTCTATCAATTCTAGGTGTACAAGACATAGGTCCTCATGGTGGGTTGCCTCTGGTTGGTTGAATGGGACAATAGAGATAGTTCTAAAAATCCTAAATTGTGATGTGGATGCACCACCTAATGAGTTCCTATCAATATTTTTATTGATACAAGGTTGTTAGTCTATGGTTAATTGGTCAAAAAAATCATCAAGGTGTATGGTGGTGGCTGACCGAGGGGAATAGTCTGGGATTGATGGTTCAGAGTCATTGATGGATCTCCACTTGTACTCATGGAAGTTAGTTTTTCTAGAATGCTCATTAGATGTCTCACTTCCCTTCTTATCTTGGATTTCTTGGTCAAGGTTTAATCAGGAATAGGAAGTTCCCACTTCAGCTAGCAACAACTATTGAAGTATGTTGCTGATCAAGATGTGTTTCAGGTTTTGCCCCTAGTGTAACTCTGCCACTTGTTTTGGGTCAATAGGTATGTCTTGGATAAGAGGGCTGGATCTGTCTTCTTTCCCATAGCCTAACCCTATCTTATTTCTCTGGGTTGGTAGTAAAGACAACTCCATTATACCTTGATGTCTTTCCCCCAGAACAGTCATACCATCGTACCCAAATTTTTGCAGCATGGTGAAGCCAGCTCCATAGGTTGTTACGGGTAAGGGTTTTTGAAGTGTCTCTGGGCCTTGATATAACCATGTATTGATATTTGGATCAAATGGGTTATCTTTTGCAATGTCTCCCCATCTGAAAAATGTTGTGGGTGGACACCTGAAGAGAATAGGTTATAGGGTTTCTATTGTAATTGCAGGTTGTGGCATGTCATATGTCCTTGGACTTTGAGGCATGTTTGTGATAGTGAACACTTCCTCATACTTGTATTCACCACATCCCTTGTTATTAATAGATATTTTTCCTACTCTTCTCATGACATATTTGGGAGTTGAGTTCGATGTGGAAGGGATACTTGCCTCTTGATTTGATGGAACCTGGTTGTCAATACTGATGTGGACAACATTTTAGTATTGGAATGGGTTTGGATCTTTCTATAATGATTTTTTTCCCCTGGTGTGGGAACTTGATGCACTAATGGTATGTAGAGGGTAAAGCTTGCATCTCATGTATCCATGGCCTCCCTAGTAACATGTTGTATCCCAATTCTAAGTCTAGGATCTAGAAGGGAGTGTTCTTGATAACTGGACCTATCCAAGCTGGTAAAATGATAATACCTTTGGAAGATCTCACTTTTTCATCATCTGATGTTGATCCTTCTTGTGACTTTGATACTGGATTCAGAGTAGCCTAAGTGCTTGATGACCTTTAAAGTACAAATGTTTAATCCAGCCCCACCATCAACGAGGACTCTTTGAATTGAATGTTTGTGAACCTATATGAGAAGGTGCAAAGGGTGATTGTGAAGAGGCTTGTGTTGAGGCACATCATGGTCTATGAAGGTTGCATGATTTTTGGTTTCTATGTGGTTCACCATATTTTGAAAGATCTTAGGGGTTATGTCCTTTGGGATAGCTTCTTTTTGAAGTGTTTGGTCTAATGGTTGTTTGTGCTACGGGGATATGTGCAAAAGATCAAACATGGATATTTGGGAAGGTGTGTGCTTTAGCTGATCCACTAGGCTTGTCTTTGGATCTAAGGTTGCATGAGGCTTGACTGGTGTAGTAGATTAGGAAGGCATTCCTTGCAAGAAAATGTGTGGTTACAACATATTTGGCACCTTGGTCTCTAACAGTAGTGGTAGCCACATGAATATGTGAAGGATTTAGGCAATTGATAGTGTTGTCACTGTTGGCATAAGTGTATTTGACCTTTTTTGACTATCCACTAGACCTGGAGGCTTTTCCTTTATTGTGATCATGGAATGTGTCATTGAATATTATATGATAAATGATGCATTTTGTTTGGGTGTTGGTTACATTGATGATCCCAGTGTCAATCAGATCTTGGATGGCATTTTTCAATCGATAACAGTTGGGTGTCTTGTGTCCCTTCACTCGATGAAATTTGCAGAAATCATTATCATTGTACCACTTTGGTTTGATTGCACCATGTTCATATTCTCTAATTTCAGGGAGAGTGATGTTGTTGGATTGTATCGTCTTTCTTAAGGCTAATTCTATTGACTCTCCTAATGGTGTGTAATCTCATTTTGGAAATGGAAACTATGGTTGGCATCATGCATGTGGTTGATTGTTAGACACAGTGTCCGCTTGGATAGGGGGTGGTTGATTCTAAGTGTGTGCTTGTGGAGTGGGCACCATGGGTTGTTGGTTAGTCATAGGTGCACCTTACAGTGACACTTTGGGTTGGGATTAGTTGACCATTTTGACATTAATGACACCATCAGTGGTGACATTTTTTTTTTAATTCCACCATTTAGATTTATCTATTGCAGTCTTATTTATATTCATTTGGGTAGGATCTACAAGGACACCTCATTTGACCAGGTTCTACTCACAATAAACTCCTCATTTGATGAGTTGTTTAAAGTTTGGAGCCAGTTGCAATTCTATTGTAAATGACATATCTAGAATCAGATTGTCAACAAACATGACTATTAGGTCTTTCTTGGGTATGTCATACATGATTCTATTTGCGGTATTCCTCCATATTTGTAGGAATTTTACAAAGGACTCCATATTTTTGTTTGATATCAAAAATGTCCTTGATGCTGACCTTGTGCTCGATGTTGTGATGAAGAGCGATGAAATTTTTGGCCAATTCACCCCAAGATAGAATTCCATGATGTAAATGTGAGAACCATTCCATTATTGGTCCAGCTAAGATTTGTGGGAATAGTCACATTAAGTAAGTCTCGTTGTGTCCGACCTCGATGCAACTAGCAAAGAATTCTCGGATATGCTCAATAGGGTTGGTATTGCCCCTTTATTTTTCAAATTTTGGTACCAATAAATGAGTTGGGAATGGAGACATGTGAAGAGAGTGATCAAAGGGGTATGGGTATAAATCCTTTGTGGTGTAGGATTTAGTTTTCCCTTGATTTTTCATATCCATCATTTGGGTTTGAAGGTTCTACATTTGTTGGATCAGCATGTATGTTTGGGACTGAGGATGATTTGTGACATTGTACCTCTATGCTATAGTAGGTATGAGGTTGTGCCTCTATGTACCCTAGGTAGGGACATACAATCTCCTCATTGGGCCCTGATATTGATTTCCCGACACATGATTTTTATACAGGGGCATGTGATTGGCCCAAGATTGATTCTTTTGTGTTTTTGTTGGGGTTGAGGTTGTTGTTGCTGCTAAAGATGGCATTATTGTTTCTAGGGTTAAGGTTGTTGTTTCTGGGGTTGTTGTGGTCCTTGTATGAGCAAATTCCTAACCTTGGGTGGGCATTGACTGAAAGTCAGACCTGCAGAGATGGATCCATGTGGGAATGATGTGTTGACCCCAAGGCTAGTAGGGACTGACTGTAGTAGTGACATAGTTGCAAAAGGGTTGCTTCTTATTGTTGGGATTAAGGGCATAGCTTGAGATATTTACTAGACAAGCCATGAGGCCAAGGGTTGAGGCACACTAGTGACCATGGGTGTACTTAGTTGGGAGCTTGTCATGCTTCGCATGGAAGACATGATTTCTTGGTTCACGGAGCTGGTCTAATTGGACATAGTCTGTGTTGATATTGATGTTGTCAGGGATGGGAATATTTGAGATATCACAGGCTCCATTTGAGAGGTTCCAATAGTCATTTGAGAGGTTCCAATAGTGTTTTGACCTATGAGAGGTTTTATTGGCCATATGGTTGACACATTGAATTCAGTAGGGATTTTGACTCCCTTCTTTATCTACATAGCTAAGAAACATTGAGGGTTCCTCTCTACAACAGTGTCAACCACTTGCATGGAATAGGTATCTTTCTCTATATCATCGAGCTCCTCCTCTGTGAAATTTTGGAACAAGGCTGAACCACGAGGATTCTCAATAAAAAGAGCAGGACTAGTATTTCTGAAAGGATCATCCTCTTGCTCTGTTTCCCAAGCAGGAAATCTGTTGATATAAGACTCATCTAGTTGAGATTTAGCCTTTGACCTTGTGTAAGGCCCTCCATAAGGCGTGTGAGACATAGTGTGGTCCAGATTTTGTGACTAAAACAAGTGATATAAAGAAAACATAAAAGAATAACCTCTCTAGGAGACTCAAAGTTATGTTTGGACAAGGGTAACTCTTAGGGAAGATGTTGATTTATCTTGATCTCAAAGATTTTATAATGTAAGAATAAGATTGTCGACTATTTCCTGGGACAATGTCACTAATAAAGATATATGATGATTTTGAGATAACGGGATCAAGATATTTTGAGTTTGAACTTTTGAACTAATAATTCTTAGATAATAATCATGCTTCCAAAGAATTGATGATCTTTAAAGTTTAGAGAATCACACAATTTTCTTCTTGTTTTTTTGGGATAGACATTGATCTTTGACACAAAATGAAGAGTATTTTCAAGGTTTTTAGGTCAAAACTGGTGTTTTTTAAAGTCTCTGGCCAAGTGCAGAAAAACTCCACTGAATGTGGTAAAGTGTCTGGTCAATTGCGGTAATAAACAAGCCAAGTGCAGAAATAAAAGGGATGATTGTGGAAAACTTCCGTTAGTTACCAAAAAATGCGGGCAATTGTGAAAAAGTGGAAATAGTCTCAAAAAAGACTAATAAATGAATTTACTATCTGATAGAATTGATTTTCAAGAACAAGGCTTCTAATTTGCAAAATAGTTTTATGTTGAAAACCCTAGACTTTAACATGTTGGACTCATTTTCACAGTTTGATGTTTGTTTTGCATTTTGGAAACTGATCAAAGAACAAGCACAATGGATAATGTGTTTTGTAATCTAGCATGGGTTTTGACACAAGGAAAAATAGATTAATCCAAGGAAAATTTTGGTTTTCAAATACAATATTATAGGCCCAATGCTTGAATTTTCGTTAGCTCGCACAAGTGTCACACTACTAGGACACAAAGGTCCATGATGTAGGTGCCTGTGTTTTTGTCGTTTGCCAGGTATTGCTTTTGTGATAGTGAAGATCTCTTTCACTACATAAATACCTTGGAACACATATGTTGGGAATCTTGGGGGGAAATTTTGCAACCCCTTGCACTATAATAAGGTATCCATTCAGAGGTGAATCATGTTGGCCTCTATTTTAACAAGGTTCTAGTAGGGTCCATGGCATCTATCCAATTAGTTTGTACGTGTGTGACTCACTTAAGAGCCTAGTTGACCATGCTATCTCCTTAGGGATAATTCACCCAATCTAGACTATCATCAACACACCTCACCTGAGCTTGGCTAGATATAAAATGAAACTTTGGTTCATGTCTTGTTTATATATTGATCGGAAGGATTTATCAGTTTAAGGTCATTCTCCAAGGAATAAGTGCATTCCCCGAATAGGCCTTTCTAAAAAGTATTAAGGTGTTTAATCTAACAGATTGTGTAAGTGCACCAAAAACTCAAGACACAAGGTTAATCGATTAAATCCCAAAGGTGAAATGTGAACTAAGCTAAACCAACATACAAGCACAAGTGTTCAGTTTTAAGACCAAAAGTAGGTGTTGATTTCTTATTCATTTTTAATGCACCAATTTTGAAATGTTTGTTTTCCTTTGCTCATTTCTTAACCTCCACATCAATTTTAAGCACCAATGTGTAAATGTGAGGTTTCGTGATGTTTGGCATACAATATTATTTTTAAAGCACCAAAATGACAAGTGAGTGATTTTTAAGTTGCTTTGTTTAAATTTGTTTCTGTGCCACAAGATGAAATGACAAGTTAGTACCAAAAAGTGTTTAATCTAAAATTGAAGAATAACCTAAAACTCCCAAATGATTAAGACCACCAAGACTAATCGTAACTTTGTACTTAGCTATGAAATGTTTGATTGAATCAAGATACTTGTTGTATGCTTTGTTTTGATCTTCTACTACAATGGCTAAGATGGCTCTTTGTTTCATTTGATAGTTTGCAGTCCTTCTTATGGCTAATCTTAGTGATCTAGCACCTGGGATGTGTCTATTTACCTTTTTGTTCATTCATCATTGATCAATCCTCTAGAAAATAGAGAAATAAATCAAATTCTGGCAGAAAAATAGTGATATTCAAGTTGATTTGCAATATTTATGTCAATTGCAGTAATCTTTTGTCATTTGTGATAGAATTATGTCAATTGCAGAAATCTATCAGCAAAATGGTGACCAAGCCAATCAATCATTGTCAAAACCATGAGCTTTGTGAATCAACATTGGGCCCATCTGACATAGCTTGATCAGCTACTCAAAATGATCAAAATCACTCAACCAATAATCAATCATCTTACACAGTGATGGATACACTCAAAACCAGACAAATAAGTCTTATATGAGTCATCTATTACTAAAACTAGACACAATCAAGAAAATCAAGCCAATCAAACATCAGAGAATCAAGTCAATCAAGAGAATCAAGAGGAACCAAGGAACAATCAAACTGTTGACTAGGTCAGTTAGTCGATTAGATTTCATTCTATATTTCACACTTATGATCTTACGCTACTCTAGGATCCACCAAGTGAGGAGAGTAGCTATGATGGATCATGAATTATTTTCTTTTATTGTTGTCTATGGAATGTTCACTTTAATTCTGGGTCCATGATGATTTAGGATAAATGCGGTAGGCGTTTCACTTATCTGCTAGGCACGTAGTTCCACGATCTGAGCTTAACCCTGGGAAAGAATTGGACATTCCTTCTATGTTATCTTCTTGTTTTACCAATAGAATCATAGTGGTATCTAGATGGTCTGTATCTAGATGGTCTGAGATCTGGGTGCATTGGATTTCTATCTTGGTTATTTTGTCTTTCTTTTCAAAATCAAGAATTCATAGCGGTATCCAGATGGTCTGAGATGTGGGAGCATTGGAATTCTATCTTGGTTTTATCTTTTTTTTGGATGGTCAACGAGAAAATTGGTATCTAGGTAGTCAATATCTGGGTGCTTTTGGGTCTCTTTCTTTTCAAATCCGAGATCATAAAGGTATCCAGATGGTCAATATCTGGGTGCATTTGGATCTCTTTTATTTTTAAAATAGGGAACATAGCTAAACTTAGAGGGTCAATATCTGGGTGCACTAAGTTCTCTTTGTATTAAATCTCTCTACTCCTTCTAGTTATCAAGAGGTCATAGCAGTATCTAGATGTTCTAAGATCTGGGTGAGTTGGATACTCTTTGAAATTTCATAAAAAGATGCAATGATGACAAAAATTGGAAATGTGGCAGTGACTTGGGTCACCCATCCATTCTAAATAATTCATATCTATCAAACATCAACCATCCATTCTATCAAAACATATCTATCAATTGATCCCATAAAACAAATTCCACACTAACTTCCTTCTAACTAACACATGCATTACTCAGATATTTTGTTCATGATATATTGCTTTCATTCCATTTAAGTGCATCAAAAAACAAAAAAGAGAGAACAAAATCTACATACATAGTAATCATAAATCAAATTCATCCACAAACATCTCATATAAATATGCATATCATAAAGCACCATCCTTCATACATATGTCAACATCATAGGAAAATTAAATCATACATCTAAGATTCTGCATAATATAATTACATTGCATAAGTATTTCATGATCTAAGCATAAATCATGTAGAATCATACATATATCAAGGAAACCAATGCACATTATATAGAATCACTAGTTGCATCTCATATAAATCTCAATATCTGGGTATAATGAATGGTTGCAAGTCTGAACAAAAGAAGGTGATCAACATGTCTATCAATAAATATCAGTATGTCAAGATACAGTCGTCGATAAGCCTCAGATTATATCAATGGAACATGACAATAAAAAAGGTACAACATGATGCAAAATGGAAATTCCATGGAATCAACAAGAACTACCACCACCCTCACCACCAAATGGATGAGGGGGTGGTATATCAGAAGCAAGCCTCTATGATGGACCAAGAGCTCCAACACTACTTCTCTGGGACCTTTACACCCTGCTAGATCTCTGTGATGTTTTATAACTAGGAATACACTGAGCTAAAGGAACAACACCCTCATAGTGGTGATGCTAGTACTCTATCTCTCTTTGGGCATCACTCCCAGATCTATAAAATTGATCAAGAACATCTTGGTGTGTCGCATCCTGTACACTATCAATGAAATATTAGATCTCTGAATGAGCCTGTCACTCTCTGTCCTCTATGGAAGAATCCCTAGCCTTTGTCATTTTAACCCTAATCTCTACTATAGTATCCCTAGCCTCATCTATTATGACCCTACTCTCCAATGTAGTGGCTCATGCATCAGAAGAAGCCAACCTAGCCTATAGATTAGAAACCTATTGTGTAAGTCTCTCCATCTCCTATGGATTAATGTCCATACCACCCATGGCCACATCCATATCGCCCTCCTCATCTCTATCTCCCAATCCCTCCTCCTCCTCACTGCTCTCACTACCACTGGTATAGCTACCAATACTACTATTCCTAGTAGATGAGATGGAGCCAAATGCCTCGACATCAATATCAGCAATATCTACATCAACATCCTAAGCTACTACTCTATCCTCTTCTCTCTTAGCAAGCACATCAGTAGTGCGATGATGCACTCTCCAAACCAACTGAGGATCCTCCTCCTCTAAAGCCTCCTCCTCCTTGAGGATGGCTCCCAATCCAACCTTCTTGCTACTACCATGTCCACCCCTAGTCCTCACCCCACCACTGAAACTACTAGGATTAGGATCATCTCCTTCATCCCTGCCACCACGACCACCATCCTAACCTCTGTCTCTCCCATGCCCTACATCATGGCTTCCACCCCTACCTCCATCTCTCCCTCCACCATCACGACCTCCATCTCTTCCTCTACCCCATCCCTACTAAATCCCCCTTAGGATGGTACCAACCATAGGCTAAGACACATCAGTCAATGAATCAGGAAGAGATTGCTGCCACCAAGCATCATATTGTGGAGTTGTTCCAGCAAAGAGATAGATTCAAACAACAATATCATATAGATGATAAGTATAATGTGACAAATCAAAAGACAACAACATCTAACAAAGAAAAGAAGATAGCTACATATAGAAAAATAAAAAAGAGAAATACATCAGGCAAGGGAAAAATCGTACACATACCAGCATCAACAGTGGCTGATTGCCAGGACCATGCTATAGGAAGAAAGCCTATAAATTTTGTCCTAGTAGCATCCAAAGAAATGATAACACCCTAAAGAGTAATGTCTCTCGATCATCAAGAAAAATTTACATATGAGTTTGACAACCTTATACTGGTCTAATAGTGCTATGACCTCTTTGGGGCCTATATCCCTAGTGGGGGACTTGACCTTTGGCTCTTTCAATGGTGTCTTTTAGGCCTTACTACTAATGCATAAAAAGTTGTATCATTTTCTTTAGCACCTTCATTAATTTTTTTTCTCCTACATGCAAGACACTACTAGTAACATGTTTTTCTTTCTCATAGTCAAGAAGTGGATTCATCACATACTCAAAACCATCCTTAACTATGGTATACACATTAGACTTTCCATCATGTTTGGCATCTACATCAAATTTTCAAGGTCTAAAAAAATGACATGCATCCATCTCTATGATATCACATAGAACTTTGTCTGTATACTCCCCTATCTTCAAATCTACCCATAATTGTTCATTGATGATGGTTTATTTCTCTTTTGTCAACCAAGAAGCTTTGTAAGGTAAAGGGTGAGGGATTACATGTAGATTTAACTTAATAACTAACTCCATAGATGCAATATTATTAGTGGATCTAGATTCAACTATAACTTTGCATACCTTTTTTTATTCACCTTGCAACTTGATCTATATAGTGACTTCCTCTAAGGTGGTTTTGTAGTAGTAGGTACTCTTAGGAGTGTCCTTTTCATCACGAGGCATTCTCCTTGTTCTGGATTTCTAGGCCTTGAAGTTGCAGACTGGTAAGAGGACACACTTTGACTGTCATCTTCTTGGGTGAGTTGTACTATTCTATACCCTCCTTTTCTTCTTGTTCCATTCCTCTCAGGGTATCTAAAGGACTGGTGTCCAATTTGATTTCCAGTAAAACATTTCCCAGTGAAGACACTAGGTCCTCTTCCACCAAATCTCCCTTTTTGGTTTGATCTCCTACCTCTGAATTTTCCTCTATTACTGTGCTCTCCTTCTGACTCCTAGTTATTAAACTCTTCTTGGATTCTTTAAAATGGACCTCTACCATTGAACCTACCTCTTCCTCTGAAATTACTCGCTCTACCTCTGTTGTTTTGTTCTCCTCTCCTTTTTTGTTTTTCTTCAATTTTTAGTGCCATTTGCAAGCACTTATGTATTGATTTAGGGTTGAATAAACTCATTTCATCTTGAAAGTTATACTTCAATACATTGATATACCTTGCAAGTTTGTGTTTCTCACTCTTAGGGACTTTGGCCTTCAAGGTCATTCTATGAAATTCTTCAGTGTACCATGTTAGTTCTTTTTTTTACAGCACCACCTTAATGTGACAATATACTTATATACTTGGATGCAAGCTCATATTTCATACAAGAGAAATGCTAATTGATGAGGGTATTAGATAACATCTAGGGAAACTATTACCTCCTCTATTTTTGATATCCACTGACTCAGGCATGTATTACCTATGGATGATTACTGAATGACATTATCTTTTAAGTGGATTATCTTCTTACTAGATTGATAGAATTCTTTTTAATGGATCAACAAGTAAATGACTATGCAAATGACTATAAATATCTTGATACAAAGCTTAATGATCCAAACTAGTATTTGGACAACAACAATTAGTAAGGTAACAAGGATTCTCATCCTTCTTCTTTTTTCAGTTCTTATGAACCTCAAGAAGGATAACCTATTTTGATTCTCTCTTAAAGGAATCAGTAAACTGAATTGTATTCCTTAAACATAATTACTTGAATGGAATGTATATTTGAAATGTGAATTATTTGATAATTTAAAATACTTGGTTAGATAATGAACAATTACTTAGCCAGCTATAAAGTAGTGCCTTATCCATTGGGCTATGAGTCAATATCTGGTATAACTCCACAATAAGGTGATCAATAAAAAAATATACAACAAAGCTAAAATGCCTTACAGATTATCCTCTCTTTACAACTATATCATTAGATCCTTAAAATAATGCTAAGCTCTCTTGGGTCACTTGAAATAATTAATCCTTCCTCGAAGGAGCTTACAAATGACTACACAACCACCTTGTGATTAGTATGTCTAAATGTCTTACAAGTAAACATGCAAGAACCATAATAGTAATGAAAAGAGACAATCTAAGATGTAGTAAAGAGATTGAAAATATTTTCATTAATGTCTTAAAGCTTCAAATACATATAAATAGACAATTAGTACAAAGGATTAGACAAATTTTAGTAATTTTTCGTGTAATATATTTCATTGATTTCCAACTCCAACCTCTTTACAAAATGAAACAAAAGCTCTATATATAGGCCTAAACCATCTTGGAATCCTTAAGATAAGGATGCTACAAGGTTCGGATTATTTAGAAGACCTAACCCTAAAAATAAAAAAAGACTAAAGACAGGAAAACACCAAGCGGTGGAAAGACAAAACTGAAGAATAAGATCTGATCTGCTTCTTGTCTTCTTGTGGATGTTGACACCTTTGCCTATATATGTTCCTGATAGCATCTTATATTGTAAGGAGATCTAGTAATCGCATATGCAAGCTAACTTACACTAGTCTTTAAGATTACTAACCTCCCTGTGCTCATAAAACAGGTGCCATGTGTCCTCTTACTCTTCATCCATGATATCCAAGTTAACTGTTACAAGATTTTTCTTCTTGGGCTTTGTAATGATATCTCATGCTATTAAAACTTCCTCCTTGGGCCATTCAAAGCTCTATATACTCTCAAGTTAGGCCTTTTGTCTTTCCCACCTAGCATCTATTATGATTTTCACATTTGTGATGAATTTATTACAATCGGTCTCTTCTTTTCTTGCTTCATCCATAATTTTATTGTATCTCTCCATGTCCATATTTCCTTGATCAGATATATAAATATATTTATTTACTAGCACATTATAAAACTCTGAGCCCCATAGCCCTAATGGCTTGATCTAATTGTCCTCGTTTCTGATGGGAGGTACTAACCTATTATAACCTACTCCAAACATATTTAGCCTTGTGTCTATCTAGTTTTCTTTTCCCTTAAAGAATGTCAAGGTGGCTCCAATCTTCTCTATCTATGTGCCAACAAGATTCACAATCTCTGACAAGTCTGACCTTAGTGGTTGCATAGATGCCAACCTCTCAAAAAGGGTGGTCCTGCCAGACCAGGTTGAATAGTATGGATTCAAAATTGATATAAAACTATTCACCTATGTTTTTAAACCTGTAAACTTTCCATAATCTCCATATGCTACATCAATTTTATCTTTAATAATATCTATTATATGCTACAAAATTGATGTCAATGTACTTAATATTAAATTGTTGTGCTCTCTGATCTCTTGCTCTGTTTCAGCTGCTATCTCCCCTATTTATTCTATTTGGATCTCTATATCCTGTACCTCTTTAGGCTCAATAGGGGAAACCTCAAGATTTTCCATTAATTTTTGTGTAAGCTCAGCTATGAGCTTCTATTGTGCATTGACTTTTATCAATCCCAGCTCTTTGTCTTTAATAATGTCACTAGTATCACTGGTAAGTTTCTTCAGTTTCTCTGACTTCTGGACTGCTTTTGCCTCATTGAGTTGGGAAAAGTGTGTTAGCACCTAGGACTTGGGGTTGTATCCAAACCCTCTTATCATGTCCCCAACCTGTGTCTGTGATGACAATTTGACATTAGGTTGTTTTCTGATATGATCAATTATAAAGGCTGAGGATAAATCCAGACCTTCTACAAGTAACATTCCACTAGCTTTAACCAGATGCCTTTCTTGCTCTAGTGTAATCTTCTCTGATTCAAAATCATATTCTTGCAGTGTTTGTAGAGCCTCTTGGGTCACTGGATCACCCATGTTAATTGCAACTGTGTAATCACTTGTTGTTGCTAGTTCTAGATGAGAAAGTCTTTAATTCCTTTATCTTAATAAATTTTTCATCCTTAAGGAATTCATCTTGATGTATTAAACTCTCATCTATACAAGTTCTAAGAGGTAACTCTTCCTCTTCTTCCACAACCTTTTTCAATTTCTTTCCTGCACTGATCTATTTTCTCAATTGGTGATCATAAGGCCTATTTCGAGTTATTAGGGAAGAAATTATGTCTATCTTTTTCTCCTTCTTCTGATAAGGTTCCCCTATTTCTAATTTCTATCTCTTACGTGGGGGTTCATTTGTCACTTCCTTCTCAGGGACCTCTGTTAGGTCAATGATATTTTCTCCCTCAGCAACTTGTTCTTCTGCAACTTCTTGATTGACAGGAGGGGGGATAGGTACTGAATATTCATCACTATCATCATCATACTCTAATGATGAGTGCCCCTTATGGCCTTTCTCTAACACTACAAGTGCATCTTCATATTGATTACAAAGGAGAGTGTGAGAGTTTATCATAACATCTACCCTCTTTAAATAAGGCATGTCTAGGAAGAATCCTCCAAAATTAAGGCCCTATGTCTTCACTTGTCTCTCTAGATCCATAAGCTCATTAAACTTCATAGATTTCTTATCCACCTCCTCATCTTCCAAAATATTTCTTATCAAATCTTCTTCCATGAATTCTTCATGGTATTTTGTGTAGGGGTTGGTGTCAGCAACTTCTTTGCACTAATGATGAAGCCTTCTATGTCAACATATCTGTACAAGGCCACATTCATCCTATAATGATTCATCCAATTATTCACAAGGTCTAATGCCCCTTTTCCAATTGTAAAATTATAAATTTTGAATTGTCTTGGGGTAAATGTACCCTTCCTATGCGGTGCTAGATGTGCTTTATCTGTCAAAATTAGTTTCCTTATGAATTCCATTGTAGCTATTCTTTGTGACACATGGAATGGAAATACATGTGGAGGGTGGGTACAACCATACACCCTCATTAGTGTGAAATTATTCTCATAATAAAAATCTCCCTAGTTATGGTCTCCTGGCCACTTGTCAAGATACTGGCAAGGTCTGAGTTATTGTATCACTTTGACTGGCATACTAGTCTTGTTAAGACCTAGGCACTGAAGAATTGGATATACTATCCAATTTTTGAAAGCACAAAACCCCTTCTCCCTAGAGGTATAGTTCCACACTCTCAACAAAAATTGAACAGGGTTAGGCTAATTGTGATGAAACCTCTGTTGCCTTATACATTGACAATTCATGAGTGGGAAGTTGTAGTATATGATCAAATGCATAAGAATTGAATAATGCATAAATTTAGGATGATCCTTTTTGCATTGTATATCCATAAACCCCTAGTGCATCTGGTCTATGATATACTGAATATAATCATAATTGGAAGTAGTATGGAGGCTTTGCATGTCTAGCACCATCATCAAAATGTCTGAGGTAATCCTATATGCTCCTGCATCCTTTCCTAGCACTCCACAAAGTGCATATGATATGTACTTCATATAGAAGTTCAGGTCCTTGTAGAAATATGGGGCTTCTCCTGGCATGGGTTCTATGTGGGTCTTCATCTTATTTGGAACATGGTGTTCCTTGATCAATTTGGCTACAATGCCAGACTCTCAAATATACCTATTCTCTAGGCTCTTCAAGTTTATCTTTGTGGTCATAGGATAGTATACATTGAAGGCCTTTATGAAAGTGTTCCTATCAAGGGTAAGTAGGGCTTTTCCATCGTCCCTCTTAATTTTTTTGGTCAGGGTATCATACCTACTAGCCATTTCCAAGACAAAATCGATATCTACAAACATGTCAGGAACAACTAACCTAGCCAATCCATGGGTCCAAGGGTTTGAAATTGGCATAGCCTCATAACTATTATTAAAAAAGTAGTTAAATAATGAATAACCAGATGAGCCTGGGGTTTTTGCATACCTAATATATGATAGGTCATCAATTAAAACATCGACACTAACCTTTCTATTCTGGCTTGAGCCTAGTAGCAATGTGAGAAATTTGTTTGAATAATTTATCTTCCCCTTTGTGTCATCCTCGACATCATCACTTCTCCCACTGGTGGATGCTAAACTCAATGCTTGGCTCATTTTTCCTTTTTGTGTTGTGATCACACTTTTCTTCACTGATATTGAAATAAATCTTCTCAAAACCCTCACCACCAACTATGAATTCCTCTATAAATTTGAACTTCTAATCACTGTAAAGACCACCAATTACACTGCTCTCTGAATTCTTAGACTAGAAAATCACTTCTTTAAATCACTTGCTGCTGGAGAATTCAACTTTTCTCTAAAAATACTGAACTCTCTATAAAAACTCTTAGCTCTGAGAATTTGGTAGCATGTTATAATGAAATGACATTGGATACGCATACTTATAACTGAGAAATCAATGCAGACATCTCTGTGAATTGGTAGACTTTCAATTCAATCACTTTCTCCATTATTTTATGCACTGTGACATCAATTCTAGTTCTAGCCGTGACATTCAAACTAACATATAATCAATTTCTAATGAGTCCTTTTTCTTATAAAAACCTTATAAAATTTGAAAAGAAATCAAAGTCAAATTTGATTGTTTGGCATTAATAATATTTTGGCTACTTTTCCATCTATCAAAATCTCTATTATCTTAGTGGCTAGCAAGTGTCTATGATGACATTGAAGAAAAGTCATCTTTTAACCCTTCTTTTACTTCTAGTGACCTAGTGACTATGTGATCTCTTTGTCGCTCGATATTCTTTCTAACTCTAGTTTGTCACTGAGACTTAGTGACTACCATTGGATCAATCTTTAAATCATTTTTTGTCTCCATGTCACTTAATCTTTTAACTTAAATCATCTTCTTACGGAGACATCGCGACTAAGTCTTCACTTAACTATTCTTCAACCTCAAGTTATGTTATATCTCTATGTCGCTGAACCAAATCTCTAACTCACAGTTTATTCGGAGACCTCGCGACAAATGCCTTTAGTCTCTTTATCACTTGATTTTTTCACTTTTATGATTTCTATCTAGAGAAAATGTGACTCCCATTTAGCTCCTTTTTCTCTACATTTGATGGTCTTCGCTAAGTCTCTTGATCTCCATTGCAAACCCTAACCTTTCATGAGCTTTTGCGACTGATGAAAACATGTGTTAATTTTCTTTTGTCTCTTGATCACTACATATTGTTTGACTTTTCAACCTTATACCACAACCACACAACTACCATTGATCTATCTTTCATCTTGTGGTTGTTGTTGAATCTCTTGATTATTAACTTAACTCATGATCCTTTTCATGACTACACGAAAACACTATCATTCAAACTAACATTTAGCCCAGGTTTATTCAGAGACTTGGCAACTGTTAAAACTCCATGTCGCTTGATGATTTTCAAACTGCAGGGTTAATTCGGAGACTTCCCGACTACTGTAAGATTTAATTTCTGATCAACGGTTGTCATTGAATCTCATGTCATCTTACTTAACTCACATTTTATTCTGAGACTTGGTGACAATAGTGAAACCTTAACCTTTTGACTTAACTCATAACCCTGAGTCACATTTGGAGATAGCACGACTGAGTAAACTCAAAGTTGCCATAAAAAATCACTAATCCTGATCTCATCTGGAGAGAATCTAACCACCATTAGATCACATCTCAGATGAATGGTCTGTGCCAAGTCTCTTGATCTTATGAAGCATATTCTATTTATTAAGAGACTACGCAACTAAAGCATTTTTCCAAGTCTCCAGATTAAATGGAATAACCACTTCTCTTTATGAGACTAAGTGACAAATAATAAGCACATGCAAATAACTTCAAACTTAAGTCATAAAAAGGTAACATGAAAATAGAACCCGTCTGAGAAATTTGGGGCTTTTGTTTTGCATTTTGGAATATAAATAACCCTAGGGCTTAGGGTTTTTGGAATTTTCAACTAGGTTTTGGGCTAACACAATATTTGCAGAGGTATATAAGGAATTTCAACCATGGTTTTCAACCTTCTGAGCATAGGCATGACAGGAAACTTCAAAATTTTATAGGGCAGACTCAAAAATAGGAAATACAACAAACAGTGGCTCTCTTTGAGGATGGAAAACCACAAGTTTATGACAAGAACCACAAAATCTCTGGTTGTAGACCTTATCAAAAAATGAAGGCGAGGCTGACTAACCTACTACAGGAAAGAAACACACAACTGAAATGAAACTATGGTACATATAATACATACTTGTGCATGAAAATTTTATTTTCAATTGAAAAAGAAGGTTTCAAAAATTGTCCATGCACTAGAAAATTGAATTCTTCTCCATCCATATTCTTTTGAAGATAATAATATTTACCAAAGCTTTGTGAAATAACAAAAGGTCTAAGCCATAATGACTCAAACTTCTTTTGCTTCCCTTTATCTTCTGCTCTCATATTCCACTAGAGAACAAGGTCATCTAGTTGGAATTTTTTGTTGCTAGCCTTTTTGTCAATAAGATATTTCATCTTTTGTTGTAACTTTATATTCTCCTTTTGGATATCCTTTCTGATTTCATCAAACTATGCCAACTACATCATTCTATCTTGCATATTGTCAGAAAGTTATAACTGTTCCTCTTGTATAAAATGGTATACTGGTAACAAATTATTAATAGGAATTCTTGATTTCATACCATATACAAGTTCAAATGGTGATTTACCTACTTCCTTTTTAACTGTTATCCTATCAGCCCATAGTGCTAATTTCAGCTTTGCATGCCATGCTCTCTTGTTCCTTTCAAGAGTCTTCTTCAAGATCTTCAATATACTTTTGTTACTAGACTCAGCTTTTCCACTTTCTTAAGGATGGTATGGGGATGAATATGACATCATTATCCCATACTTCTCACAAAAATCTTTTATCTCATCTGACCTAAAACACATGGCATTATCCATTAATAACTTTATAGGCACACCAAATCTGGTTAAGATATTTTCCATCTGGAATTTAGTAACCACCTTAATTATTTCCCTTTTTGTAGGTATAGCTTCAATCCATTTTGTAAAGTAATCTGTGGCTACAAGTATCCAACTGTGCCCTCCACTGGATTTTTCTAAAAATTCACCTATAAAATCAATTCCCCCCATATTAAAAGGGGCTTCAGCACTTACAGGATTTAGTAACAGGTCTCCTAAAAATTTTAGCTTATTTGTGAACCTTTGAAATGGCTCACATCTCCTGACATATGCATGGGTGTCTTTGAATAAAATGGTCCAAAAATATCTAGCCCTTAGGATCTTGTGGGTAGTAGTCGTGGCAGAAAAATGACCTCCACATACCCTCGCATGCATTTCACTTAACATCTTCTTAGATTGGCTTTGATCTAGACATAGAAATAATACACCATTCCTATCTTTCCAATATAAATCTCCTTGTACTAAGGTGTATCTCTAATCCTATAATCTGAGACTTCTCTTTTGGTTATTTGTCATAGCATTAGGACACTTGGTATTTTTTAAGAAAAATACAATATCAGCATAAAATGGTTGTTTCTCTATACTTGTAATTGTCTCATCATGTATCTCTGTATGATTTACTTGTACTAAATCCATGTTCTCCTCTGTCATGAATTTTTCCAAACCTTGACCTCTTACCAATTTTGTAATGTGGATTTCTAAGTTGAATTCCTGAATTTGGTTAATCCACTTACATCTCTTGCTAGTCACTTCTGATTGGATAAGAATGTCTTTTAATGCTGCATGAGGAACATATGCCAGGACCTTAGCACAAACTAAGTATGGCCTAAAAGATTTTACATCTTTTATTAGAGCATATGCCTACTTTTCCATATCTCATAATTCAGTTCTGTAGCTTGAAGGGATTTGCTAAAAAAGGCTATTGGATGTTCAAATCCCTCATCATGCTTTTGTAACAAAACAACAGCAATAGTGTGAAAAGATGAAAATAAAAATAAAGAAAAGGGCTTGTTGTAGTCTGGTGACTTCTAAATAGGTTCCTCTTGTACTGCTTTCTTTATTCTCTCAAATGTCATTTGAGCTTCCTCATTCCAGTGAAATTTTGCATCTTTCTTTAGCAATTTAATAATTGGTTTGGCAACTTATGTAAAATTAGCTATGAATCTTCTGACAAAGTTTATCTTTCCTAAGAAAGATTTTACTCCTTTTATATTTTTTGGAGAAGTGACCTTTTGGATAGCCTCTATTCTCTTAGGGTCTATCCTGACTCCATCCTTGGACACTATATGTCCTAGTAACTTTCCCTATGTGACTGCCAAATGGTATTTTCTAGGGTTTAGTAAAACACCATGCTCTAAAGCCTTATTAAAAAATTTCTCTAGATGTTCACAGTGATCCCCTACCCTTTTAGAATATGAAGTCAAGTCATCTTGATAAATAACCATGAATGGATCAATAAATTCTTTAAATACCACATCCATGGTGTTAGGAATAGGATCACTAAGAGGGGGGGGTGAATCAGTGATCTATCAATTAATACTTTTTCTTATTATCTGAATCTTTACTTTAATGCTTATGTACTGAATTTGAATATCAATGCAAGTAAGATAAATATACACAACACATAACACCATATATGATTACGGGGAAACCCAATGTAGGTGAAAACCCCGGTGGGAATTTGTACCCACAAATATTATGTACTAGTGTCTTATTATCCTTGTTAGAAGATCTTTAACGCTATTAGGAGTTGTCTTTACAATACATGAAGTACAGTGACCTTGTTAAGGGTCGGACCCTATTAGGAGTATTTTACAATAACCCTATTATGGGTGGTGGACTCACTACCCAAGGACTCACTGTCCAAATGGTGAAGGCTACAACCTTCTGGATATTTGATACATACTGTATCTGCAAGGTGTACTGCTACTGTGACACTGCTTGTCTGATCAGTTCCTTTTGTGCACTAATTCTTTAACCTCTTGTAAAGCACTACAAAAATCTTATCTTCACTCTAAAATCTTCTACTTCAATATCTATATCATCAACATATGATAGGTATATCTTTGCTGCCTTTACACTCTGCTCTACTTTTCTTATCTCTGGCTTCCGCAACTTTTCCCATCACAAATGACCTTCTATAAGTACTTCCTTAAAGGACATGAACATGTCGGCTTTAGGAAACATTTTTCCATGTATCTTTATCATTTAACTAACCATGCAGCCCTTCATTAAGTCGGCTTCACATTAATTATAACTGCTTTACTCAAACCGAACAGACACATCTTTTCACACAGTCCGCTTCACCAAGATAGCTCTAACTAATTATCTTGGATGAATCAAGTCATGGGATTTTAAAAATAGGTTTTTAGGTCACTAAAAATTACTAATATAAAGGTGAAATTCTTGAGGATGAGTGCAAGATCCATGCCAAAACAATCTCTATCGTCTCTTTCCATGATCTCTGTCGTGTTCTGTCATTCACTGGCTGTACCTCTTCAACTTGCTGTATCTTCTTCATACTTGCAGATCTGATCATTCTCTCTTAGAATTAGCATGTAAACATAATCATAAGCTTAGCTTCAAAGGAACATATCATTTGGATAACATATGAACACATGCTAATCAAAACTATAACAGTCTGTTCCTTGCTCTCACCTGTTTTCTGTACTTAGCCAATTTTTGATCTTCTGCTAATGTGTGTTGAATCCAAAACTTCATATGACTTTGTTTCCATAATGAAAAGACTAAATATAGTCATATATGTAACACCCCAAAATTGGCATCTTGCAACCCTAACCAATTTTGTTGCATTTGTCATTCTTCTAAATCATCAAAGTCCTATTGTACTAGGCAAATTCTGAGTTTTCACTGACTCTACTCGACCTGA
>MU224855.1:2037208-2096071 GCA_018584345.1 Thuja plicata | reverse complement strand
AAACTTCTTTTCTAAGGACCAGAGCTCTGATACCAATTGTTAGGAATAGGATCACTGAGAGGGGGGGGGGGGTGAATCAGTGATCTATCAATTAATACTTTTTCTTATTATCTGAATCTTTACTTTAATGCTTATGTACTGAACTTGAATATCAATGCAAGTAAGATAAATATACACAACACATAACACCATATATGATTATGGGGAAACCCAATGTAGGTGAAAACCCCGGTGGGAGTTAGTACCCACAAATATTCTGTACTAGTGTCTTATGATCCTTGTTAGAAGATCCTTAACCCTGTTAGGAGTTGTCTTTACAATACATGAAGTATAGTGACCTTGTTAAGGGTCGGACCCTTTTATGAGTCTTTTAAAATAACCCTATTAGGGGTGGTGGACTCACTATCTAAGGACTCACTATCCAAATGGTGAAGGCTACAACCTTCTAGATATTTGATACATACTGTATCTACAAGGTGAACTGCTGCTATGATACTGCTTGTCTGATCAGTTCCTTTTGTGTGCTGATGCTTTAACCTCTTTTAAAGCTCTACAAAAATCTTATCTTCACTCTAAAATCTTCTACTTCAATATCTATATCATCAACATATGATAGATATATCTTTGCTGCCTTTACACTCTGTTCTGCTTTTCTTATCTCTGGCTTCCGCAACTTTTCCCATCACAAATGACCTTCTATAAGTACTTCCTCAAATGACATGAACATGTCAGCTTTAGGAAACCTTTTACCATGTATCTTGATCACTTAACTAAACATGCAACCCTTCATTAAGTCAGATTCACATTAATTATAACTGCTTTACTCAAACTGAATAGACACATCTTTTCACATAGTCTGCTTCACCAAAATATCTCTAACTAATTATCCCGGATGAATCAAGTCATGCACTTTTAACCATAGGTTTTTAGGTCACTAACCATTACTAATCTAAAGGTTCAAGTCTTGAGGATGAGTGAAACATCCATGCCAAAACAATCTCTATCGGCTCTTTCCACGATCTTTGTCCTGTTCTGTCATTCACTGGTTGTACCTCTTCAACTTGTTGTATCTTCTTCATACTTGCAGATCTGATCATTCTCTCTTAGACTTAGAATGTAAAAATACTCATAAGATTATCTTGAAAGGCACATATCATTTGGATAATAGATGAACACATGCTAATCAAAACTATAACAGTATGTTCCTTGCTCTGTCTTGTTTTCTGTACTTAGCCAATTTCTGATTTTTTGATAATGTGTGCTGACTCCAAAACTTCATATGACTTTGTTGCCATAATGAAAACAATAAATAGAGTCATATACTTCAGTATAGTCAACTTTCCAACACATGGCTCTCTAGAAAGTTGCTCCAGCATTTATTAATTCAAAGGGCATTTTGACATAGACAAAGGTTCCCCATGGAGTAGTAAAAGCAGTCTTGAATTGCTCTAATTCTTTCACAAGTACCTGGTTGTAGCCTGAGAATCCATCCATTATTGATAGCAATTCACAACCATTTACCATATGCAACATTGCTTCCATATTTGGTAGAGAATAGTTATCTTTTAAGGAAGAAATATTAAAGTTTCTAAAATCTACACACAGTCTTATGTCACCATTCTTCTTTCTTACTGGTACTAGGTTTGAGACCCAAGTTGAGTGTCTGATAGGTTGGATGATTCCAACATCTTTTAACTTCATCAAATCATGTTTCATCTTAGGAGCCAATAGAGGATTATTGGGTCTCTATTTTTGTCTAAATGGTTTCATATCAGTTTTGAGTGGGATTTAATGTTGGAAAAGATCCTCTCTATAAGCCTTAAGATCTTCATATGACCACGAAAAAACATGTTTATGTTTTCTTAGTAGTTTTATCAGGTTGGTTCTAACATGAGAGTCTAATCCTTTTCCAATGTAAAATATTTGAGGAGTGGTCTATGAATCCAAATTTATTTCCTCTAAATCCTCAATCTTGGCATTGCTTATTCCTGATGTTTGTTCACTTTGATTAGTAAACAATGATCTATTTCTACCAGTCCCTTAGGAATCTGGTTAGAACTAATTTGTACAACCTCATCCCCAGTATACAATCCTTACCATCAATGACTTCAAGTAGATTATTTCAATCTATACACTGGTCCTCCTAATGGTCAAGGCACTGAAGAAATCTAAGGATATCTTGGTCATCCTCAAAAACTTGCTAGTTATAAAATTTTTCTGGGACAACTGGTCTTCTTTTGAATTCCATAATTGATACCCCATTTAAGTTCATATCATCAATTTTCAAGGCAACATCAGCCAAGAAATCTGCCATAATATTTCTAGACCTTTCTATCTAGTTTATATTAAAGGCATCAAATAATTCTATTTGATCCCAAATAGCATGTCTATACATTTTCAATCTATCATTCTTTACAGCATATTTGGACCTTACCTGGGCTACTACTAATTTTGAGTCACCATATACTTTTAAACATTTTATTCCATGTTTAGTAGCAATTTCTAGCCCTAGAAACAAAGCTTCATATTCTGCTATATTATTTGTACATTGAAAAGATAGCAAAAAATAATATTTGAATGTGGTACCTGATGGAGATATAAATAGAACTCTAGCTCCTAATCCTTCTTTTGAATAGGCTCCATCAAAGTACATTTTCCACACACCATCACTTTGTACAAATAACTCCTTCACCAAAGGATCAACATTTTCACACTGGTGATCACTCCTTTTGATTCTAAAATTGTTCATGTCAATATCAACACAGTAATTAATATTTGTATACTCATGAAGTTCTATCATATGAGGTTTTCTTCCCTCTCTAAACACTTTTACATTATTTCCAGCTATATTGAAAGTGGCATAAGATAAGTCACATTGAATACTGCCACACATTGAAGCACTCCATTTTCTAGATAATAACATGTCATAGTGTGGTGGTGTATCAACCACCAGTACACTCATAGTTAACAATGTATCTGGACACATGGCTAATTTGTAGGGTAGGGCTTCAATAGTTCACACAATAGGGATTTCTCTTGATTCCATTCCTTGACACCTCCCATGAGGAGTGTCTACTTGTAAACCCATGGACCTCATAATTTTTGCTAGCATTACTGTATTTTATGCTCCTAAGTCAATCATACAATTTTTTAACATCTTTCCATTTATAACCGGTGTTAAGAAAAAGGGGTCAACAACCCTTGTTGAAGTGTTTGTGCTCAAGTAGATCTGAGGGATCTTAGAAATCATCCCTTCAGGCTCTTTTCCCTTGTTGATTCCTTTTTCAATATGCTATGTTTTCTAAAATTTTATTGGTGATACATTATTTAATACTGACAAAACTTTATCTTTGTGTTCTTTTATTCTCATCATCTCAAGGAATGGTACCTTCACTATCATCTAAGATAAAAATTGTCCCACATCTACAGGAGTGTACTTTACATCAGTATTTTTAGACCTTTTTATAATGATATTATTCTGTTCTACCTGAATATACACAGCAGGTTCTTCCCTCCTAGATTTCTTATTTTCCACTTTAGGGGAAGAAGAACTTGCCTCTGGCTCTTTAGCCTTTTTCACATGTACATATTTTTGTTCATTAGATTTGTTTACTATCTTGACCTTAGGTCTATTTCCATTTTCCCCAGGTCCATCCTTTTTAGGTACATATTTGGAATCTATTTTATTTTCTTTTACAAAGATTCCTGATGGTTGACTACCAGCATTACCCACAACTATGTTTCTTAGGTGATAGTTGTTTCTAGATTTGTTCACTAAGTTAGCAGTGATTCTATATTTTTCCTCATTAGAGGCTTTTATCACTACTAGGGATTCCTAACTATTTTTGGCATAACACCTTATGTGATCAGCCCTTTCATCTTCCTCACTATCTGACAAGACATGCTACTGATGAAGTTCAACTATTCCTTGCGAGCCATATATGTCATAATTTTTAATTTATTCATCAGAATCTATATCATGAAAAGAATATGCATTATCCATATTATAATCACATGTATCATCTTCATCCTTATCCTTCTCTTTATTTGATTTTAAATCTAAAGAAACAACACAAAATTCAGGATTGTGAGGTGCCTCACAGGCCTCACACTAGAAGTCACCATTGCACATGTGAATAGTATTCTTGTGTAAAGGATCAGGGGTCCTATTCTTAGTTTTCTCTTTTCCTGGTGGAGAAATAGGCTTACCATCCTTAAATTGGGTACCATAGGGGTAGTTTTTCATCCTATTTTGTGAATTGTAATTGTTATTATAGGATAGCTTATTATTTTGTGGAGCCCTATACTCTCTGTATTCATGTTCTTTTTTACCACTCCTATTAAATCCTAGATCTTCTCTTTTACCCAACTTCCCTGATATCCTTTTGTTCATTTTTATGTTCACAGCTATTTTATAGGCTTTTGTTAAAGTTCTAGGATTTTTATCCCTTAGTGCATAGCCCATTTTTGAATCAAAGGCATTAAGATAGGTAGCAAGAAACACCTTTTGGTCCAGCTTCATCTTTTGGAATAGCTTATGCATAGCTCGCTGAAATATTGTATTGAAATTTGTTACTTCTTCTTTTGAGTTCTTCCTTATGTTGTTAAATTCATTAAGAAAAAACCCTTCATTATTCTTGGCACCATATTGATCCTTGAATAGATCAATCAGTTCATCCATTGTTCCTACAGACCCATGAGATAAGCTCCTAAACCATTCCCTAGCATCCTCTAATAGAGATTGTACAAATAAATTCATAAGGAACTATTCATGATTGATATTTAAATCATCTATAACATCAAAGAATTTTCTTAAATGTTCTTCACAGGTGACAACATTATTACCTAAAATTTTTGGGAGCTTTTCTGCCATATCCTCTAGAATTACATTTGGATAACCTGGAATTCCAAAGAAAGAAAATTGCTTGTACCTTTCTGTAGGAAGAGGTCTCCTTTGAAATTTTTCATTCTCCTTGCGAGAAAACAATTTGATATGGTCTTTGAAAGAAGAAGCCTTATGTTTTGATGTTGTAGCATTTTCTATATCAGTAAAAGAAATTGTAGTTGACTGCAAGAAGACAAATTTTCTTTTCATTTCAATGGTAGAAGCTTTTGCTTCAAATTTTTCTAACATCTTAGCCATAGTTTCTTTTTCTTTTCTAATCTTTTCAAGTTCAATGTCTAATTTAGACATTTTCTCTATCAGGTTCTTTTGATTTTTAGGCTTCTCAACTTCTGTTTCTGCAACTTTACTCTTTCCTTTATCTTTGAAGTCTTGAGAACCTAAATTTTTGCGGATGTTAGGAATGTCCTGGTCTCTGTGAGACCTTTCAATATTCTTTGTAGCTTGATGTCTTAAGGTTCCCTTCCTATATTTTTCAACATCTTTCTGCTCATGTTTCTTCTTTTTATGTTCTTTTTCCCTTTTCATCTGCGGAATAAGGGCTAGTTGTTTCATTAGGATTTTTTCTTCCTCTACAAGATCATCCGAAGGAACTTCCTCAAAATCTAAACTAATTGTATCATTTCCTTCTCTTTCACTAGAGGTGGTAGTGACTCCATAGGTGTCTAGTCCAAGGCTTGCGGCTTCTAAATATTTTGAGGCAATCTCTTCTTGACTAGACTAATTATTGTTTTTCCTTATAGTTTTATTCTCTTCACTTCTTGAGGAAGCATCGTTTATGCTTGCTTGATTTTTCTTTTGTCTCCAAGACATCCTAATTTTTGAAGTAGTGGGAATCCCACTATAAAATTCAACTTCTAGATTGTTTCTTATTCTAGACCTAGTATTCATATTTGAAAATCTTTACTTCACTTTTCCATTGATCACAGAGATTTCACTTTTAGAGTCGCCACCCAAACTTGGGAAATAATGAATACTACTAGAATGACCTTGAAATTGGAAACACTCAACTTTAACTTGATTTGACTTCAAAATACCAGAGATCCTTATAAGCTTCTTTTCAAGTTTTACACAAATTTCCCCAGCGTAGTCGCCATTTTGTTAGGCAGATCAAATGGGTCAACTCAATCTCTAGTTTGAAAAACTTGAAGGACACTGCAGTAGATAATCTAGGATACAAAAACCTTTTTTATATTCCCCAGCGGAGTCTCCATTTTGTTAGCTCTTTTTCTTGCAGCACCACCTTAATGTGACAGTATACTTATATACTTGAATGTAAGCTCCTATTTCATACAAGAGAAAGGCTAATTGATGAGGGTATTAGATAACATCTGGGGAAACTATTACCTCCTCCTTTTTTGAGATCCATTGACTCAGCCAGGTATTACCTATGGATGATTACTGAATAACAATATCTTTTAAGTGGATTATCTTCTTACTAGATCGCTACAATTCTTTTTAATGGATCAACAAGTAAATGACTATGAAAATAACTATAAATATCCTGATACAGAGCTTATTGATCCACGCTAGTATTTGGAAAATAGCAATTAGTAAGGTAACAAGGATTCTCATCCTTCTTCTTTTTTTAGTTCTTATGAACCTCAGGAAGGATAACCTATTTTGATTCTATCTTAAAGGAATCAGTAAACTGAATTGTACTCCTTAAACACAATTCCTTGAATGGAATGTATATTTGAAATTTGAATGATTTGATAATTTAAAATAATTGGTTGGATAATGAACAATTACTTAGCCAACTATAAACTAGTGCCTTATCCATTGGTCTATGAGTCAATATCTGGTATAACTCCACAAAAAGGTAATCAATAAAACGTATGCAACAAATACAAAATGCCTTACAGATTATCCTCTCTCTACAACTATATCATCAGATCCTTAAACTAATGCTAAGCTCTCTGGGGTCACTTGAAATAATTAATCCTTCCTTGAAGGAGCTTACAAATGACTACACAACCGCCTTGTGATCAGTATGCTTAAATGCCTTACAAGTAAACATACAAGAACCATAAAAGTAATGAAAAGAGACAATATAAGATGCAAAAAAGAGATTGAAAATATTTGTATTAATGTCTTAAAGCTTCAAATACATATAAATAGATAAATAGTACAAAGGCTCAGACAAATTTTAGTAGTCTCCCTTGTAATATATTTCATTGATTTCCAACTCCAAACTCTTTACAAAATAAAACAAAAGATCTATATATAGGTCAAAACCATCTTGGAATCCTTAAGATAAGGATTCTACAAGCTTCACATGATTTAGAAGACCTAACCCTAAAAAAAAGAAAATACAAAAGATAGGAAAACACCAAGCAGTGGAAGGGCAAAACTAAAGAATAAGATCTTATCTACTTCTGGTCTTCTTGTGGATGTCGACACCTTTGTCTTTATATATTTAGGATAATATCTAATATTGTAATGAGATCTAGTGACCACCAATGTATGCTAACTTACACTAGTCTTTAAGATTGCTAACCTCCCCGTGCTCATAGAATAGGTGTCATGTATCCTCTTACTCTTCATCCATGATATCCAAGTCAACTGTAATAGGATTTTTCTTTTTGGACTTTGTCATGATATCCCATGCTATTATATCTTCCTCCTTGGGCCATTCAAAGATCTGTATACTCTCAAGTTGGGCCTTTTGTCTTTCCCACAGGTAGCATCTGTTATGATTTTCACATCTGTGATGAATTTATTGCAGTCATTCTCTTCTTGTATTGCTTCATCCATAATTTTATTGTATCTCTCCATATCTAGCTCTCCTTGATCAGATATATAAATATCTTTATTTGGTAGCACATTATCAAACTCTGAGCCCCATAGCCCTAATAGCTTGATCTGATTATCTTCAGTTCTAATGGGAGGTACAAACCTGTTATAACCTACTCCAAACATATTTAGCCTTGCCTCTATCTGGTATTCTTTTCCCTTAAAGAATGAAAAGGTGGCTCCAATATGCTCTATCTTTGTTCCAACAAGAGTCACAATCTCTAGAAAGTCTGACCTCAGTGGTTGCATAGATGCCAACCTCTCAAAAAGTGATGTCCTGCCAGACCAGGTTGAATAGTATGGATTCAAAATTGATATAAAACTATTCACCTCTGTTTGTAATCCTGGAAACTTACCATAAGCTCCATATACTACATCAATTTTATCTTCAATAATATATATTCTATGATGCAAAATTGATGTCAATGCACTTAATATTACATTGTTGTGCTCTCTGATCTCTTTCTCTATTTCAGCTTCTATCTCCCTTGTTTCTTCTGTTTGGATCTCTATATCCTATAACTCTTTAGGCTCAGCAGGGGAAACCTCAGGATTTTCCATTAGTTGTTGTGTAAGCTTAGCTATGAGCTTCTCTTGTTCCTTGATTTTTATCAATCCCTGCTCTCTGTCTTTGATAATTTCACAAGTATCACAAGTGGGTTTCTTCAATTTCTCTGACATATGGACTTCTTTTGCCTCATTAAGTTGGGAAAAGTGTGTTAGCACCTGGGAGATCTCCAAATATCTAGTATTTTGGGCTAACTAGATTATTTTGTTTCCTTCCATCTTCTATTGGATTTTTAATAAGGATGGCTTCTAATATTTAGGAGCCAAGCTCCACATTGCTAATGCATGGGACTTGGGGTTGTATCCAAACCCTCTTATCATGTCCCCAACCTATGTCTCTGATGACAATTTGACATCAGGTTATTTTCTGATCTAATCAATTATAAAGGCTAAGAATAAATTCCAACATTCTACAAGTAACATTCCATTGGCTTTAACTAGTTTCCTTTCTTGTTCTGGTGTAATCTGCTCTGATTCATGATCATAGTCCTATAGTGTTTGTAGAGCCTCTTGGGTCATTGGATCACCCCCTGCTAATTGAAACTGTGTACTCACTTGTTGTTGCTTGTTCTATATGAGAAAGTCTTTAAATTAATTTGTCTTAATGAAGTTGTCATTCCTTAAGGAATTTTTCATGATGTATTAACCTCTCCTCTGTAGAATTTCTAAGAGGTAACTCTTCCTTTTCTTCCACATCCTTTTGCAATTTCTTTCCTGCCCTAATCTGTTTAATCAACTAGTGATCATAAGGCCTATTTCCAGTTATTAGGGCAGAAATTTTGTCTATCTTTTTCTCCTTCTTCTGAGAAATTTCCCCTATTTCTACTTTCTATCTCTTGGGTCGGGGTTCATTTGTCACTTCCTTCTCAAGGACCTCTATTAGGTAAATGATATTTTCTCCCTCAGCAACTTCTTCTTCTGCAACTGCTTGATTGACTGGAGGGGACTGAATATTCATCACTATCATCATCATACTCTGATGATGAGTGCCCCTTATGGCCTTTCTCTTGCACTACAAGTGAATTTTCCAATTGATTACAGAGGAGAGTGAGAGAGTTTATTATAGCATATAGCCTCTTTAAATAAGGCATGTCTGGGAAGAATCCCCCAAAAGTAAGGCCCTTTCTCTTCACTTGTCTCTCTAGACCCATAAGCTCATTAAACTTCACAGCTCTCTTATCCACCTCCTCATCTTCCAATATATTTCTTATCAAATATTCTTCCATGCATTCTGCATGGTCTTTTGTGTAGGGGATGGTTGGTGTCAGCAACTTATTTGCACTAAGGATGAAGCCTTATTTGTCAACATATCTATACAAGGCCACATTCATCCTATAATGATTTATCCAATTATTCACAAGGTCTAATGCCCCTTCTCCAATAGTAAAATTATAAATTTTGAATTATCTTGTGGTAAATGTACCCTTCCTAGGTGGTGCTAGATGTTCTTTATATATCAAAATTAGTTGCCTTATGAATTCCATTGCAGCTATTCTCGGTGGCACATGGAATGGAAATACATGTGGAGGGTGGGTACAACCATACACCCTCATTAGTGTGAAATTATTTTGATAATAAAAATCTCCCCAGTTATGGTCTCCTGGACATTTGTCAAGATACTGGCAAGGTCTGAGTAATTGTATCACTTTGACTAGAAACCTAGTCTTGTTTATAGCTAGGCACTAAAGAATTTGATATACTATCCAATTTTTGAAAGCATAAAACTCCTACTCCCTAGAGGTATAGTTTGACACTCTCAACCAAAACTAAATAGGATTAGGCTGATTGTGATGAAACCTCTGTGGCCTTAGACATTGACAATTCATGAGTGGGAAGTTGTAGTATAGGATCAAATGCATAAGAATTGAATAATGCATAAATTTAGGATGATCCTTTTTTCTTTGTATATCCACAAACCCCTAGTGCATCTGGTCTATGATATACTACACATAATCATAATTGGAAGTAGTATAGAGGCTTTGCATGTCCAGCACCATCATCAGAATGTCTGAGGTAATCCTATATGCTCTTGCATCCTTTCCTAGCACTCTGCAAAGTGCATATGATATGTACTTCATATAAAATTTTAGGTCCTTGTAGAAATATGGGGCTGCTCCTGGCATGGGTTATATGTAGGTCTTCATCTTCTTTGGAACATGGTGTTCCTTGATCAATTTGGTTGCAATGCCACACTCTAATATACTATTCTCTAGGCTCTTCAAGTTTATCTCAATGGTCATAGGATAGTATACATTTAAGGCCTTCATGAAAGTGTTCCTGTCTAGGGTAAAGAGGACTTTTCCATCATCCCTCTTAATTTTTTGGTCAGGGTATCATACCTACTAGCCATTTCCAAGATAAAATCAACATCTACAAAGATGTCAAGAATAACTAACCTAGCCAATCTACGGGTCCAAGGATTTGAAATTGGCATAGCCTCATCACTATTGTTAAAAAATTAGTTAAATAATGAATAACCAGATGAGCCTGGGGTTTTTACATTCCTAATACATGATAGGTCATCAATTAAAACATCAGCACTAACCTTTTTGTTCTAGCTTGAGCCTGGTAGTAATGTGAGAAATTCATTTGAATAATTTATCTTCCCCTTTGTGTCATCCTCAGCATCATCACTTCTCCCACTGGTGGATGCTAAACTCAATGCTTGGCTCATTTTTCCTTTCTGTGCTATGATCACAATTTTCTTCACCGATATTGAAACAAATCTTCTCAAAACCCTTACCACCAACTGTGAATTCCTCTATAAATTTGAACTTCTAATCACTATAAAGACCACCAATTACACTGCTCTCTGAATTCTTAGACCATAAAATCACTTCTTTGAATCACTTGCTGCTGGAGAATTCAACTTTTCTCAGAAAATATTGAACTCTCTATAGAAACTCTTAGCTTTGAGAATTTGGAAGCTGGTAAGAATGAAATGACAATGGATATGCATACTTATAATTGAGAAATCAATGCTGATGTCTCTTCGAACTGGTAAACTTGCAATTCAGTCACTTCTGCCATTAGTTTATGCACTATGACATCAATTCTGGTTCTAGACATGACATTAAAACTGACATACAATCAATTTCTAATGAGTGCTTTTGCTTATAAAATCCTTATAAAATTTGAAAATAAATCAAACTCAAATCTGATTGGCTAGCATTAATCATATTTCAGCTACTTTTCCATCTGTCAAAATCTTTGTTATCTTATTGGCTATCAAGTGTCCACGATGGCATTGAAGAAAAATCTTCTTTTAACCCTGGTTTTACTTCTAGTGACCTAGCAAATGTGTGATCTCCTTTCGCATGATATTCTTTCTAACTCTAGTTTGTCATTGAGACTTAGCGACTGTCATTGGATCAATCTTTAAATCAATTTTTGTCTCCATGTTGCTTAATCTTTTAACTTAACTCATCTTCTTACGGAGATACCACAACTAAGTCTTCACTTAACTCTTCTTCAACCTCAGGTTACATCAGGAGACTAGGCGACTGTTATATTTCTATGTCACTGAATGAAATCTCTAACTCGTAGTTTATCCGAAGACCTCGTGACAAATTCATTTAGTCTCTTTTTCGCTTGATTTTTTCACTTTTATGATTTCTATTTGGGGAAAACATGACTGCCACTGATCTCCTTTTTCTCTACATCTGACGGTCGTCGCTAAGTCTCCTGATCTCCATTGCAAACCCTAACCTTTAATGAGACTTCATGACTGATGAACACGTGTCTTACTTTTCTTTTGTATCTTGATCACTAGATATTGTTTGAATTTTCAACCTTATACCGTGACCATGTGACTACCGTTGATCTGGCTTTCATCCTGTGGTTGTCGCTGAATCTCTTGATTATTAACTTAACTCATAATCCTTTTTGTGACTACGCAACAACACTGTCATTCAAACTAACATTTAACCCATGTTTATTTAGAGAATTAGTGACTGTTAAAACTCCATGTCGCTTGATTATTTTCAAACTTCAGGGTTAATCTAGAGACTTCACGACTACTGTAAGATTTAATTTATGATCAATGGTTGTCTCTGAATCTCATGTCATCTGACTTAACTCACATTTTATTTCAAGACTTGGTGACAATAGTTAAACCTTAACCTTTTGACTAAACTCATAACCCTGGGTCACATTTGGAGATAGCACGACTAAGTAAACTCGAAGTTGCCATAAAAATTCACTAACCTTGATCGAATCTGGAGACAATTCGACCACTGTTAGATCACATCTCAGATGAACGGTCTACGCCAAGTCTCTTGATCTTATGAAGCATATTATTTTTATTAAGATCCTACACAACTAAAGCATTTCACCAAGTCTCCAGATTAAATGAAATATTTGCTTCTCTTTATGAGACTAAGCAACAAATAATAAGCACATGCAAATAACTTCAGACTTAAGTCATAAAAGGTAACATGAAAATAGAACTCATCTAAGAAATTTGGGGCTTTTTTTTTTGCATTTTCGAATCGAAATAACCCTAGGGCTTAAGGTTTTTGGCATTTTCAATTATGTTTTGGGCTAACACAATAGTTGCAGAGGTATATAAGCAATCTAAACCATGTTTTTCAACCTTCTGAGCATAGGCATGACAGGCAACTTCAAAATTTTACAAGGCAGACTCAAAAATAGGAAATACAACCAACATACCCACTCACATCAAGGTATTTTTTTCTTAGATTTTGCAAATTTTTGTGGAGGGTGATCTCATATTTCTCTAGTACAAACTAATTTTTGATTTTTTTCAACATCCTTTTCCATGTTGAGATAGGATTCTTTTCTTCCTCAATCTTCTCATTTTGTAGAAAATTCCACCAACTTAAGGTAGGGCCTTTCATTTTGGATTTTTCCATCTTGAACCTCAGATTTTCAGGGACATTATCACATTCAAAGAAATTTTCCAAAGCTTCTATCCAATCCATACATTCTTCTGGATTCATTTTCCCACAAAACATGGGAATGTTTGATCTTTGATCTCTCCTTCCAACTCTCTCAAGAGCTTCAAGAAACTAAGCTTTTTCTGTAGGTATGTTCTTCCTTTCATCAATCCCTATGTATCCTTCTTCTTCTTCTTCTTCTTCTTCTTCTTCAGAATCTCCTCCCTCATCCTTCTTTGCTTGGAGGTCCTTCAACTTCGTAATTTATTCTTCCATCTTCTTGTTCTTGGCTACTTGTTCCCTAACAATTTTAGCCAATTCCACATTAGTGATTCTAGTGGTAACTTCCTCTCCTGAAGTTTCTTGTATCCTATCACCCATATTTCACTTCTTCCAAGGTCTTAAGCCTGCTCTAATACCACCTGATGTAGAGTGCACTACAGGAAGACCTAGGTAGACTCAAACTCTTCTTAGCTACCTCAAATTGTTTGTTAAAGAACTCAAATCCCACCTTTATCTCACTAGGGTGTCTAAAAACTTGTTGAAGGGACCAAATCACTCTTTTGGGCTCAACTTGGCTTCCTAAACCAAAACACCAATCTCTGCAAATTTACCTTTAGGGACACTTTCCCTAAACCAAGCCTAAGAGTGAAACTCTTCACCAGAGGCCTTAACTAACCAATCCAATGGATGGTACACCTTGTTTAGACCCCAAGGGCTGAGAATCCACCAATAGATTTAGTTCCCTAGACCCAAGGATAGCCTAATACCAACTATCCTAGAATCGCTTGTAGCCCTGTCCAGGGGGTTTTTTGGACATAACTCTTTATCATAGAAGGATCTGACTAAACTAAAGTAGGTTTGGATCGGACAATTGTGGCAGAATTTTTTCAATTGCGGCACGAATTGGGAAAATGCGGTAGAATTAGTTCAATTGTAGCACAGATAGGACAATTGCGATAGAGTACCAGAAGAGAGAAGATAGAAATCGACAGAATAAAATTGTGAAAGCCTGCAATCAATTGCGGTATTAAACCAGTCAATTATGGCACAATGTTTTTGATTGTGGAAAAATACTAGCAAATGCGAAATACTACAAATATCGAAGAAAAATTAGATTTTTAAATTATGACCGTACGACCGTGGTTCATCAATCTGGTTCTTCATCTTCAAGAGGTATTTGGGCTATTCAATTCACGTTGGGTTCACCAAAATGTACGCCTCTCTGATTTGGGATCCATGGATTTCCAAGTTTTCCAAAGGTAAGGGTCAGTAGCAAAGTTTTCACAATTGATATAAACCAAATACACAATACCACTAAAATGAATAACGATGAAACATAACCAATAAAATGTACAAGCAAGAGAAAGGAAAACAAATGAATGCAAACCCCACGATGCTTGAAGCTTCTATTGTCTCTCTCTACTCCTTCTGAAACGCTATTCTTGATGCTCAGTATCGACGGGGCAGCGTCTATGACTTGAGAAGTGTTGAGAATTTGCTAGTTGAAATGGGTGTGTGATCGCAAGATGGCTTGAATGCTAGAACCAAACTGACGAAGTAATGGCGCACGAGAGCTTGAAATCTTGGATCCTTCAAATGGTTATGAAGGGTTTATTATATAGGAATTGGTGATGATATGAATGGTTGAGATCAATCCCAGAGATGGGGGGATGAACGGTTGAGATCAAAAGGAACATGAGAGATCCTCAGTAAACTCCACCTCTTCATTTGGTAAAGAGGAGATAGAGTTTGGTTAACTGAAGAGCTAATTATGAGTTACCTTTTCGAACTGAAGAGGTGGGTGAAGTTACCCATTGGACTGGAGAGATGGGTGCAGTAACCCATGTGATCTGATTGGAGTTATCTCTTTGAAGATAAATGAGTATTTAATTCATGTATTTGATATTTATTTTCAACATATGAGATAATTGAATTCTTTTTTATTAAGAATTGCTTTATTTGATGAAATTAAATTAATTTAATTGAAATTAATTTAATTGGAAGAATTTAATTAGTAAGTTTTAAATATTTGAATTTCAACTATAGAAAATTGAATTTAATTAATCAATTAATGGTAATTAATCAATTAAAGCTAATTAATTAATTAAAATTAATTATTTAATTAATTTTGGGAATTTGATTAGATGATTTGGGAAATGAATTTAGAAGAAAATAGATGATTAATTAATGATTAAAAAACCATTAATTAATAGATAAAAATTAGTGTTTTTAATGTAAAGTCGCAAGCCTGTCCATTTTAGGGTGTCTACATTTGCCCCTCTTTGATGTGATGTGACTTGTCGCAATGTGTCAAAGATTCTTAGATTTTGCCCCAGCTTGCCCAGGCATTTAATAGGTGCATTTATGCCCCCTCAACAAATTTGAGAGAAAAGTCGTGAGACGAGCGTTGATTTGTTGAAACTACAATTTGTGGAACTGGGTAGCTGTCGGATTTGAAAAATACTTTAAAATACCCCTTGTAATTGACCGTTGAAGTTTTCGGGGACCGGGAAGAAATTTCAGAGCTCCTAGGTGAAATTAGGGTTTCTCAGAACCCCTATAAGTATCTAAGAGAGCTCTTCATTTGTCACTTTGCGATTTGGAGCTTTGATTATCTTGGTAAGTTGATCTTTGATTTCTACCTTCTTTTTCTTCCTATTTTCGAGCGATGGCGGGCCTTCCTGGCGTAGTTAGTTCAGAGGGTGCGCAGGCAGACATCTATAATTTTGGCTCCCCAACATGAGGATTGAGTTATTATTGATGATGTGGATGTGGAGATTGTAGACGTAGATGTGGAGGCTCTAGATGAGAAGAGTGCCGAGATAGGTTCCTCTGGGGAGAGTGGCAGTAGTAGGAGCAGTATAGGGGAGAGCTCTGAGAGTGGTGATGACTCAATGGTTTTGAGATGGAGAGGAGGTGAGGGGCTAGGGGACAGGGCAGAGAAGGGTGATATGGACATTGCCATGGGTGGTATGGATGATGATCCCTTGGAGGTGGAGCGGCTCTCCCAGCAAGTTCAGGATCTACAGGCCTGACTTGCCTTATCTGATGCATGTGCGACCATCTTGGAGGCCTGTGTGACACTAGTTGAGTATAGAGAGTGATAGGCTTAGGCCAAGGTCTACTCTTTCATTAATAGTGTACAGGATGTTTCCCATAGGCATATTTTGGATAGGTACTATAGATCTGGGTGAGACACCCAAAGAGAGATTGACTACTGGAGATGCCATTATGAGGGTGCAGTTCCTGCAACACAGAGGGTGCCTAGTTACATAGCATCTCAGAGATCCAGCAAGGCTCAGTGTTTGCAGAGTAGTGGTGTCAGAGCTCCTGGGTCCTCTCACAGGATAGATTCTGATATGCCTCCCCCCATGCACCTCCTGGCGAGGGTGGGGGTAGCTCTTGTTGACTATGCCCTATACCATTTTTGTTTTGATTCATTGTATACTCTGAGTAGTACCATTTTTTTATCCTGATACACTGATATATATTGATATACATGTTGATTTCCTTCTTTGATCAAAATTGTGACTCTTCATTGTACTCAGATATTTTGATTTATATGAGATGCAGCTAGTGTTTTGATGTGATGTGCAATGGTTTACTTTCTATATGTATGATGCTATATGATTTTGATGGTTTAGATGATGAGATGTATATGCAATGTATTTCTATTATGCAGACTCGTATATGGATGATTTACTTTTCCTATGATACTGACATGTCATGTAGGATGGTGTAAATGAGATGCATGTTTATATGAGATGTTTATGGATGCATGTGTTTTATTTATTTATCATGTATGCAACTACCATGTTTTTGTACTTTTCTGATGCACTTAATGAATGAATGCAATCTACTATGCACAAAATATTTGAGTAATACATGTGTTAGTTAGAAAGAAGTTAGTTTGGATAGATGTGCTCTGAGATTGATCTGATTGAATGTAATGATAGAAAAGTTTTCTTTTTACATTTTTTGGATAGATATCATCTGATAGAAAGGATGAATGTCTCAAGTTGCTGCCCTAGTTTCCAATAATTGTCATCATTGCATCTTTTTTTTATTTTCTGATATTCTAGAAGAGCGTTGAATGATCTAGATCGCATACCACCTGGATACTACCATGACCTCTTGATAGCAGAAGGAGTAGAGAGATTCAATAGAAAGAGACCCATAGTGCACCCAAATATTGACCATCTAGATTCAACTATGTTCCCTGTTTGAAAAGAAATAGAGCCAAGAGCACCCAGATATTGACCATCTATATACCGCTTGTCCTCTGAGTTAATCTAAAACAAAGAAACCAAGATAGAACTCCTATGCACCCAAAGTCCATCTGGATAACATTGTGAGCTTTTGATTTCTGAAAGGGAAAGCCAAGAAAAAAAGATAGAACTCCTACGCCCCTAGAGTCCATCTGGATAGCATCGTAAGCTCTTGTTTGCAACATAAAGGGAAAGACCATAGAAACCAAGATAGAACTCTAAAGCAACTCAGAGTCCATCTGAATATTGCTACGAGCTCTTGATTCTATAAACCAAAAAAGAAAGAAAAAAATAAAAGAGAAGGAATGTCCATTTCTTTTCCAAATTTAAGCTCAGATCGTGGAACTACGTGGCTGCCAAATAAGTGACAACGCCTACCGCATTTATCCTAAATCATCATGGCCCTGAAATAGAAGTGAACATTCAACAAACAACAATCAAAGAAAATAAGTCATGATCTATCATAGCTATTCTCCTCACATGGTGGATCCTGGAGTAGCGTAAGAAAATAACCCCAAATTATAGACTGACATCTAACTAACTTGACTGACCTAGTCAACATTTTGTAAGGTTCCTCGATGCAATTGGATTCTCTTGATTGGCTCAAACTCTTTAGATAGCCTTGATTGCTTTGATCGTGTTGGCAGCTGATCAAGCTATGTTAGATGTGCCCAATGCTTGTTCACAAAGCTCATGATTGTGACAGTATTGATTGATAGATTTGATTGCCTCTAATTAGATTGGTAGTTGATCAAGTTGTGTCAGATGTGCCCAATGCTTGTTCGCAAAGCTCATGATTGTGACAATTGATAGTTGGCTTGGTCGCCTGTTGCTTGCTGATTGAACTGATAGATTGATAAGGTTGTGTCAGATGAGCCCATTGTTGATTTGCAAAGCTCATGATTGTGATACTTAATTGAATGGGAATGATTTCCCTTTGCACTCTTGATAACCGATTGGTTTTATTGCTTTGGATTTTGCAATTTTTTGAATGTTTTTTTATGAAGATTGATTTTCTCTTGATTTTGATCTTTTTAGGATTTTTGATGGGTTTTCTGATTTTTAGGATTTTTTCAGATATTTGGAATCACCTCCTAGTCTGAGGGACCAGTATTAACCATGGGTAAGTGCTTGGTGCTCATAGGGGTTTTGTGCTTCTGGATATAGCTTGGAATAGTCAGTCTTGCATTTTGAAGTGTGCTCAAGATTTTGGAGCTCATTGATGGTGAAGCTAGATTTGAACACGTGGTGCCTGTTTGCCAGGTTTTCACCAAGGTACCTACTCAATAGCACCTAATTGCTAGGTTTTCACTAAGAGAGTGATTTTTTTTTCTCTTTACTTTTTTTCTTTTTTTTTCTTTTTTGATTGTCGCTAAGGCGCCTGATTGCCAGGTTTTCACCAAGGTAACTTTTGTATTTTTTTATTTTTTTTGGTATTTTCTGGATATGTAGATAAATGCCTTAACCATAGAGACCTTTAAAGGTAGAACCTCTTTAGGTGCATGTTGTTGATGTAGCCAGGGAGCTGATCTCCTTCTGGTGTTGCTAGTATGAAAGCCCCACTCTAAGTAGAGCTGATAATAACGAATGGTCCTAGCCAGTTAGGCTCAAACTTTCCAGGTTTGACTCGCTCCGCTTGATTCTTTTGATTTTCCATGAGGATGAGGTCTCCTACCTCAAATTTTTATGGCTTCACCTTCTTTTGACAATTCCTTCTAAGGCAATTATGATAGCCTTGTAAGTGGTCGAAGGCATGTTGCCTTCTTTCATCTAGTAACTCTAGTTCACTGAGTCGTGCCACTCTATAGTCTTCATCTGAAACCAGGTTCTTCAATGATATCCTTAGGGATGGTATTTCTACTTTGAGGGGTAATACTACTTTTGATCCATAGACTAGGGAGAAATGAGTGGCTCCTATGGGTGTTCTCACACTAGTTCTGTATGCCCATAATACGGGACTAAGCTGTAAATGCCAGTCTCTCCCTGATTCGTTCACTATTTTCTTTAGGATTTCTAGGATCATTTTATTTGTAGCTTCAGCTTGGCCATTCCCTTGAGGGTATTAAAATGAGGAGAACCCTTGTTTGATGCAGAACTATTTACATAGGTCTTCAACATCCTTGTTCTAGAAAGGGGTACCATGATTTGTCAGGATTGTTTGGGGGATCCCGTATCGACAGATGATGTGATTAAGTGTGAACATCGCTATCTATTTTCCAGTGATGTAGGTGAGGGGAATTTCTTCCACCCACTTGGTGAAGTACTCCATTGTTTCTATGATGTACTTGTGTCTGTTTGTTGAAGAGGGTGTGATTTTGCCTACCAGGTCAAATCCCCACATTGAAAATGGCAATGGTGATGTGATAGGATTTAGTTCCTAGGCCAGTGCATGGATGAGGTCTCCATGAATTTGACACTATCTACACCTTTGAACATGCTTGTGTGGATCTATCTCTATTGTGGGCCAATAGTATCCCATGTAGATTATTTTCTTAGCTAAGCTATTGCCACCTCTGTGGGTTCCACATATTCCTTCATGTACCTCATACAAAGCTTTCTGGGATTTCATGGAGCCGAGACATCATAGTAATGTTCCATCGAGACTTTGCCTGTATAGAGTAGTTGAGAGGATTGTATACCTAGAGGCTTGGTGAATGAGGGCTTTTCTCTAGTTCCTAGACAAGTTTGGGGGTAAGACATTGTTTTGGAGATAGCTATAGACATCTTGGTACCATGGGGAGTCAGGACCAACAAGGACACACATTGATTCTATGATAGATGCCTGATGTGATGGTACCAAGAGTTTCTCCACTAGAAACTAGAATTTGGTATCATTACCTAGCATGTCAATCACTGATGCTATGGTAGCCATCGCATCTGCTACTTTGTTCTATGCTCTTGGGACTTGCTCGAAGAGAATGTAATGAAACTTGGTGTGCACTCATTCCATCTGTGCTCTGTATGGTATGAGCTTCTCATCTTTGGTCATATAATCATTGTTAACTTGACTAACGACCAACTGTGAATCACCAAAGACTTTCAGATTCTTCAGTCTGCACTGAATGGATATCTTTAAACCGATGACCAGTGCTTTGTATTCTGCTATATTGTTGGTGCATTGGAAGTTAAGTCTAAAAGACTTTGGAATTGTATCATGATCTAGAGTGATAAGAATTATCCCTACCCCCACACCATGGTTTGTACACGATCCATCAAAATAAAGTTGCCATACCTTGATCGTCGGTTGTAGTGTCATGATAGAATCGTCAAGAAAGTCTAAAAAAATAGGCTGGTGGTCTTGAATTGGTGCCTCTACTAGTTGATCAGCAATCACTTATCCTTTGATGGCCTTTCTATCTACATAATCAATGTCGAACTCGCTTAAGATCATTACCCACTTGGTCAGTCATCCAGTGAGCATTGCTTTTCTCAGGAGGTACTTGAGAGGATCAATATGTGCAACCAATTTTGTTTGGTGACTCAACATATAGTGTCTTAGCTTCTGGGAAGCAAAAACAACTACCAGGCATGACTTCTCAATCAGCGTGTAGTTTAGCTCATATCCAACCAAAGTCCTGCTTAGATAGTAGATGGCCCTCTCCTTTCCAGCATCATCATGCTGTGCCAAGAGTACATCTAATGCTGATTCTATCACTGAGATATAGAGGAGCAATGGTCTACCTTGTACTAGTGGTACCAATATAGGAGATTTAAGAAGGTAGTCTTTGAATATCTTAAATTCCTATTCACATTTCTTTGTCCATATGAACTTGATGTCTTTATGCAATAGATGTTGGAATGGGTGGCACTTGTCTGGCAGTTGAGCTATGAAGCATCTGATCGATCGGAGCCTTCATTGTAACCCTCTTAGTTGTCTTAGGTTTGATGGTGGAGGCATGTCCAATATTTCTTTGAGCTTTGCTAGATCCACTTCAATTCCTCTATGTGATGCTATGAACCCTAGTAATTTTCCTGTTGTGACACCGAATGCACACTTTTTTGGGTTTAGCTAGACTTTGAATTCTTGCATCCTGTCAAAGATGGGTCCCAAAACCTATAGATGATCCTTTCAGAGTATTGATTTGGCTAGTATGTCATCCACATAGTCTTCTATTATCTTGTGGATGAGATCATGAAATATGGTTGTCATTGCCCTCTGATATGCTGCTCCGATATTCTTTAGACCAAATGGCATGACATTCCAATAATATGTTCCCCAAGGACATGTGAAAGCCATTTTGTGTAGGTCCTTTGGTGCGATCCTTATTTGATTGTAACCTGAAAAGTCATCCATGAGTGATAGCATTTGATGTTCGACAGTTAGGTCCACTATCATATCGATGTTTGGTAAAGGAAAGTCATCCTTGGGACATGCTATAATGAGATCCTAGAAGTCCATGCAAATTTGTATTTGACCGCTATTCTTTGTAACTGGTACCAGATTAGATATCTAGTCTGCATATGGTATAATTCTGATGAATTTAGCATCCAGGAGCTTTTTCAGTTTTGCCTTGACTAGCAATGCAATGTGGGGATGCATCTTCCTTAGCTTTTTCTTGACAGGTTTAGCATTTGGTATTAATGGGAGATGGTGTAGAACCAACTCTGGATCTAATCCTGGCATATCTAAGTAAGACCATGCAAAGTTGATCATTCTTGCCTTGAAGAAACTGATGAACTATTCTCTCTCCTTAGGGGTGAGAGATTTTTCAAAGTAAATGTTCTTTGGGTTCTTGTCATCCCCCAAGTTGATTTCTTCTATCTCTTCGGCTAGTAGTGCTGATTTCTCCTCTGTTAAGGGGAGGAGTTCTCTCTTTCCATCTTCTAGCACCTTAGAGAGGTTTTTGCTAGAAGATACATCTTCTTTTAGCTTTTTACTCTTTTGTTCTTTTTTCTTTTGTGGACTGGAAAGAGGAGCTTCCTCCCCAAAATATGCTGCTCTGTCTAGGTTAATGGAGAATCCTACCTTGTGATCTCCTGATGAAATGCCTTCCCTCAGTCCCATGAAATGAGCTATTGCCTCATCATTCTCGAAGACATCTAGATCAGGTGGTCCTTGTTCATCCCATGCTATAAGCTTAGGGTGTACAAGACAGACACTTTCACTACTGTTTGGCTCAGGTTGACTAAAAGGGACCACTAATATGGTGCCTAAAAAATTGGACTATGATGAGGACACACCACTTGAGGTCTGATAGATGACATGTTTGTCTATACAGGGTTGTTTGGTAATGGTCAGTTGTTCAAATAGATTTGCTAGATTTATGATAATGTTGGCTCGAGGGGAAAAATAAGGGATTGACAGTTCAGAATCATAGAGGGATCTCCACTCATACTCATGGGAGTCTGTCTCAATGGAATATTCATCTGATGTCTCACTTCCTTGGTTATCATCGATTGCTATGTGTAGTTTTATTTGGGATCATGTGGTTCCCTCTTCGACAGGCAACTGCGCTAATATGTTTCTTATTAGTACATGCTCACTGTTGTGCCCCCGGTGCATCTCTGCTACTTTCTCTTGATTGACTTGAATGTCTTGGATCACCCGACTAGTGCTTTGTTGTCCATAGCCCAAACCTCTTGTGTTTCTTTGGGTTTGTGGGAGTGGCAATTCATATATGCCTTGTTGTCTTTCCCCCAGCCCGGTTGTTCCATCATACCCAAATCTTTGTATCATTGTGTATCCATTACCATAGTTTGACAAGGGTAATGGTGGTTGGATTGTCTTAGGGGAGTCTCGGTACAACTAGGTATTGATGTCCTATTTAAAAAGATTTTCTTCTGCTATGTCTCCCCACCAGACAAAGGTTGTGAGTGGACATCTAAATAGAACAAGATGCAGAGTTTCTGTTGCAATAACAAGTTGTGGCATACCGTGAGTTCTTGGGCTTTGAGGCATGTGCATGATGGTAAAAGCTTCTTCATATCTATATTCACCACATCCCTTGTCCTTGATGGATATCTTGCCTACTTTCTCTGTGACATCTTTAAGATTTGAATTTGAAGAGGAAGAGATACTTGCATCCTAGTTAATGACTATCTTTCCTGCTGCTCATGTGACATCTTTGGGATTCAAATCTGAAGAGGATGGGATGATTGCATCTTGGTTCAATTGTACCTAGTTATCAGTGTTGATCTAGACCATATTACGATATTGGAAGGGATTGGGATCTCCCTCTATGATGATCTCTTCTCCGTGGTGTGGGAATTTGATGCATTGATGGTATGTCGAAGGTATCGCTTGCATTTCATGTATCCAAGGTCTCCCTAGTAACATGTTGTATCCCAACTCAAGGTCTAAGATTTGGAAGGGTGTGTTTTTGACCATAGGACCAATGCGAATAGGTAGAATGATAATACCCTTAGAGGACCTTTCCTCTTCATCATAGGCTCTGATATTTATCCTCCTTGTGACATTAATGCTTGATTTTGAATAGCCCAGTTGCTTTATTAAGTTTAGATTAAAAATGTTTAACCCAGCTCCACCATCAACAAGGACCCTACGGATAGCACTCTCTTGGATTTGGAAAAGTAAGTGTAGAGGACCATTATGTAGGGGTTTATGCAGTGGCACATCACGGTCTATGAATGTGGTATGTTTGTTAGCTGCTATATGGTTGACCATCATTTGGAAGCTCTTGGGTGTTATGTCCCTTGGGACAGCTACATTCTAAAGTTCTTGGTCAAGTGCCAGTTTATGTTGTAGAGATATGTACAATAGGTCAAACATGGAGATCTGGGCAGGTGTGCACTTTAGTTGGTCCACTATGCTTGTTTGTGGATCCAATTTTGCTATAGGATTGGTTGATGTAGTAGTTGAGGATGATACTCCTTGCAAGATGACTCTATCATGACGTGTTGTTATAGCACAATTGTTACCTTGATCTCTGATAGTGATTGTAGCCACATGGCTATCTAAAGGATTGAGGCAATTGATAACATTGTCACTATTGGCATATGTATAGTTAACTTGTTTCATTTTTCCACCAGACCCAGAGGCTTTTCCCTTGTTGTGATCATGAAAGGTATCATTGAATATAGTATGATCAGTGGTGCCTTTGGTTTGAGTATTTTTCACATCGACGATCCCTGTGTTAATCAGAGCTTGGATAGCGTGTTTCAATCGATAGCAGTTGGGTGTTTTGTGTCCCTTGACCTGATGAAACTCATAGAAATATTTGTCATTATACCACCTCAGTTTGTTTTCATCTTGTTCAAAAGCTCTAATTTCTGGGAGAGTGATAGTGTTTGATTGTATCAACTTGTGTAAAGCTGATTCTATTGGTTCTCCCAATGGTGTGAAATCTCGTTGCTGGAATTGAAATCATGGTTTGCGTTGATTATGTTGTTGATTGTTTGACACAATGGCCACTTGTACAGGGGGAGGTTGGTTTTGGGTGTATGCTTATTGAATGGGCCATGTGGGTTTTTGTTTTTCCATAGGTGCGCCTTGCAGTGACACCTTGGGTTGTGCATAGTTTGTTGTCTTCACATCAATGACACCATCGCTTGTGAAATTTTTGTTTTTGTTCCACCACTTAGCTTTTTCCGTTGCCTTTTTATTGGTATTCATTTGTGTGGGATCTGCAAGGATTCCTCGTTTGACTAAGTTCTTCTCACAACAAAATCCTCTTTCGATGAGTTGTGTGAAGTTCAGAGCTAACTGTAACTCTGTTGTGAATGACATGTCTGGAATTAGATTGTCAATGAACATGACTATTAAGTCTTTCTTGGGCACATCATATGTTATATGGTTTTCCGTATTCCTCCATCTCTGTAGGAATTTCACAAAAGACTCTCCATCTTTCTGCTTGATATCACAAAGGTCCTTGATGCTGACCTTGCACTCGATGTTATGATGGAAGTGAGCTATGAACTTTTTAGCCAATTCTCCCCAAGACTGAATGCCATGAGGTAGATGTGAGAACCATTCGATTGCTGGTCTAGCCAAGCTTTGTGCGAACAGTCACATTAGGTATGTCTCATCATGAGCAACTTTGACGCAACTAGCAAAAAACTCTCGGATATGCTCAATAGGGTTGGTACTGCCCCTATACTTGTCAAATTTTGGTACCGAGAAGTGATTTGGGAACAGAGACATGTGAAGAGAATGGTCAAAGGGATATGGGTATAAATCCTCTGCGATATAGGATTTAGTCTGCCCCTAATTTTGCATATCCATCATTTGGGTTTGAAGGGTTTGCATTTGTTGCATTAGCATGTTTGTTTGATATTGAGGCTGGTGCATGTGGACATTCCTTTGTGTTGTAGTGGGTATGAGGCTGTGCCTCTATGTCCCTTGAGTAGGAACATAGGATTTTATCCTAGGGACTTGATATTGATTTCCCACTGAGTGATTTGTAACTGGAGGGACATGAGTAGTCCATGGTGGGTTTTGATGTGTTTGTTGTTGTGATTGAAACTGCGGTTGATAATGCTGGGGTAGATATTGTTGCTGCTAAGATTGGGTTTGAAACTGGGGTTGCTGTCGCTGAGGTTGGATTTGAGGCAACTGAAGCTGGGGTTTCTAATGCAAGAGTTGGAACTGAGGCAACTGAAGCTGGGGTTGTTGTTGCTGAGGTTGGGTTTGAGGCAACTAAAGCTGGGGTTGCTATTGTGAAGGTTGGATTGGAGGCAACTGAAGCTGGGGTTGCTATTGTAGAGGTTGGATTGGTGTTAGAATGGGAAAAGATGTAGCTTTGGGTGGGCCTTGACTATAAGTCATTCCTGCAGAGATGGATCCCTGCGGATATGATATGTTCATCCCAAGGCTAGTGTGAATTGATTGCAGCAGCGGCATAGTTTCATAATAGTTGGTGTTTGGTGGGATGGAAGGCATAGCATGAGAGCTTGATTGTCCTGGCCATGAGACCAAAGGTGGAGGCAAACTAGTGACCATAGGTGCACTTAGTTGCGAGCCTATCATGCTTTGAGTAGAAGATGTGCTAGCTTGGGTTGGGTCATTGGTTTGGTTGGATATAGTCTATGTCGATGTGGGTAAAACCAATGGTAGAAATATCTGTGACACAACAGGTAATGTTTGAGGGGTGTGAGTAGTGTTTTGACCTGCGAGAGGGTTTTCGAGCCATATAGTTGATACACTAAACTCAGCGGGGAGTTTGACTCCCTTCTTTATTAACATGGCCAAGTAACATTTAGGGTTCCTCTCTACAACAGCGTCAACTACTTTCATGGAGTAAGCATATTGTTCCACATCTTTAAGTTCTTCTTCTATGATATATTGGAAAAAATTTGCCCCATGGGTTTGTTCAATGAATAGAGTAGAACTAGTGTTCATGAAGGGATCATTCTCTTGCTCTGTTTCCAAAGTAGGGAAACGGTTGATATATGACTCATCAGGTTGAGTTCTAGCCTTAGACCTTGTGTAAGGCCTCCATGAGGTGTTTGAGACATAGTGCGGTCTAGTTTTTGTAACTAAAACAAGTGATATAAAGCAAACAAGGAAGAAGATCCTTTATGAGGAAAGTCCGAGTTATGTCTTGGACAAGGGTGATTCTAAGGATAGATTTTGATATAACTTGATCTCAAAGTGGTGATGATAAAAGATAAGATTTGCCGACCTTTTCCTTGGACAAAGTCAATTTGATAAAGATGATGATGTTTGATATGATGAGATCAAGGTATTTCGAGTCTAAGCTTTTGAACTAACAATGTTTTTGACAATAATCATGCTTTTATAGAGAAAGGGTAATCTTTAATGTTTAGATATTCACACAATATTCTTTGCACTTTCCTGGGATAGACACTAGTTTTGGACACCAAATGAAGAATTCTTTCAAGGTTTTAGGTCAAAATAGGAATGTAGTATATCAGATCAATTGTGGTACAATTTCACCGATTGCAGTAAAATAACTGGTCGATTGCGGTAGTTTATCACTGATTGCAGTAATAAACAAGATGATTATGGCAATAAACTAGTCAACTGTGGAAAACTTCCTTCAATTGCGGCACAATGCGGGCAACTGCGGTAAAGGAGGATCAGTCTAAAAAAGACTAGAGGATAAGTATCACTGCTTGATATTTTTGAATTTTTTGGAACAATGCTTCTGATTTGCAAGATAGTTGACAATCACAACCCTAGACTTTAACATGTTTGACTCATTTTGACAATCTGGATGTTTTTTTTTTGCATTTTCAAAAATTGATCAAAGGAACAAGCACATTAGACACTGTGTTTTGAGAAAGGAAGACTAAAATTGTGTATATTCTACAAATTTTTCAAGTTGCAAGGTTATCACGAGGTCTCAACAATGAACAGTCAGATTAATCTAGGTCAATGGCTTTAGAATACAATGTTATACGCCCAATGCTTGAATGTTCATTAGCTCACACAATAATTGTCACGCTACTAGGACACGAAGGTCCACGATGTAGGTGCCCGTGTTTTTTCCATTTCTAGGTATTGTTGTCGTGGAGTGAAGATCTCTTTCACTACACAAATACCGTGGAACACATATGTTGGGAATCTTGAGGGGAAATTCTGCAACCCCTTGCACTATAATAAGGTATCTATTCAGAGGTAAAATGGGTTGGCCTCTAATTAATCAAGGTTGTAGTAAGGGTCTGTGGTGTCTCTCCAATCGGTTTGTACATACGTGACTCACTTAAGAGCCTAGTTGATCATGCTGGCTCCTTAGGGATATTTACCTAATCAAGACTATCATCAACACACCTTGCCCGAGCTTGGCTAGATAAGACAAAACTTTGGTTCGTGCCTTGTTTATATACCGATCGAAAGGATTACCGGTTTAAGGTCATTCTCTAAGAAAGAAGAACATTCCCCGGATAGGCCTTTCCAAAAAAGTGTAAAGGTTTGTAATCTAACAGTTTGTGCAAGTGCACCCAAAAATCAAGACACAAGGTAAATTGATTAAGTTCCAAAGTTTGAAATGTGAACTAAGCTACACCACCATACAAGCACCAATGTTCAATTTTAAGCCCAAAAGTAGGTGTTGATTGCTTGTTCAATTTTATTGCACCAAATTGAGATATTTTTTGCCTTTGTTTTGTTTTAATCCTCGCATCAATTTTAAGCCCAAATTCAAAAATGAGATGTGATGATTTTTGCAAGCACTATTCTTTTTAAACCCAAATCGACAAATGAATTCCTTCTAGTTTACATTGTTTAAACAGGTTAGTACCAAAAGGATTATTTGCAAAATGAGAATATATGTAACTTTGAAAATAATGAAATGATTCTTACCAGAACTTACCCTTCTCTGTCCTCAGTGATATGGTCCAATGCTGCATAGAAACTGAGAAAATTTCAAATTAGAAATAGATGGGTAGAAGAATTGAATCTAATATTGCAATAATCCTACGATTGCAGCAAAATTCTTGCAACTACGGTAAAATTATGTCAACTGTGTAAAAATGTTCTCGTTTGTGGTTTGGATCGAGCAAATGCGGTAGAATTTGTTCAATTGCGGCACAGATCAGGCAAATGTGGTAGAATTAGTTCAATTGCAGTACGGATAGGACAATTATGGCAAAGTACCAGAAGAGAGAAGATAGAAATAGACAGAATAAAATTGTGAAAGCCTGCAATCAATTGCGATATTAAACCAATTGATTGTGGCATAGTGTTTTTGATTGTGGTAAAATACCAGCAAATGCAAAATACTACAAATATCAAAGAAAAATCAGATTTTTAAATTACGACCGTACCACCATGGTTGATCAATCTGGTTCTTCGTCTTCAAGAGGTATTTGAGCTGTTTGATTCACGTCAGGTTCACCAAAATGTATGCCTCTCTGATTCGTGATCCATGGATTCCCAAGCTTTCCAAAGGCAAGGGTCAGTAGCAAAGGTTTCACAATTGATATAAACCAAATACACGATACTACTAAAATGAATAACGATCAAATGTAACCAATAAAATGTACAAGCAAGAGAAATGAAAATAAATGAATGTAAACCCCATGATGCTTGAAGCTTCTATTGTCTCTCTCTACTTCTTCCGAAATGATGTTCTTGATGCTCAGTATCAGTGGGGCAGTGTCTATGACTTGAGAAGTGTTGAGAATTTGCTAGTTGAAATGGGTGTGTGATCGCAAGATGGCTTAAATGCTAGAACCAAACTAACGGAGTAATGGCACACGAGAGCTTGAAATCTTGGATCCTTCAAATGGTTATGAAAGGTTTATTATATAGGAATTGGTGATGATATGAATGGTTGAGATCAATCCTAGAGATGGGGAGATGAATGGTTGAGATCAAAAGGAACAGGAGAGATCCTCAGTAAACTCCACCTCTTCATTTGGTAAAGAGGAGATAGAGTTCGGTTAACTGAAGAGCTAATTATGAGTTACCTTTTTGAACTAAAGAGGTGGGTGAAGTTACCCATGTGGACTGGAGAGATGGGTGGAGTAACGCATGTGATCTGATTGGAGTTATCTCTTTGAAGATAAATGAGTATTTAATTCATTTATTTGATAATTATTTTCAACATGTGAGATAATTGAATTCTTTTTGATTAAGAATTGCTTTATTTGATGAAATTAAATTAATTTAATTGGAAGAATTTAATTAGTAAGTTTTAAATATTTGAATTTAAACTATAGGAAATTTAATTTAATTAATCAATTAATGGTAATTAATCAATTAAAGCTAATTAATTAAATAAATTTAATTATTTAATTAATTTTGGGAATTTGATTAGATGATTTGGGGAATGAATTTAGAAAAAAATAAATGATTATTTAATGATTAAAAACCATTAATTAATAGATGAAAACTAGTTTTTTTAATGTAAAGTCGCAAGCCTGTCCATTTTAGGGTGTCTACAAGAAGATTTATGACACAAATAAATAGAACTAACTAATTGAAGCCTTCAAAAAATGTTGGAATTTTGACCTGCTACGAAGATGATGCCGACAAAGGTTGAAGAGTGTCAAATTTTAAAAATCTAAAAATGACCCAGTTCGGGAAATCAAATTTCCTATCTCCAGCAGAAATATTATCTTTTCACTTGTTGTTTTGGATTTTTGACCAAAGCCAAATCTGAAAGTTAGGTATTTATGTTTTAGTTAGTTTATTGTTTTTTCAAAATAATTTGTAATAAGGGTTATGTCTTTTCACCCTAAAAGAGGTGTGAAAGCCACTCAAACACATATATATACATAATGTAAAATATAAAGAGAAAAGACAATATAATATAATACAATTTCACATATTTGGATAGTTTTGGATCAACAACTATAACATGGACCTAGATGTACTTTTTTTTTAAAAATCAATAAACATAAGTCCTTTTTCTTCATATATGCAATTGTTTCATTAATCATTTTATAATTAGTCCCTTGGATAAACCAATAGAACTTCTTCAAAGTGATATTTTGATGTGCATGCTTCTTGATTTGATTCATAGTCTATATTTTCAATTGATTTTCTCATTTTGCATGGTTAAATTATGTTGATTGAGACCTCAGTCAATTGGGCTATCATCTAAGAAGTATTACCCTTTTGAAATATCTCTGAATTTGTTTTAGGTTGCATGTACATTCCATAACACCTTTGAAGTGATAATTTTTCTCGTAAAATTGTCTCTAAGGTTGAACATAAGATTGGAATGATAGTGACTCTATTGCCCATGATTGATTAAGGCACTGGTCTTTATTTCTTATTTGGATTATAGTTATTTAGTTCATTTTTTATAGTTTTGTGATATCTTATCTATCCATTCATTTCAAATTACACACATTTACCAAACATTCTTTCAATTACTTAAAGTATTTCAATTTACAGTTCATGATATATTTCTTTCAGTTAGATTTCTTTCAAGTGCCTTGCCTTACTTGAGAGAGAAGGTTGGAGTGTTACTTATCTGCTATAAAAAACCTTGTAACTTGAGGGATAAGTCAAGGTTTAGGCCTACTAGCCTTGGTTTTGCAGAGCCAAAATTGGAGAAGTTCCAACCTTGCCTTGGTTGTGACTTGTTAGTTGGCCAAATCACTTGGTTTTCTCATCATTGGATATGCAAAATCTATAGGAAATCCAATCTATTGATTTGAGCACCAACAGATTGGTGACTCTGGTGGGGAAAGTTATCATTAAGGACAATTTTCAAAGTTTCAGGTAATAGAGATTAGGCTCTACTAGGAGAAAAGAACTCAGAAGATAGTAAGTATTTTCCTTCTGATAAGAAGGTGGAGACTCTATTGAACAAAGCATTTCAGTCAGTGACTCTACTAAGGGAGAAGACTCAGAAGGAGATGGTGGATTATTTTTTTAAATGTATCCATCATTTAAAATAAATCCTTTTATTCCATATGGTATCAGGCCATTGGATCTTAGGAGATTTCAATGCATCCCAAATAAGTTATCCCCTAAAATTTCACAACTTCTACCAAAGTTCCATGGAGAATGGGATGAATCGACACTACAACGCTTGGATGCATTTTATACATTCATAGAAAATTACGAGGTTTCTACAAAGGATCAGGTGATGAGGATATTTTTTAGGACGTTAAAAGATAATGCCAAACAAGTATATGAATAGCTACCCAATCTTATCATGGAGACAGTTTGAGAAATTATTTCTTTATACATTTCTTGATGCCAGTGGTAAAGAAGACAACATGTGCTATGAACGATATGAAGACAAAAGTTGCGGTATGGAAGAAGATCCAAATAACATTGTGGAAGAAGAATTGTACATGTCCCCTTTGGATACATTCTTCAATTTGGAAAGATATGAAGGAGAATCTACAATACATTTGTTCATGAGAATGATAAGGATTTATCAAAAAATACCTTCAGATATTAGGCCTTTTGGAAGGGAATTAATGGATAAACTTCGTGAGTTAGGAATATATGATGATTATCAACTAATAATTTTTCTTGAGAAAGTATGTGAGGAATTAAGAAAAGAAAAGAATAATGACATAGAGGAAGAATCTTACATGTCCCCTCTGGATACATTCTTCATTTTGGAAAGATATAAAGGTGAACGTGCAGTACGTTTGTTCTTGAGAATGATAAAGATCTATCAGAAAATACCTTCAGATATCAGGCCTCTGGGAAGGGAATTAATGGATAAACTTTGTGAGTTAGGAATCTACCATGATTTGCAACTAATAGTTTTTCTTGAGAAAATATGTGAATTATTGAGGGAAGAAAATAATGATGACATAGAGGAAGAAAATTCAAATCAAATTGAAGAAGAATCTGTACGTAGTGAGATTTGCATGGAAACAAGTATCAATGACCATGATGATGAGGAAGAAGATCTTCTTAGTATAGAAGAAATCTCATATTTACTAGACATGGAATATCAAAAACATGTTGAGAAGAGTGGTCAAATTTTTTTCTCAATACACCATGATAAGCAAGTTGATGGATCAGTTTATACTCAGGGGGTACTAGATGAAGAAGATGATAAACTTCAGGAATCAAATAATGGAGATGAAATAGAACAACATACAACATATGAACACAAAGAAGTTTCAAATGAAAGATATCATGGAGATATAACTTTGTTCTCTATATCCTTGAATCCATTATTTAAAGAATATTTTCTATGCAACCAAGTCCATCAACATCATGATAAAGACAGTGAGCCTAGTGATCATTTTGAACATGATGAAACTCAAAATATGTATGGGGAAGTGTATTCAGAAAGTGAGACATGCATTATTTCATCATATGAGAAGAAGTTCTATCAAACATGTGAAGATGAGATTGAATCAAAAATACTTAATGAGGAGAATGTGTTGAAGATTAGTTCTGAAAATTATCCAAGTATCCTATCTGATCAAATTCTTGATAAGAAGGAAGTTCTTGGATGTGAGTTATCTCCAAGTCACTTTTGTGAAAAAAAAACATCTTGAGTATATGGAAGATTGTGTATGTAAAGGAATCCAAGTAGAAGAGCTTAATCTAGTTGCTTGTAGGGTTGATCAAATGCATGGGGATCTTCTATTTAGCAAGGACTACAGTGGACCTAATGACTTTTCTAAAGGTAAACAAAAGTCAAAACGTGTTAATAAAGAAATGAGTGTTGTCCATGAGAGTGGTGGCACCGTATTCGGGAGATCCAAACTATTACATGATCAAAATTATGTGTTTAATAGAGGAAAGAAGCAGTGTTCATTTTTTGGGGGGCTTGGGGCCACCCAATTTCACTTTGCATCAGATTATGTGTGGATACTTGGTCTGTCCTCCAGAGATAACTAGAATCTCACTATGCTCACAGGGAGCATACGTCCCTAGAAAGAGCCAGTGGTGGTACCCTAAATTTTGAGAATTTAGAAGTCCCAATCCATTATCAAGAAGCAAGTTTCTCCATACTAAAAAAATCAAAGGAAGGAAGCTTTATGACACAAATAAATAGAACTAACTAATAGAAGCCTTCAAAAAATGCTGGAATTTCAACCTTCTATAAAGATGAAGCCGATATAGGTTGAAGAGTGTCAAATTTTAAAACTCTAAATATGACCCAGTTCGGGAAATCCAATTTCCTATCTCCAGCAGAAATATTAGTTTTTCACAAGTAGTTTTGGATTTTCAACCAAAGCCAAATCCGAAAGTTAGGTAGTTATTTTTTAGTTAGTTTATTATTATTTTTTTAATAATTTGTAATAAGGGTTGTGTCTTTTCACCCTAAAAGAGGTGTGAAAGCCACTCAAACACATATATCTACATAATGTAAAATATAAAGAGAAAATACAATACAATATAATACAATTTCACATATTTGGATAGTTTTGGATCAACAACTATAACATGGACCTAGATGTACTTTTTTTTAAAAAAAATCAATAAAGATAAGTCCTTTTTATTCATATATGCAATTGTTTCATTAATCATTTTATAATTAGTCCCTTGGATAAACCAATAGAACTTCTTCAAAGTGATAGTTTGATGTGCATGCTTCCTGATTTGATTCATAGTCTATATTTTCAATTAATTTTCTCATTTTGCATGGTTAAATTCTACTGATTTAGGCCTCAGTCAATTGGGCTGTCATCTGAGAAGTATTACCCTTTTGAAATATCTCTGAATTTGTTTTAGGTTGCATGTACATTCCATAACACCTTTGAAGTGATAAGTTTTCTTGTAAAACTGTCTTTGAGGTTGAACATAAGATTGGAATTATAGTGACTCTATTGCCCATAGTTGATTAAGGCACTGGTCTTTATTGCTTATTTGGATTATAGTTATGTAGTTCATTGTTTATAGCTTTGTGGTATCTTATCTCTCTGTTCATTTCAAATTACATACACATTTACCAAACATTCTTTCAATTACTTAAAGTATTTCAATTTACAGTTCATGATATATTTCTTTCAGTTACAGTTAGATTTCTTTCAAGTTCCTTGCCATACCTGAGAGAGAAGGTTGACATGTTACTTATCTGCTATAAAAATCCTTGTAACTTGAGGGATAAGTAAAGGTATAGGCCTTCTAGCCTTGGTTTTTCAGAGCCAAAATTGCAGAAGTTCCAACCTTGCCTTGGTTGTGACTTGTTAGTTGGACAAATCACTTGGGTTTCTCATCATTGGATAGGCAAAAATCCATAGGAAATTCAATCTGTTGATTTGAGCACCAACACGGCCCGTGCTTTTCCTTAAGAAGAAACATGATGGAAGTTAACCTTCAAGGGAACATGTCATGATCACGTGTGTCCAAGTGGGTCTGAGCATGGTCAGAAATCTAAAGTTAAATAGAGGAAAAGTCAGATAAGATCTAACGGTGGGAGTTAAGCCTCAAACACTAGATAAAAGGATTTTAACCTTTAAGGGAATGCATCATTGTGACGTGTGTCCCACTGGGCAAGTTGAGACCGCGGTTGGTAGATAGTTGGTTGACTAAAGACAAGATAGGTTAATGAAGATCTAACGGCTGGTGAGAAGACTCAGATCAAAAGTAATGAGGATTTAACCATTGAGGCATTGCGCGGTGCCACCACGTGTCTCTGCAAGATCAAAATTGTGGGTTATAAAGTGAAGTAAAGACAGTAAAGGTCATGAAGATCAGATGGATGGCACTAATACTTGAACATAAATTGATAGATGTTTAATCTTCAAGGGAACATGCTGTGGCAATGCGTGTCCAAAGTGATGGGACCTTTTGGCAATGTAAAGTAAGGTAAAATGCCAATAAGTATGTAAAGATCTAATGGTGGGCGTAAAGCCTCACATAAAAAGTGTTTGAAACACAACCTTTGAGGGAACGTTCCATTGTGACACATGTCTAATGAGATGAACATTATAAAGGACTTTTTGTGGACCCTTTGATGTAAAGGAAAGCTGTCAGAATCGGCGGTTATGTTTCAAAAATGCTAAAGTAAGAGTTGTGAACCGTTAGCTGTGAGATTTCAAACTCAGATGAAATAATGGTGAACGTGTGTTGCTCCACAGTGAAAATTTAATGCTCAAAGATGATGGGATTGTTATTTTATTGATCATTAAAGTATTATTTTGCATAATTATTAGAATTGTGGAGCGAATCAAAGTTGCAGCAATCGCATTCATATTTTCAAGCCATCTGTGAAATGGGTAATTTTATGATACTGCTGCTTCTGAGTTCTAAGAAATTTGAAGGAATATTAGGGTTTGTAGATAGAAGGTTTTATTCTTGAAATTGTTAACTTGTTAGACTTTAAAAAACCCTAAATTCAAGATGCCTCCTAGAAGAGAATTTAAAGGGAAAATAGATTACAAGGAGAGAAATGTATGTGATGACCTGTTACAGTAGTTGATAAGGTCAACTAATGATTCAACCAAGATCAAGGAGGTAGTTCCTAAACACCCACATTTGAAAATTAGTGAGGGTGTGTATGATTTGGGTAAATGGATTAGAGATGCCAAGATAGGTATGATAGGTCTAGCTATGTTCAAGGTGGTTTTTAGCCAGAGAAATTCTAGTTCCCCAAATAGTAATGTATGACAGTTTGATGTAGGCAAATTAGTGGTGCCTGGAGTTTTTATGGACATAGGCATGCTTATGCAGGTAGCTGACAAGTATGATAGTGTAGCTAGAGTGGTTAGGGATAAGAATGGACACATCATGATCAGTGTGACTATAGAATAAATTAGAGAAGTTTTTAGGTTGAATGATGAAGATTCCGCTATGGAGAAGATTGACTTTAGCCAGTTTAAAGAAATATATCAAGCTCAAAGGATCGATTTTACAGAAGAACCACTGAGGGGATTTTTAAATAAGGTTGGGGACTTCATTATGGTAGTTAAAAACACCAAAGAACCCTTTAAACTTGATTACTTTACTCCAAAAGCTAGAGGAGTATATAGGGCTCTTTGTCAAATCTGTGGGGATGGTGAAGAAAATGAGATGCCCATCCATTATATGTTCATGATGGTCCAGATCTTGCATCCTCATTTAGAAATAATTTTGTATTTGGCTCCATACATTAAAGACCTAATTAATGAGGGTTTGATAGGCATCAAGAACAAAAAAAAATTCCAAACCTTTTGCATGGTATTCCATGTTGATGCACATGTTTTTATTTAAGGGGGAAGATTACTTTGAGGAAGTGATGAGCCTGATGAAATTCAAGGATGATGAAGATATACCGGTGCAATTATGGAATGCATATATGTCTTGGGTTAAAAAAGAATGAAGTTATATCACTTTTGATAGATTTTTTGCTGCCAGACTTAGGGCACTACTGTTGTCTGATGATCCTAGAATTCTTGTGTCACTATTACAACTTTTAAGGCCAAAGGAATATAATCAAGAACTTAATATAGTATTATATTAGAGTGATGTTATTCTTTACCCAATATCAACAGTGTTCAGATTTCATGGCTTCAAAGGAGTGCCAAATATATTACCTTATAGAGATTCTATTAAGATGGGATTAGTGAAAATAATAAGTTAGATTAGAGGCCTACATGAAGAAGCACTAATAGGAAGAGGGAAAGGAACCATTTTTCCCACAATCACAGCTACCCATCAATTCATTATCACAAAGGGAGGATGGAAAAATTTGCAGACTTACTTGGACCCTTATAATTTGAATACTTCAATATCAAGATGTGTTGATCTAGAAGCATTTATCAAGGATATCAGGGAGAAGACAAAATGCTTAGTTTTGAACCATCAGTTCAAATTTCCTAAGGATGTGATTAGAAATGAATTTGATTTGATAGAGAAAGAGATCATAAAGTAAAAATGGTTAGCATATAAGAAAAGCCTTGATTTTGTGCAACATTTTGATAATTTTTATGACCCTTTGAATGAATTTCAGCCATGGGCTAAGAATGTTGATTCTTTAAAGGTGATGTTTGAAGACATCATGCAGGCATTAAAATAGAAAAGGTATATAATTTTACAAATAGATAAAGAGAGGGCCAAAGAAATTTTGAGTAGGATAATTCCTATTAGAAATGTCCCACCAAGGAAGTATGTGGTATACCAAAGGAGAGGATATAGTATAATCCTGCCAAAAGCTGAAAAGACCCTTGATCCAAAAGGGAAAAGGCCACTAGATTCCATTACTAAATAATTGCCATCCCCAAAAAGGAAAAGGGTAGAAGGAGAACAAAAACAAAAACAACAACAATAAAAACAACAAAAACAACAACAATAACAAAAACGTGAAAACATCTACTCTCCTTCCCAATCTCCAATGCATATAGATGAATAGGCTGTAGTAGAGCAATCGTTACAAATGTGAAATATTGGGAAAATATATGTCACAAACCAAGAGCTGCAAGAAGGAATGCTTGAAGCTCCAAAACATGCTAAACTAGATTTAACATTTGCAGAATATGCTGGGAAAGAATTAGACCCCTTGACACAACAAGCAAGTGACAAGTTTCTTTCTAATGATAGTTTTGTCAAAGCTAGAGCATTTTTACAATTCTTATGGAGAATCCACATCAATGAATTCAAAGATAAGTGCCAACAAAAGCAATAAGAATATCCTTCAAGGAGAAAAAAATAAATTAAGAATGAAATAAAATAGGAAATGATATCCAAGTTTGAGGAGATTGTTAGAATACTTCAGGGATAACTGAGAGGGGGGGGTGAATCAATTATCAACAACTTTATCTTTTCTTATACTTATTAATCTAGACTGATACAAAGTAAATGCACATTCAGATAACACATTACACAACACATCAATTTGGTTACGGGGAAACTAAATGGTAAAAACCCCGGTGGGAATTAGTACCCACAAAGAACTATATTGTTTATAGTAATCCCTGTTAAAAGATCTTTCAACCCTGTTAGGAGTTGTTCATTACAATGCAGTAGTATAGTGACCTGGTTAAGGGTCTGACCCTACTAGGAGTCTTTTACAATAACCTTGTTAGGGGTGGAGGACTCACTATCCAAGTGGTGAAGGCTGCAACCTTCTGGTTATTTGATACACACTGTATCAACAAGGTGAACTGTTGTTTGTGACACTGCTTGTCTGATCAGTTGCTTTTGTGTGTCGATGCTTTAACCTCTTGTAAAGCACTACACCAATCTTCTCTATGTTCTGAAAGCTTCTACTTCAATATCTATATTATCAACATATGATAAATATAGCTCTGTTGCTTTAACACTCTGCTCTGCTTTTCTTATCTCTGGCTTTCGCAACTCTCCTTATCACAAATGACCTTCTATAAGTATATACTCAAAGTATGAGATCATGGGACCTGTTAGACAACTCTTCATAACATCCTTGTTGGCTCTACTAAGCGCACAAGCATAATTACAACTGTGCAAGTACAAACTGAATAGACGTGTCGCTTCACTAAGTCGGCTTAACCAATTTAACCATAACTTTGTAATCTTCTTGAAATATTTTTGGCACCTTTAGATTAATATCAACAACTCATAAATTATCATGAATATACACACGCATAACCTGAAGATAGGTGCAACTCAATAAACATGTTACATGCATCGGCCTTAAACTATTATTCCTCTAGAACTGTAACCGTCAATAACAGAATTACATATCTTTACTGAAACATCATATCTGGGTCTGCATGTATGAACATAGCATAATAAACATGTCAACAACATGTATCTATCCACGCAAGTCTTCGTGTCATCATATGGATAAGTACATACAGAAGTACTGCTATGTATTATATGTTGTCATCAATGACAAACATATAATCAATCAACTGTTCAGAATCAAATCTCCAACAGAGATAACTCCTGAATAAGGAAGAGAGTTGGTCAAAAAAGGAGTGTTAATACTTTGAAAATGGGACATAGCAGATGATATTATTTTTGATACTATGAGAAAGGAAATCAAAAATATCCATGCTACTGAGGTAGAGGCAAAACATGCATCCAAGGGAGTGAAATTCAGTGAAGATCATGCAGCCCGGGTTATGTGGAAAATAAAAAAGAATGGCCATAAGGGAACTAGTGGAGATGACCATATTGAGCATGCAAGTAGTCTACAAGTAAGAAGAGTTGCAGACACTTTAGGATTAGAAGCAACTGACCTCACTTTGGAATCAGAAAAATTAAGCATGAAAGTGGTTGAAAAGAAAGAAGAAGAGGTCAAAATCTTGAGAGAAAAATTTGAGACAGTGATGAAGGCTTATAATGATGAAGTCATAAAATCTATTGAAAAATATAAGAATATTATGTTGGAGATTTTCCTTTGTGCAAATAGTTGACTGTATGTTTGTCATTGATGACAACATATAGTATACAACAGTGAACTGTATTCAATTTTCAGTATGGATATGTGGAATCCTTGCATAGTTGTTATTATGTTTTAGACATAGTTACTATACCATATTCATACACACAAATTCAGAAGTTCAGTAACAGTTGAGTTATGTTACTCTGTTTACCAGCCATAGTTTCAGAAGATTGTTTTTAGAAAGCCAACAGTAATTTTATTAATTATTCAGTTGTGCCTATCTGTGGGATATGTGTGTTCAGATTAATGTTTAGTTATCAATCAAAGATAATGAACCAAAGGTGCTAATCATGTTTCATCCAAAGCATGAAATTTGGGTATTTTTGGTGGAGCCGACTATGAGAAGCAATGTGTGTATTCATTTTGAGTTGTGTGGTTCTAATTATGTTGCGTGCTTAGTTTAGCCAACAAGATAAGCATTGAAGGGATTCTTACAACCAACAAAGATCATATCTTTTGGAGAAGATACATATAGCAGTTCATTTGTGATCACTAAGTGTGAATGAGAAGAAAAGAGACAAAAAAATAATAGAATAGAATGTTGATTGTTTTGGGACAGTAAATCCATTTCATTCATCAGTTAAATATCTATGTGAAGAAAAAAGAGTGTATACAATTCATTGGAACTGATCAAGATAGCAGGTCTACTCAAATAGTTCATTATCAGATATAGTGTAAATCTGTTTTACTGAAGGTTGCAGACTTCATCATTTTAGTAGTGTGCTTTTGGACAGTGAGTCCTCACCCCTAACAAGGTTATTTGTAAAATACTCCTAATAGGGTCAGACCCTTAACTAGGTCACTCTACTTATTGCATTTTAAAGATCAACTCCTAACAGGGTTGTAAGATCTTTTAATAGGGATTATTATACTCAAGTACAGTTCTTTGTGGGTGCTAATTCCCACCGGAGTTTTTACCTATTTTGGTTTCCCCGTAACCAAAATTGTGGTGTTCTATTTTGTGTTATCTTAATGTGTATATGCTTAATGATATTTTGTACTTAATTGGAGAAAAAGAATTAAACTATTTGATAACTGATTCACCCCCCCCCCTCTCAGTTATCCCTTGGGACTATTCCAACAATTGGTATCAGAGCCAAGTTCCTTGGGGAGAAATCCTAACAGCTTAAGGTAGATCAAATGGCATACTTCAGAAAAGAGAGTGCTAAGTTTGATGGAGATAATTATCTTGACTAGAAGAAAAAAATGATAACGCATCTTCAGTGCATTGGTTTTGAGATCTATGTGGTTTCTACTCACACAATTGATGTTCCTACCTTGAAAGACCTTGCAAAAGAAGACTCTACTAATAAACAAAAGGAAGTATTCACCCAAAATGCAATTGCCAAAGAAGCCCTAATCAGTTCCCTATCTAATAGTGAATTTTCTGATATCAAGAAGGAAGACAAAGCATATTCAATTTGGAAATACCTAGAAGACATGTTTGAAGGACACATCCAAGCCAAGAATGTGCATAGAAAGACATGGAAGAAAAGATACAACAATTTAGAGATGTTACCTAAAGAAAACATCAGAGCTTACAATCAGAGGATTAATGAAGTAGTCTCAGGAATCAAGAACAATGGTGGAGAAATCTCTGAGGAAGATATAATGGAGAAATTGATGACTACATTAATAGAAAATTATGAAAGAAAGATAAACATCTTGGATGAAACCATGCAATTCTCAAAAGAATTCAAAAGAGAAACCTTGATCAGCAAAATATTTGCATTTGAGATATCAAGAATGAAGACAGAACCTAAAATGGAAACAAATTTCAAAGCCTCAGTACATGGTAATAAATCCTTGAGCATCTCTAGTAATATTGAGAGAGAAGAAGTTGATACAAAACTAGAAGAAATAATTTCCATGATTGCTAAGAAAGAAAGGAAAGGTAAAGGAAAATATGAAGGACAACTACCATTCAAATGTTTTTCATGCAACAAAGTTGGCCACTTTGCATCCAAGTGTCCTACAAGAGTCAAGAAGTTCAGATCAAATTGAAAACCTAAATATACTAAGGAGTACTATCATGCTGAAGATGGTGTGATTGATGATGATTCAGGGGAAGATGAAATTGGGTTCGTTGCAATTAAAGATAATGAAAAAAATGATTGAAACAATAGAAATTGAAGATGAAAAGAAAGCACAAGAATTGGATTTTGTTTAACAAGCAGACATCAGAACAGACTGGATCATAGACAGTGGGTGTCCACATCACATGACAGGAGACAAAGATATATTTGTACATCTAGATAATTACAAAGGTGGCATGGTTAGATTTGTAGATAACACTCCCAAACCTATCATAGGCAGAGGATCTATCACCTTAGATGGGAAGAACAAGACACATGATGTTCTATATGTTGATGGTTTACATCATAACCTACTAAGTGTTGGACAGTTTCTTGATAAAGGATATCAATTAGAATTAAAAAACATCAGGTGCATTATTAAAAAAAAAGAAGGATAAATGATTGCATCAGGTTCAAAAACCAAAGGTAATGTTTTTTAGCTTAACTCCAAAGTAAGTTGTTTTGTTGCAAAAGTGGATGACAGTTGGTTATGGCACAAAAGACTGTCATATCAATTTTGACAACATAGTAAAGATAAGAAATGTAAAGGTAGTAAGAGACCTTCCTAGTATTGAAAGATCAGTTGATACTATGTGCAAGGAATGTGTGATGGGAAATCATGTGAGGACCTCATTCAGAAGAAAACAAAACTCTACAAAGAACAAATTAGACCTAGTGCATACAAACTTATGTGGACCTACTCAAACAAGATCATACTATGGTGAAAGGTATTTCATTTTGTTTGTTGATGATTTCTCTAGAATGATGTGGGTTGCATTCTTGAAAGAAAAATCTGAAGCTTTTGAGAAGTTCAAAATATTCAAAGCTGAAGTTGAAAATGAGTTTGGATTAAAGATAAAATGTCTGAGATCTTATAGAGGAGGAGAATTCACCTCTGACAAGTTTCTTGAGTACTGTGAAGAACATGGGATCAAAAGAAAACTAAGTGCACCCAAAACCCCTCAACAAAATGGAATTGCAGGAAGGAGAAAAAAGATAATACTTGACACAGTGCACTATCATGATTGAAGGGAAAGTCATGCACACCTACTGGAGAGATGCAGTCAATATAGTAGTCTATAATGTCAACATAATTCAACTAAGACCAGGTGCAGACAAAACACCTTATGAACTTTGGTTTGGTAATGTACCTGCAGTAAAATACTTCAGAATCTTTGGAAGCAAGTGCTACATCAAGAGAGATGATGGTGTTGGTAAATTTGATGCTAGAAGCGATGAAGGTATTTTTCTTGGTTACTCTACTAAGAGAAAAGCTTATAGATGTTTTAATTTAAGGTTGAAGAAAATCATTGAAAGTGCACATGTGAAGATTGATGAGAATTTCATGATTGAATAAAGATATTATGAATATGAACCTATGATTGAAGATGAACCTAGACCTATCAATAAAGAAATAGTTATAGAAGAAATGTTTGACTGTATTGATGTATCATGCAATAACCATGAACCAAGTTAAGAAGAATCACAGATCACAGATGAGAGTGTCACATCTAAAATTTCAAAATATACATCCAGATACCATTCAAAATAAGATATCATTGGAGATCAGAGCAGTAAATTTTTGACAAGATCCAGAGAAAAAGGTTCAACCATTGATGAAGAGGTATGTTTACTTTCACAAATTGAACCCTTAAGTGTTGAAGATGTGTGCAATGATTCTGATTGGAAAAATGCAATGCAAGAATAATTAGATCAAATAATTAAGACACGTGGAAATTGGTCCCTAGACCTTGTGACAAGAACATGATTGGAACTTAGTGGATATTCAGAAACAAAATGAATGAAGATAGTACAGTGATAAGAAATAAAGCAAGATTGGTATGTAAAGGATATGTGCAAAGAGAAGGAATTCACTATTCTGATACATTTTCCCCTGTGAGAAGAGTGGAAGCTATAAAGTTGTTTTTGGCCTATGAAAAATTCAAGAATTTCAAAGTATATTAGATGGATGTCAAGTCAGCTTTCCTAAATGATGACTTGAAGGAAGAAGTCTACATAGAGCAGCCTGAAGGATTCAAACTTTTAGACAAAATAGACCCCAAGATCATGGTATGAGATACTTGATGGCTAACAAAGATTGGATTCAAAAAGGGAGCAGTAGATTACAACTTATTCATCACAGAGACACCTAAAGGATTATTACTTGTTGTTATCTTTGTTGATGACATTATCTTTGGAGGTAATGAAAAACTTAGTAAAAAAATTTCCAAAGAGATGTAGAGTGAATTTGAAATTAGCATGATTGGACCTATAAAATACTTTTTGGGATTAAATGTAAAGTAGATAGATAGAGGTATATTCATAAATCAGTCTAAATATATGAAGGAGATATTGAATACATTCAAAATGGAAGATTGCAAGCCAGTAAGCACTCCTATGATAACAAGAAGCAAGCTTTCTAAAAATGATGACTCTACAGCAGTTAACAAAACACTTTACAAGTCCATGATTGGAAAACTCATATATCTCACTCAATATAGACCAGATATATCTAATGTAGTTGGCATTGTTGGGAGATTTGCAGCTAAACCTAAATAAAATCATGTAATGGCAATAAAAAGAATATTCAGATATCTAAAGGGAACTATAGACTATAGTTTATGGTATCCTAATTCAGAAAATGTAGAACTTCATGTATACAGAGATGCAGATTGGATAGGTTGTGTTGATAACATAAAGAGTACCTCAGGAGGAGTAGTATTTCTTAGAGACAGGTTGGTTACTTGTACAAGCAACAAGCAGAACTATATTTCTCAGTCAACAGTAGAAGCTGAGTATGTAGAAGCCACACTGAATTGTTCAACAATGGTATGGATCAAACAGATGATTAAAGACTTTGGAATTTAGATTGATTATCTCATTGTCATCTATTGTGACAACACTAGCACCATTAATATGTCAAAGAACCCTGTGATGCACGCAAAGAAAAAACACATAGAAAAAAATATAATTTTCTAAGAGAAAAAGTTGCAGAAAGAGAAGTGAAGCTAGATTATGTGAGCACCAAAGATCAGTTGGCAGATATATTCACAAAACCATTATCAAAAGATACTTTTGAGTATCTCGAGAAGAAGTTGAGATTAATTCCCTTTCTTGAGTCTAATTAGAACTCATATAAAATGCATCAGTCATTGGTGACTGATGAGTGGTTGTCTACTCTACTTCTAGAGTAGTACCTGTGCTTATCTATATTTAGCATCATTTTCAATTGATGTTAAAGGGGGAGTATATAGTAAGGGGGAGCATATACTCTGGGGGAGTATATAGTCATGAAAATAAAAACATAGTCAAAGGAGATGTAGCAGTGAAGAGGAACCTTTGATGAGGATATTGAGAATATTGTAAAAAGAAAGAAGACACTTTTTTATTGATGGTGTTTTTAATCATATGTTACCATCAATGTCAAAGGGGGAGATTGTTGGAGATTTTCCTTTGTGCAAATAGTTGACTATATGTTTTTTATTGATGACAACATATAGTATACAGCAGTAAACTGTATTCACCTTTTAGTATAGATATGTGGAAGCCTTGCGCGGTTGTTTTTATGTTTCAAACATAGTTACTAGACCATGTTCATACATGCAGATTCAGAAGTTTAGTAACAGTTGAGTTATGTTACTATGTTTACCAGCCACATTTTCAGAGGATTGTTTTTAGAAAGATGACAGTAATTTTATTAATTCTTTGGTTGTGCCTATCTATGGGATATGTGTGTTCAGTTTAATTTTTAGTTATGATTCAAAGATAATTAACGAAAGGCGCTAATCATGTTTCATCTAAAGCATGACATTTGGGTATTTTTGGTGGAGCCGACTATGAGAAGCGATGCGTCTATTCATTTTGAGTTGTGCGGTTCTAATTATTTTTTGTGCTTAGTTTAGCTAACAAGAGAATCATTGAAGGGTTTCCTACAGCCGACAAAGATCATATCATTTGGAGAAGATACATATAGCAGTTCATTTGTGATCACTAAGTGTGAATGAGAATAAAAGAGATAGAAAAATAGCAAAATAGAATGCTGATTGTTTTGGGACAGTAAATCCATTTCATTCATCAGTTAAAGATCTATGTGAAGAAACAAGAGTGTATATAATTCATTGGAACTGATCAAGATAGTAGGTCTACTCAAACAGTTCATTATCAGATATTGTGTATATTTGTTTTACTGAAGGTTGCAGTCTTCATCATTTTAGCAATGTGCTTTTGGACACTGAGTTCTCACCCCTATTAGGGTTATTTGTAAAAGAATCCTAATAGGGTCTGACCCTTAACCAGGTCACTGTACTTATTGCATTGTAAAGATCAACTCCTAATAGGGTTGTAAGATCTTCTAACAAGAATTATTATACTCAAGTACAGTTCTTTATGGGTGCTAATTCCCACCAAGGTTTTTACCTATTTTTGTTTCCCCATAACCAAAATTATGGTGTTTTATTTTGTTTTATCTTAATGTGTATATTCTTAATGATATTTTTTACTTAATTGGATAAAAGGAATTAAACTAGCTAATAACTGATTCACTCCCCCCTCTCAGTTATCCCTTGGGACTATTCCAACAGATTGTTGTCCTAGAAGGTAAACAAACAGTTCAATTTTCTCCTCAAGGAATGATTAGAGAAGGTCCCCATTATCCCTCTTCATCCAGTTCAATTATACCTTATCCCCCTTCTCCCATGTCATCAAGTCCCACTACATAGGAAGACCTAGAATTTGAAAGGGAAAAACTAATTACTGAGAGGACTAAGTTGGAACAGTCAGGGAAAAAATGGGATGAAGACTGTGCAACTTTTAAAGAACCAAAGGCATGGATACAATAAAGGTATGTTGATAAAACACATGCCACTTTCATGCAATGTACTCAGGACTTAAATGTTTCTACCATTTATCTGCAAGGAAAGAAGATTGTCAGCATAATAGATGAATTTAACGTAGATAAGGATAAATGGGATCCAATAATGGATAGATGGAAGGGAAAGAGGGAAGAATTGAAATTCTTCTATTGTACATCCAAAGAAGAGAATAATGTTGATATCATACTAACTAGCACTTAGAAGTGATTTACATTATTAATGGACTTAGACATCAAGAGGAGCATCATTCTGAGGAAGGTGGAAACTTTGAGGAAGGAATATTCAAAGGATCATTATGAGATGTTTCCTAACCTATTTAAGAAGAATGGTGAATTAAAAAATGAACCATTATGGATGAGATAGATGAATGAGGCATTGGAAACAAAGACCAATAGTTTTATTACTTTGGAAAGCACACTTCTATTTGTCCAAACTGTAGAAATCATTAATAAAGCCAGGTCATTCTTTGAATTCTAGAAAGAGGAAGTTGAGAAAACCAGTGTCAATTGGAATGAAATCAACAACAAGAATAATGAATTCATTAGCTTCGCTTGGCCAAGTGATGAGGTGTACACTTCATGGAAGGACAGATATAATGCAATTGATCAAGGAGAAGATGATAATGTGTAGAAGAAAAAAAGTGGCAGTGCTTCCTAATTCTTGAATAAAACAAACAAAAGTAAAACATATTGCATCAAGTAGATCAAGGAAAAAAAATTCCAAATGGGAGCTACCGAACAACTTTAAAGTAGTTGCAAATATCCAGGCGATCAAAAGACAAAATACTTTGAATATCTTGTAACAAAAGTGGTTAGCACTTCACATGCTATTTTGTCTTTTTCTTGAGTTATTTTTTTTGTCCTAATTCCAATTGATCTATAGCTTTTTGCAATCCTATTCTATAAAAGGATTCCCAAGATCATTGGAAAGGGAAATTTGTATTGTAAGCATTTTTACAAGGTTTTAGTAAGGGAAATATAGAATAAGTTTGTACTAGATAGGTGTGATAATTAGAAATAAAGTTGAAATATCTCTTGCAAATTATTGAAGAGGTTATCCCTAAGTACATCTTTTATACTAGAATATGATTCTCTAAACTTAATACAAAGATCCAGATTCCAATCTCTCTTGTGTCATATTGTCTCATGAGTTATGAATTTTTTGATTCATTAGCATAGAATTTCTCTGTGTGTATGTAATTATTTGAGATTTTGATCAAGGATCATAATAAATGGTGCTCTCATTAATACATAGATTCATTTGACATATGCTAGCATTCTATGAGTAGTATGGGTTTGGGATATTTGTGTTTATGGCCTAGAATCTTTTGTGAATATTGATTTCAGTATATTGTATTTGAGTTAGAGAGTAGCCCAATGGATAAAGCACTGATCTAAAATTGATAAGTTCTTAATTATTGCATATCTAGTTGTATATTGGCTGTGTTTCTATATAAAAAAACATAAAATCCATTAATTCCATATTTTTATAAGTTTTTTGTGAGTTCCTATCTCATGCTCCATTTCATGGATGATGTTCAATGGATAATTAGCTAGTTATCTAGTATCTCCTGGTTATGTTGAGTTGTTGTGATATTACTGCTTTAATGAATACCATATATATCTGAAGGTATTATAGGGTATCCCCCTTGGTATAGCAGAACCTAAAGAGTGGAATTATTGTAGTTCTTGTTAGTTGGTCCTTTTCTTACATGGAGTAATATTTGGAATTGGCTTCTCTATAAAACTTGTCAGAAGAAGAAGAGGTTGTTGAGTTTTGTTGCAGCATAAAAAGTAACCAACAAAGTGACAACTCTAATGGGGAATAAAATTACATTGCAGTAAGTGAGTAAGGTCTTTCAAGTTGAGCTAGACTCCAAGCCTACTTACTTATTATACCAGTTAGTTGACCATTGAAATACAAAGTTTATCTTTGAATGTCCCCAATGATTTATATTACCATTGAAAATGTATCAAGATAGTGCTTAGACCCTTGTTGTTATGTTTTAGCCTGTGAAGTCCTTTCATAGAGAAATATTTATTACTCAGAGTTAGTGTGTATTTTCCCAGCTAATTATTGGGTGGCAACTCAAACGAATCCCTGAATCAGTGCTGAGTTATAATCATTTGATACACCATTATCTAACTATGAGTTATAAAAATACCAGATCCAAGATGAAGAAGCATCTTGAGAATGATTTGGAAGGTGAAATTCCATCTACCTCCAAAGTCGAGCAATCAATGAACAAAAAATTTGATGGAACTACTCCTCAAGCTTGGAGGCAAAGAAGGAACACAACAATAGACACTCCCATTCCTCCCAATCCTGAAAGAGATAATATAGAAATTAAATAAGATACATAGCTGGGATTGGGAGTATATGGTGAGTATTACTCTCAAAGTGACAGAGTTAATGATGGACCAAGGTATGCCAGGAGGACAGTCCATGGAAAATCTCAAGGACATGAAACAAGGTCTAGATCTAAAAGCAAAGGCAAAGAGAATAGGAATGCTCCTAGTGATCTGATTTCTCCCTCATCTGAAAGACCTCATGCTCATAATCATAGAAGAGAAAGAACTATTATAAAGGAAACTTCAGAATCTGAAATAACTCTCATAGATTCTCAGGATATTTTTGAAGAAGTAGGTGAACTAGAAAGAAAGATCCAAGAGAATATTGCCTTAAGACAAAGAAGAGAAAGAGAGAAAGAGGAGAGAATCAAACATGCTCAGATCCAATCCAAACAATTAAAAAGGCAATTGCAAGATTTAGAAGAAATAAATGCTACTTTCATACCTAAAAACCTTAATATGAACTTGTTGTTTAGCAGTTGTATGATACACAGAAACCCAAGGACAAAGGAAAATAGAAAGTAACAGTAATTGAAATAAATGAGCCAGTAAATAAATGGAATGCAATGGATCTCATGACTAAACTAGATACTAATTTGGAGAGATCAAGAGAGAAAGGGAGAGCATAGCCAAAGAATTAGAGAAGGTTGAATTGGAAGCCTCAACTCTAGAAATGAAAAGGAAAGTTGAATTACTTAGGATTACCTCCGGTCCTCCTCCTGTTATTACTAATGCTAAGTTGTCTTTAAATTCAAGAATGAATCTACCACCACCAAATGGTGCTACAAATGCTACTACATCAAATATTGCAGCATCAAATGTTCAAGGTACCAATTCATCTCAAAGAACACTTGTTTATACAAAGAGGTATATGCAATTTATCTTCCTTGGTATTCTTGGATATCCAAATGAAATTCCTAAAAAAGATTAGAGATAAGCTCCCAAAATTTTCTGGTAACAATGTTATATTATGTGAGGAGCATTTAAAAAATTTCATTGATATGATAGATGGTTATGAGATTGCACATGATGATGTTATGATGAAATTATTTGTTCAATCACTAATAGAGGATGTCAGGGATTGGTTTAGAGGATTGCCCCATGATTTTCTTGGATCCATGGATGAAGTGAAAGAATGTTTCAGGGACCAGTATGGTGACAAGACTAATGAGGCTTTCATGTTGAATAAGTTCAACAATATTAAAAAGAACTCAAATGAAGAGGTGGTTGAGTTCAATATCAGATTTCAGAGAGCAATGCACAAATTTCTTCAAGTAATGAGACTAGATGATAAGGTATGTCTTGCTACTTATCTTAATGATTTTGATGAAAAGATGGGTTATCTTTTAAGAGATAAGAACCCTAGAAATATTATAGAATCATATAAGATAGTAGTAAATATTGAAAAAAATAGAAGAGTCTCAAGAAAAGTGGGTAGGAGAGAAGATTGGAAACCAAACAGGTACAATAAGAGAGAATTAGATAAACCTATGAATACTAAACCAAAAGAAGATGATTGTCTTAAGTTGATTCTAAGTACCTTGAAAGATTTAAAACCTGGAGAAAGTAGTAACTATAGGGTTCCAAACAAAGATAAGGCTTCCTATGAAAACTTCAATAAATAGCCTAGTATGTAGGATTATCTGTACACTACTCAATGGAAGGATGGGAAACCCATTATTCCACAAAAGAATGATAAATCTGATGAGAAAACTCATGACCCTCTACACAAAACCACTGTGAACATGTGTAATGACAATTCCTGGTGTATGTCTTTCCAATCACCTCACAATCCTAATTACTATGTTATTGTTGTAAGAATCTATGCAAGTGAATATTAGGAAAATAATGAAGAGGAAGCATATGATGATAGTGGTTGTGCCATGACTTCCTCACATGTTTTTAATGAAACATATTATCAACATGATGATTCTGACATACAAGACTGGGAGATTGATAATATGAGATGTAATGCACAAGGATGTGATGAGACCCCTATCCTTAGAAGACCGTCTAATGAAGAAATTGCTAAAATCACAGCAAAAATGGTTGCACAAGCAAGGGGCAACTATAATTTAAGAAACAAAATAGTTGGAAGTGTAGATGGAAAACCTGTCGTTATTTTTATTAAAGATGCCACAAATAGTACCAAAAAGCCACAAGAAAAGGAAAAACAAGCTGAAGGTGCAAATAAAATTTTAATAAAAAAGGGCAACAAGCCTACTGGTCCAAATATTTATAAAGAAATGGTAAAAACAATAGAAAGTTCCATGCCTCATCCTAAAATGGAGGATAAGCAACATAAAGGAGATGAATCCAAACTGGCTTATCAAGTAGAAGATGAGGATTATATAAATCAAAGGTTAGACTTTTCTGATATAAAATACACCCTTGTGGATATGGGGCAACTCTTGTCTCAAATAATTGGTAAGGTACCTCTGTTAGAAATGATGAGGATAGGAGAGCATAAAAAGAAGGCTTTAACATGGATGAAGGGTGTTAGTTAAACTAATATTATGGGACCAGAGGTAAGTAAGAAAGTGTCAGACACAAAAGACAAAGCCACAAGATAATTTGATGAGCTTGTGTCAAAGATTCCTCTGATTTATTTGGATACCAATATTGTTGGTACTACTGCAAAAATTGTACATCCCTTTTTCTTAACATTGTTGATAAATGGAAAAATGTTAAAAAATTGTATGATTGACTATGGGGCATCTAATACTGTCATGCATGCAGAAGTTATGAGATCTATGCGATTGAAGGTAGATACACCACATGGGAGGTGTCAAGCTATGGATTCTAGAGAAGTGCCTATCATTGGCACCATTAAGGCATTACCTTATAAATTGGCAGCTTTCCCAGGCAAAGTATTAATAATGAGTGTGTTGGTTGTAGATATTCCCCCTCAATATGGAATGTTGTTATCAATAAAATGGAGTGCATCAATGGGGGAAAAATTTAATGTGATTTGTCATTTGCCACTTTCAATATTGATGGTGAGAACATTAAGGTATCAAGGGAGACTAGAACCCCTCATATGATTGAGGAAGAAGATGATAATAATATGAATTGTTTCTTAGATACTGAGATGGGATCATTTCAAGTATAGGTGTGTGTAAGAAAATACACCTTCATGAAATTAAGATTAAGAGCAACAATTCTATGGAAAGATAAAACAAATTAATCTAAAAATTGAAGCTAACAATCTATATCATCTCATGGTTCTCTATCCAAGCTTTGTTAAGAGAGCTCTCAGGCTTAATCTCTCTCAAGGACAATCCTAGAACGAGATATGTATGATAAACAAATGCTCAAATCTAGCTAGAATTCTCAAAATGCTCCAAGATATGTGAGAAAATAATAAATGCTCCTAAACATGATATACTACAATGCTAATGCAAATGTTAAAATTCTCTCAAAAGCTCTCAAATGCTCCTCATATGCTCTCAATATGCCTATAGTAAGGATGCTTTTGCTCTTGAAATTCTTGGATCCCAAACACAAAGGAAATGGCTTGTACTTATAGCATTTCCCAAGGGTAGGTGGTAGAGTGAGTTAATCATGATCAAAGTTTGGTTAAGTCAAAAGCTTTGAGGTGTTCTCAAATGGAGGGAAAGTTGGTTGGTTGTCTCAAAGATATTAGGAATTAAATAACTCCATCATTTAATTAAATTAGCCATGGAAGGGTGATTGGGTTGGATTTGATATTTTTGATTTGAACTATACAATTGAAAAATCAATTGCATAATTTGAATAATCCCTTTAGGCTTGAATTTAATTATTTTATTTTAGGATTATTTGATTTTTTTAATTTGATTTGAATTTTGTCCATTTGATCTGATCCATTTGTTTTGCATTGAGATGATATTTTAAGGCATTTGGCTGAGATTTATAGTTTGGAATGCTTGAGATACACCTGGTAATTTTTAGGTGTCTACAAATGCCCCTCTTTGAATTGATGTGTGAAGCATATTGATTCAAAGAAAGCTTGATTATCTTGATTGTTGATTTGATGCTGATGAGCTAATATGAAAACTTGATATGAAAACCTTGATATGAAATCATTGATATGAAACTCTGATGTGAAACCTTGATATGAAACCCTAATATGAAATCTTGATATGAAACCCTAATGTGAAACCCTAATGTGAAACCTTGATATGAAACCCTAATATGAAATATTGATATGAAACCCTGATATGAAACCCTGATATGAAATCTTGATATGAAACCCTAATATGAAACTCTGATATGAAACTCTGATTGATAAATTTTGAAATTTTAATGCCCCGAATTTGGTACAAGATATGATGCAGATTACCACAAATTTTAATGCCCCAGATTTGGTACAAGATATGATGCAGATTCACATTTTGATGATATGATGATGCCCCCTCAGAAATGAAATCATATTGATCATAGGTAAAAGTTGTTTGATGAACAATGCTGATAGAAGAGATCCAAGATGATTGCAAAACTGATAATAATGACGTTTGGAGAGATGTCGAACAAATGCCCCAGTGTGCAAAATATGCAGATTAGGTTTGACTGGGTCAAAAATCTCATAAAATAGGTTAAAATAGCTTAAATAGGTTTAAAAACCCAAATTTACTATTCATTTTCACTTTTTACTAACAAGAATTTGCTCTAAGTTACTGACGATTAACAGCGATGGTGGTCCCCATTCGAGAGCACAGGTTCGAGTGAGCACGTAGATATCAGAGACCTTCTGACTATGGGCCTCCGATGAGTGGTTCAAACTCTCTTAGTACATTTATTGCTCTTAAAATAGCATTTAATACATATTTTTATTACTTTCTATAAAAAATTTAGCAAAATGTTACGTAGGATAGGTAAAATGTTGTGTAGGGTAGGGAAAAGTCACGTCCGCGCTGTGAAAATCTGCGTATGCACAATCCTTAGCCACGTAGGAGCTGGGTCAAATTTGTCACCCAAAAATGTAATCAGCCGCCTGAAAAACCCTATGTTTTAAAGGCCGCATATGAGGTTTGAAAAGCTACGTAGGCCTGTAAAAGGCCGCCTAATTGGTTAAGCACCACCTCCGAGTGGTAAAGAGCCACTTTTAAAGATTAAAAAGCCGCTTGGCTTAAAAAGCCACGTACACTAAGTTAAGTGTCGCCTACCATATAATTGGAAATGTGATATAGGAAATAGATGAACTCAGTTCAATTGACCGTCCAGATGACCCAATTAGATTCCAAGCTAGAAAATGTTCATCCAGAATGTCACGTAGTGTTTAGGATTTTAGAAAATTCATAATGATGAATTTTTGATAGGTCAATCAGATATGATTAAAAATGATTACAAATTGTCCTTGTGTCTCATGATATAGAGGTTAGGAGCAATAAGTTGATATGCTCAAGTTAGAGAAAAGGTAGATTTAATGTTTTGATTGACGTAGAATAGTTCACCAAGAGAAAAAATAACATGATGCACTTTGTTTCAAAATGTAGGAACATTACCGCAAGTTGTGGGTACAGGGTGTAGCATTATGGATTTTTTACTTAGTAGATGAGCTTATGCCTCCTGAGCGGTGTACAATTGAGACATGTGGACTCAGTTTCCTATTAGATCTCCCTCAGTTTCAGTTGAACCGAGGTTTGTTGACAGCTATGGCAAAACGATGGCACTCTGACCATAATACCTTTCATTTACCTCTAGGTGAGATGACTATTACGCCAGAGGATGTATATAGATTATTGAGGATCCCAACTCATGGAGAGCGGGTGTATTATAATTAGTATATGATAGCAATGTATGCAAATGGGAGTTTGGAGATAACACCATTGCAGATGATTGCATTACTTGGGCACAGTTTGCCTCATTTCCCACTCTACCAGTGTTATTAGGAGCTGTGATTGGGGGATAATTTTACCAGATAGGAGAGGTCATGGTTTTACAGTCAGATGGGGCTGGATTTTAGATGACCTAATTGCACATCCACAGAGATTGGATTGGGGTTCTTGTGTTTTGGCATAGTTATATCATGATCTTCACAAGATTGTGTATCGACGCAATGCAGCTATTTCTGGAGGTGCAGTATTATTACAGTTATGGACATGGGAGAATCTTCCTATTATGAGGCTATTCTTAGCTTGAGTTTGGGCTCATGGTTACCCTTATACTTTTCTATATGATGGCACAGTTGTCCAGCATCATTTGGGCAAGGTCAATTTTTGGAGACGTACCATCAATGACATTGATCAGGTGGTATGGAGGCCATATCTGCAGTGTGAGAGGTGGTGGGAGGATGATGATGAGTTACCCTATATTTTTTCACCTTGATGGATGATAGGCCGATCACCATTAGTTATTAAGAGACTTTGTTGTGGGAGAGTACTACGTCAGTTCGGTCGGATGCAGGATATGTCATAGGGTATGGAACTGTATGCCAGAGTATAGGTTGAGAGATTGATGTGGGGATCATAGGTTGACTACCAGGAAGCTTGTTTGTAGATAGATCAGCTCAGATATGGGGTTTGGGATCTGATGCCATAGGTGGCAGATGCAGGGATGTCAGCTGAGTATCATGAGTGGTTTATTCAACATCGATTCATGTGATTCACTGATCCAGTACAGCCCATTCCTGATGTTGATGAGCTATCAGATGATGATGGAGATGATGGTAATGATGGAGATGATGGTGACAGGCCACATAGGCACAGAGTGTAGAGGGAACCTAGGGTGCCATGGGTACAAAGAGCAGCTGGACCTCGGATGAGAGGAGGATATGTGAGAGGCTGAGGCGGTGGATTTAGGTAGCCTAGGCAGAGGCGAGCAGGAGTATAGGTACCTTAGGGGCAGGATCCTTTGAGAGTGGATGTATATTGGGCTAGACATAGGCATAGATGTGTCTAGGTGGCTAGACAAGTTCTAGTGCAGTGATAGATACCACAAGTGGACCCACAGGTCAGTACAACATAGGTGATGCCACAGGTACCTTTAGCACCTCAGGCACCACAGGCTCCTCTAGCATCACAAGCACTTGTAGTGCCTCCTATTTTAGATGATATAGTGCATGATGTGAGGGGTTTACAGGTAGGGATGACTGTAGTGACAGTGAGATTAGATCAGGTTACGACCATGTTGCAGCAGTTTCTGGCTACTCTAGCCCAGTTATCGACTAGTGCGAGCACAATTTAGGCACCTCCTAATGCACAGGATAGAGAAGGTGACAAGGATCCTGATGATGCAGGGGGTTTAGGCATAGGTTTAGCTGAAGATGGATCAGGTGCCCCTGCTGGGTCATGAGACAGATTTGGACCCATGATATATAGCATTGATGATGTATCATATGTATTTTTTATCAGGACTTTGATATATGGACCATTGTTTTGATGTAACTTTGATGCATTGATTTATGTTATAAACATTGATGATAGACATTTATCTATGATGATCTTTGATTCCTCCTTTATGATATTATGAGATTTCCTTTTATGCATGTCTATATGTTTCTATGATGCATTTATTCCTATTGTGTTATGGATGCAAATGTCTTAGAGTAGGACATAGATAAATGGATGCAAATGATGTTAATGCAATTTATTTCTATATATTTTTTCTGATTTTAACCATGTATGGATTATGCAATGCAATGAAAGCAATACTTAGTGCTATGATAAATGAAATGCAACTATTTTTTTTGTTTTTCGATGGATGCAATTTTAACTTATGATATGCAGCTCTAAATGATGAAATGGATAAATGAATAATGATTAATGTATCTTTTTTTCTTGTTTTTTTTCTTGACATGAATATATAATGAATAATGACTAATGATTGATGAATGCAAAGGAAAATCTCATTTTGAATGACTTGAAACCAATATAATTTGATGAAATGTTGTCAACTTTTATCCCCCCCTTGAACGTGGAAAATTTTCTATAAAGGCAAGCCACATGAGAACTAAGCTTTTGAGAACGCATTTAAGCTAAAAATCAAAATGCAATTAATCTAACATGAATGCAATTAATCTAACATGCAAAATGCAATGCAACTAATTGTCCTTGAGGTTTGCAAAAGAGATGCAAACTGAGATATATTTTCATCATAGAGCATTGTGGAACTAGGAGTCGATACAATCCTTACTGGTGCCACTGTGACCATAAGAATATGAATATGACTCTCCCTCATGTGGTAACCCCTTCTACGAAACCAAGTACAACCCTCACTAGTTTAATGACCAACTATGGGAGTATGAATACTGGTTTAATCAGATTGAATGTTGCAAGTGGATGTTGATATTAAGATATGGAAAATCTAAATAACCAAGGTATCCTTTTGCATAAATAAACAAAGGTTAACCATCCATCCCATATGAATTTCCTCTATGGTTCTTTGATGACCATGTCCTTAAATGAATTCACACAAGTTAAAGAATCTTCCTCAAAATAGTCACTCAGAAACTTAAGAAAACATCATGTCTCTTATCATTGTCAATCTAGTCGAAACATCATTGATTAGCTAAAAAGAACATGACTCAAAAAATTCAATGAAAAACTCATCAAAAATTGCAAGTGTTTGTGAAATGTATCAATATTTTCAAATAAGAATTCCAGACAATCTGATCATTTAGGGTGTGTCAATTTTTAATCCTGATAAAATAAGGCAATGAGATTCAAGGATCATGTTATGTGATCAAACTATTTAGGGAAGAACAATGATATTCATCAAAGGTTCTAAAATGTCTCTCCTAAATCTGAAAATCTACTTCTGATGTGTGACCAAAATGTTGGACTATTGAATCTGGTTGGTACCAAAATCTATGATGTGTGCCCCCAAGTGATAAATGTGATCAATGTGAAACTTAGGGCAACTAAACCTGGAATGTGACAAAATGCAACTCTAAGATTTTATTAGGGAAAATGCACAAATGATTAATGCAATAAGGATATGGACAAGTGAGATGAGGAACCACACTATGTACAAATGCAACTAAGAAACACCTAAGGGACAAAAGGTGCTTGTTTCCAGGTTTTCACCTCTTGGGATTATTTCTCCTTTTCTCTTTTTTCCTTTTTTTGCTATGAAGGTGCCTATTGCTAGGTTTTCACCAAGGCACTTTTTTCTCTTTTTCAAATATTTTTGGCTTTTTGAATTTTCTGATTTTTTTGGTATTTTTGATCTTTTCTCCTTTTTTTGGTATTTTTGAATTTTCTCATGTACAAAGGTGATGCTTGAGTCATCTGATACTCTCAACTTATACTCTTTATTTTGATACTCTTTCCTCTGAATCAGGTGTGGAACCTCTTAAGATGAATGCTATTGATAGGTTCTAGCAATTCATCACCATCACAATCAGCCAATTTGTAGGTCCATGTTCCAAATGAAAAAACAATGACAAAAGGACCAAGCCAATTTTCTTCCCACTTTCCTTTCTTTTCTCTATCAGCCTAATTTTTTGGATTTTCTCTCAATACTAGATCCCCTATTTGAAAGTTTCTTGGCTTGATATG
>MU224855.1:2007011-2025189 GCA_018584345.1 Thuja plicata | reverse complement strand
CTATGTGGCTCTTATGTGGATGCCACATAGGTGCCACTTCATCCAAGCCTCTTCCTCTCTCCAAAAACTCTATAAATAGAGGCCTTCTCCTCTCATATTTTCATCTCTCAATTTGCATTGTTATCATTCTAGAATTGTCTTAGGATTTCATAGTTGTTTTCATGCTAATGTTCTTAGATGTTGGTCTCATGCTTTTCAATTGTTTAAATCATCTTAGAAATCACATGCTAGGATTATATTTGGTGAATGAATCATAGTTTCCATATTAGCATATGCATATCATTTTCATTTTCAAAGCTTAGATTATCATCTTGCAAGAAGATTTGAGACTAGTTCCTCATACTAGCTCTTGAATCTTTCTTCTTGATCTCATAATCTTGCATTTGCATTGGGATCCATAGTACTTATGTGTTTGAGAGAGCACACCCACATATAATCCAAATAAGAAAATCAAAATGAGTAGAATAGGGTTCTTTGTTTACTCATTTTTAGCTTAATCTAATGTTATTTGGTGTCTTTTGTTGTTTACTAGATCTCTTACATGCTTTCTTGATATAATTTATGTGCTAACCCGCTAATGTTTGCATGTTTGAGCTTGCTCCCAACAAGTTGAAGGATTCCATATACACATTTTGGCATGCCCAATGGGACCCACATCCCTAGAACTTCTCACTTCTTATCTAATTCTTCCAAATTTCATCAAAAATGTGGATCGATGTCTCTAACTTACACACAGAAGCGTCTGTGCAAATGCCAGTTCTTGTTGAACCATTGTTCAGTGTCTCTGCAAACCAGTGTCTGTGACCTGAATCGGTGTCTCCACCTGACATTAAAATTTTGAGACTTTACTGATCCTGTTGCTCATTTGTCAAGTTCATTTGTGTTTCCTACTACTTTTTAGTACTTGATCATTCTATTTTTTAGTAGAAGTCAATTTCACAAGCAGTTATAATGGCAAAATTTCACTAAAAGGAACACTTTTTTTGATAAATCATCAAGAAATAATGGTTTTTAAGGGGCTAGTTAGTTTCAACGTAGGTTTTTGGACACATTTGGAAGCTAATTAAGAAGCAAACATAACTTGTGTTATTTTTTGCTGTGTTTTGTGTTTGCAGGTAAATCAGCGTCTGCAAAAATGCTAGTTCATGAACCAGCGTCTGTGACAAAAGAATCAGCGTCTACGCAGAATCAACATCTGCGCTCTGTGAATCAGCGTTTGCGTCTGGTATAACAAGTTTCTACTTTTTTCATGTTTTCTGGTTATTTCACTGTCACTGTCATTTTTGAACCAGAATATAGAATCGGCGTCTACACCCTGAACTAGCATCTGTGCTCTGGAAAAATTTTATTTTGTGTTTGCTAACAACTTTTTGAGTGGTTTTTATGCTAACACTTGTCAAATATTATCCTTCAAACTACTAACTAGCTGTTTGCAGTACCACTTGTCAAAGACACAAAACCAAACAACTACTCACGTTTGTCTTGTAGGTTGCCTTGATCCAAATCAATCAAACAATCATGTTTGTAATCTTTTCTAGGCACTTAGACTTAATTAGGAAGATCTTTTGTCTAATCCAAAGCAAGTGTTAGGGGATTATGCTCTCTTCCCATTTGGGAAGATCAAAAACCTAGACACACTTACTTTGTGTTAAACAAATAAATATTTGGAAACAAACAAACTTGTCTTGGGTGTTTATGGAGAAAATAAAGTTGGATAGGAGATTATACTCTTTTTCCCTTGTGGGAAAATCATAAATCCACACCCTTCTTGTTGCCAATCCCATTTACTTCCAAGTTAATTCTTTAGTTGGGCCTGTCGGTTGAGGAAAAAATGTGCTGGGAACGACCCACGTGAGAACAAGGTGTAAGCCACACCACTCCAACTCACGTAAATCAAGTTTACTCCTTGGGGTTAAAGCCTCGGGAGTTGGTTGGCATCTGAGCCTATACTCGGCTCTTGTCTAACTTAAGTACGGCCTTGTGGTCTCAATCACGTTTACATGACCACTTTTGTCAAGATGCTCTATGGGGCTATACGCCTGAATCATGCTTGAGTAGACATAGAGGATACAATCAAATGGAGATCCATACTAAACACTCTAGGCTTAGAAGCTACCCAGAACACCCCCAAAAGGTGATAATGCTTGTGCAAGGAAGATAGTAACTTCCCCAAGATCACTCATACATTTGTGCCACCCTGAGCCTTTGGAACCGGATAATACGGCATTATGACTGGAGCAATTATGTGCTTGGTGACGATCATATTCTGATTAGCTCTTGTGCGTGTGCCTAAGCTTATGAGCAAGTATTTTCATCCTATGCCAAATTCCTTAGGTAGATTTTGTGCTTGAAGTGCTTGAAGAAATTGACAAATCCAAAACATAAATGGAATATCCAACTTTCAAATTTGTCATGTGATTGTATCCTTCAAGGTTGCTTTGTCCCTTGTCAGATTGTTTTCAGACACATGCTTGTTATTTTTTGGTTTTGATTATGTTGAAATTGGTTCTTACCATAGAACAATCCTATTGAAAAAATCAGAACACAATCCAGCTTTTAACCAAATTATCAAAACAAACATTTCGGTCTTTCACAAGATATGTCCTAAGAACCTCAAACTATTCATCCAAGATCAAGATTTTCTTATAGGACATGACTGATTCCAAGAAACACAAGAAAGTGAAAACTTTGTTACCACCCATGCAAAGAGAATAAAAGAACACAACCCAAGAGGCTACCAAATACCAACACATTGTCGATTCCGTCAAGCAAGAAACCCATAAACGAGAACTATTTGAGAAAGTGATCTATAACAACAAAGTTTCTCATTTTATGGGAAAATATCATCTAAACTCTGCTTTTGTTGGATTTAAACAATATGACTAGTCAGTTTACCACAACAAAAACAAGTTCCTCCTCTTCTTAAGCTCACTTAGCTTGCATTTTAGGACCTCCCTTAGGTTGTCATCTTTAGGAACACATCACACACTCATCCTAGCATGACCTTGCATCAACCAAATCAATCCTAATCAACCTAGCATCATATTAGTCATCATTCAAAGCATCCCTGATCACATCCCCCACTTAGGTATTGCATACCCTTTTGAGTTGCTCAAACCTACATCTTAATCAAACTCCATCCTTGAATGTCCTTAAACTAAGCATTGTTTTGGGATAATCCCTTTTGTCTTTTGCAACCTTATCACCTTGATCAAAAGGTTGCTTGGCATTAACAAAAAAGTCTCGTTCGCTGAAGACCACAAGTTTGTCTTAGGTAGATAACCACATCCAATTGATCCTACATTAGGAACAGCAACCCTTGATCCTTGTATACATCAAGTCATCCTTAATCCATAGAAGTGCATCCATCATCTTAAGCACATCCTCATCCTAGTTTCATCATCCTTAGTTTCCTAGGTGCATCCATGCATAACATCTTGCATCTCATATTCCTTTAGCATAATCAATTCATGCCACCTATCACATTGCCTTTAAGAAGAGGAAGAACATGGATCCTAATATTGCTGCTAGCTCATCTAATCCTATGACTGAGAACACCAACACCATGGTCACTTATGCACCTCAGCCCAATGATCAAGTCAAACAAATCTGGGTAGACACTAATGAAACTCCCACTCTAAGTGTCATGGAAACTTGTATCAATCATCCAGTGCTTGTCCACATGGTAAATGCCATGAGTTGATGTAACAACAACCAGGTACTCTTGGACATCCAACAACAAGGACTTCAACTTCCACCTTGGATTATACCCACACTTTTCACATGACCTATGGAACCTCCAGGAGAACATCCTTATCCCACTAGAAATGAAGTTTTTGATCCACTACAATGAGCCCTACAAGTGGAAACTCTTCTTGCGCAAGTGATTCATCCCTCTATTCCACCTTCCATCATACACACAACACCTACACCTACCTCAGGAGCCTCACCTCTTGAAACTACACCAGCAGCACAAACAATACCTCCTATCACTATGCAAATACCTCTGCAAACCACAGTCGCTCCTCTTTTGCAAGCAAACCCAACATTCATTGCAAACTTTCGACCACCACCAGCAGTTAGCACACAACAAACCACCATTCCATCTATTCCTACTCAACCCATTCAAAGTGCTACAACCAGTTCACAACATCAAAGCACCCAAGTATCCATTCCTATTCTGCCTTTCTTCACCATAGGCATGCCACCTACCAACGCATATAACCAACCCTTATTTTCTCAAGGGTCCACTTTTCCCGCTCTACCAGCAACACAACCACAATGAATGCCAATGGTTCCACCTCAAACATTGTTCAACCCAAATCCTCCCACATTACAACCATCCATGAATCCCTTTGCCATACCCCAAATTCCCATCCAACCTATCCAACAGCAACATCAACAACCTGTCTAGCAATAACCTATCCAGCAGCAACCTATCCAGCAACAACAGCAGCAACCTATCCAATAGAAACCTATCCAATAGCAGAAAATCACCAACCCATTCATATCACAAGTGCAACAACAACCAATCAAACCCTTCACAGTTGCATAGCCTACTTCTCAAACTACACAGCAACCACAACCACAAACACAGGGGGCAAATCCCTTCATGGCACAACCAATGCAACAGTTTGCTAGTCCTTTTATCCAACCCATGCAACAACAGCAAACTCATCCCACCAGTTACATAGCCATGCCATCTTCCGCTACATCACAAACAATTCCCCCTCCACAACAAGTTCTCACTGGGGGCATTCTGGCACAAAATACCTATACAGGTGTGCAACAAACTCATCCTGCCTATCCATTTCTGTAACAAATACAAACATATTTCCAATAGTTGTAGCAATCTTATCAGATGCCAATACCTCCTCTACTGTAGTATTCCACTCAACCCCAATTTCCACCATAGCAAATCGTATACAGTGACTAGCAACCACCCTACCACACACCATAATATCCCCTACAAAATACCCCATATTCACCATTCGATCCATATCAAGCATAAGGGAATCCTACAATTACGATCAACAATCCTCCCTCGCAAATTAATCATGAATGGGAGGAAATGAAGAATGCTCTCAAAGAGCTAAAAGCTAGGATAGAAGCCAAAACATTCAAGTTTGAAGAAGTATGTCCATATCCGTTTGACCGATCTATCACTACTATACCCTTCCCTAGACACTTTGAGACCCCAAAATTTGATAAATATCAAGGGAAGGGTGATTCTGTGAGTAACATAAAATAATTCTACATGGCATGCCAAGAAGTGGCCTATAGCGATAACTTCCTCATGAGACTATTTCCCAAAATCTTGGGAGGCACTGCCCTTGAATGGTTTTACAAAATCCCTTATGGCACAGTCTCTACTTTCGCAGAGTTATCTAAAAATTTTGTGGCCTAATATGCGCATAACGTTGAAAATGAACTGTCACTCCTTGACCTATGCAATTCCAAACAAAAGGGAGGAGAAAGCTTGGCCGATTATCTTCAGCACTGGCAAGGGCTTACCACAAGGTCTTCTTACCAACCCCCAGAACAACATCTCATCAAGATTTTCATTAACAACCTTCATCCTAAGCTTTCTTATCACATGTGCATGAATTGTATACAAACTTATCACGATATTAGGATCAAATGTATGGACCTTGAATGAGGCCTCGTAGAAGAAGGCATGATTAAACATTACAAAGAATCCCATCCTGACAAACATAACAATGACCAATCATGATACTGGAACAATAACAAGAACATGGTCACAGATGGAGCCACTGACACCAAACATGTTCAGGTTGTGGTAGCTAGTCCTAATGTGCCAACCCAGACTTATCAAAAAACACTAGTAATGTATCCACAACCTCCTCACATGTATCAGCAACCCACTCTCATGTATCCTCAACCACAGTATCAACAAAACATGCACCCTCAAGGCGCGCCCATATATCCTCCTCTAGCGATAGCCCATCAACACAACTATCAAGGTCCTATGAATCATACAAATGCTATCTCAGTCCCTTATGGACAACAAAGACCTCACGCTTAAAATGTGCCACAACACATGTTTACCCCTCTGGGTGAACCTATCGATGTCATCTTCCACAAGCTGTTCCAAGCAAACCAAGTCATATATCCTAAAACACAGCCATTTGATGTCTCAACTCCTAAGCCTGCTTGGTATAAAGACAACAAGTACTATGAATACCACTGTATTAACAGACATACCACTCTCAAATGCATGAAACTAAAACACTATATCCAAGATCTCATTGACCACAAGGAGATCGAAGTGGATTCTCCTGCTCAATCAACGCCAAATGCAAGCCTTAAAATTTATTAGAATACATTCCCTAAACACACTTCCGGTACAGGTCCAGGAAATCCTACTCAGTCCTCTAATCAAGGAAAAGGTAAACAAGTAGAAAATGCCAATCAAAAAGATTATACCAATTCTTATATCAATTACGATAATCTCATCGGCTGCATATCCCAAGTTCATTCCTTTGTCAATGTCATCCATGTCAAGGGTGTCGATAATCAATGCGCAATCACCACTCACAGAGGTAGGATAATAGTTATAGGTGCTGGTCCTGCCCCATCTATTGGAACCTAATACAACATTTTGGAATACCTAGGGAATAATCTAGCCCAAATTTCCATTCTGGATCTTCTCCACACATCACCCACCTATCAAGAGATCCTTAATAAAGCTTTGCAAGAATCTCGTGTTCCCAGTGACATCAACCTCACTGAGTTCCAAAACCTTGTTGGACACCTGTCTACAACCTATGGGGTCTCCTTTAGACCAACAAACATCCCCTCTGATGAAACCGATCACAATCTCCCACTCTGTATTGTTGTCATGGTTAAAAAAATTTCCATCAAACGAGTCATGATAGATAATGGATCGGCCCTAAATCTGTGTACTCTAAAATTCATAAAATAGTTGGGCTATACTGAGGTTGATATCACAAATGAGGTCATCACAATAAAAGCATATAATAACCTAGAGCATACTTCTGAAGGCACCATTATCTTACCCATTCAAGTGGGTCCATTTATCCAGGAGACATTATGTCATGTTGTTGATCTTGACCTTCCCTACAACATCCTCCTCGGATGCCCATGGATTAATTCTATGCAAGCCATCCCATCCACCTACCATTAGTGCATCAAATTCCCACACAAAGGCACTGAGATCACCATCCACGCAAATCCCAAGCCCTTCGCATACTGCAATGCGTTGGAGACATCCTTTCCACCTTCCACTCATTGTCTCGGGATTGATATTGGCTCCTCTATCGCTAGCTCATCTCGAACCCATTCAGATCCAGAGACAATCCTCTCCTCCACCTTGTCCATAGTCAAGATCAACAACAAAGGATGTGGTGAGTACACTTTATCTGATGCCTTCACAGTTGGAGCACTGCCCATTGATCCTCACACTCAAGGCCACCAGCCTAATTTAAGCAAAATAGAATCAGAAACAACCAGGATACTACAATTTGGTCCTACCACTTTCATATCACAAGGTACTTTGGTTGGCCAGGAAATGGAACCAAACATAAATCAATGGATATATAAGGATCCACCACCCCAGGACATAAGTCGGCTCAATTACTTCAAAGATAAGTACCCCATAATGCACAAATTAGTGACAGAAAAATGGAATTATCAAGGAGGTGGCCTTGGTTATGAAGAGCAAGGGATGAAAGATCCCATTGTACCTGCCTGACTAGAAAAACATCTAGGCCTTGGTATGGGCTCTGACATGACTGAGGGCACCAACGAGTTCATCAATTATTCCTCTTGTCAACCCCTGGGCAAAATCGTTGACATCAAAGATATCCCAGAAGAGAAAATTGTGAGAGCTTATGATGATGTTTTTGACAATGAAACCTTCCTAGGCAACGCTGTCCTACAACAAATTTCCATCCTCTTCATTGACCTCCCCTTCCTCCATCCTAAACTCATAGATTGGGACCAACCAAGTGTCATACACGTTGACGAGTTCCAAAGTGAGGATGTTTTCCTAAGCTTTATGGGAGCAATCGAGCAAAGAAGTGACTACGGGCAACACTTAGCATATGTCTACAAGCTGGACCCAAAGGAATACTTTGGGGAAGAGGAGAACTTTAGCCACAAAAATGATATAGAAAATCAAAATAAAAAATAGAAAAATTGATCTTCTAGTGAAAACCCCTCTGGGGTGCTATCTGATCATAAAAAAGTAAAAATAAAGGGCTTATCCCCTGGTGAAAATCTCTCTGAGGCACCAGAGGATGAAGATTCTCCTCTTCCTCTTATCTGAGATTAAAGGCCTAAACAATAATTGATTCTCATTGAAGAAACAAAACCTATTAACCTGGGTACCAAGGAAAATCTTTCCATCACATATATAGCAGCGTCTTTGTCTGAAGCAGAAGAAAGTGATCTTATCACTTTATTAAAAGAATCCATCAACAAATTTGCATGGTCTTACCCTCACATACCGGGGTTAGATCCCATCTTGGTGGTTCACCATCTAGTAGTGGACCCAAACATCAAACCTATCAAGCAAAAGCTCAGAAAGATGCATCCTAAAGTGGCACTACTTGTCAAAGCAGAGTTAGAAAAACTACTCCACGCCAAGATCATCCACCCCATTGACTATTCTGACTGGATTTCTAATATAGTGCCCATCGCTAAGCCTGATAAATCAATAAGGATATGTACAGATTTCAGAGATCTCAATAAGGCATGTCCTAAGGATGATTTCCCTTTTCCAAACATAGACATGATTGTAGATCTCACAGTAGGACATGAGATGCTGTCACTCATGGATGGCTTTTCCAGATACAATCAGATCCACATTGCAGAAGAAGATCAGCATAAGACAGCATTCACAACCCCTTGGGGCACCTTCTACTATAACATGATGCCTTTTGGCTTAAAGAACACAGGGGAAACCTATCAGAGAGCAATGACTGTCATTTTTCATGACATGATCCACAAGATCCTCGAAGACTATGTGGACGATATCTTGGTGAAATCAGTAAAAAGGGAATACCACCTAGATGTTCTGGAATGTGTCTTTGATAGAATTGGACACTACTTCTTAATGCTCAATCCTAAGAAATGTTTCTTTGGAGTCACATCAGGGAAACTCCTAGGGTTCATTGTATCCAGACGAGGCTTTGAAATTGACCCAAAGAAAGTAAAAGCTATCATGGAGATGCCTCCACCAAAAAAACTCTGACAGCTACATAGCCTCCAAGGAAAGCTACAATTTGTGCACTGCTTCATCTCTCAACTAGTAGATAAGTGCCAACCATTCACTCATCTCATGCGCAAAGATAACACATTCAAGTGGGATCCTCAGTATCAGAAAAGTTTTGAAAAAATCAAAGAATACTTGGCCAATCCACCCATCTTGGTACCGCATGTACCTATTCACCCACTCATCTTATACATTTCTGCTACTACCATAGCACTGGGGGCACTCCTTGCTCAATTAAATAATGAAGGCAAAGAAAGGGCCATATATTATATCAGTCAACCTTTGGTGGGTTATGAGCTCAACTATTCTCCTATGGAAAAAGCATGTCTGGCAGTGGTCTTTGCCACTCAAAAACTTCACCATGACATGGTTAGTCACACAACAAAGCTCATTTCAAAGGTGGCTCCTCTCAAGTATCTACTCTCTAGGACTACACTTACATGTCGCATGGAAAAATGGGTTATGTTGTTTAGTGAATTTGATATTAAGTATGTTGACAGAGAATCCATTAAAGGGCAAGTCATTGGTGATCAGCTAGCTGAAGCACCATTGGTAGATGCATATCCTTTGTTCATAGAATTTCTAGATGAGCACTTGTACATGGTAGAAGAACAACCAACATGGCAACTCTACTTTGATGGGTCCTACATAACTCATGGTGCAGGGGCAGGAATACTTTGTCACACCTCAAGGTGACTACATTCCCATGTCATTCAAATTGGGATTTTCCTACACAAACAAAATTGTAGAATATGAAGAGCTAATTGCAAGACTCTGCATGGCCATAGAATGGAACATCATAGACATCCAGGTTTTTGGCGATTCACAACTCATCATCAAACAAGTCCTAGATGAGTATCAAACCAAAGATGATAAGTTGACACCATATAAGTAGATGGTTGACAACCTGAAAGACCACTTCCTCCACTTGCAGATAACATAGGTACCACGTCTACATAACAAATTTGTTGATGCAATGGCAACAATTGGCTCCCTTCTTGAGATTCCTCATGAGTCCACACAATATGAATTCTTAGTTGAGAAACTACATGCTCCCACTTATGAGAATGATGAATCAAATTGCGTATGTGTCTTGGTTGGTCCCCAGTCCTCGTGGTACCGTGATATCCAATCTTACCTACAAAATGGTATCATATATCCTCATCTCATTGCAAACCAAAGCCAAAACTTTATCTGAAGAGCTTCCCATTACACCCTCATAGCCAATACCCTATATCGTCGAGGCTATCACAATGTTCTCTCCAGATGTTTAGATGAAAATGAAGCCACCCAGGCTTTACAAGAGGTACATGCTAGAATCTATGGCACCCACGTGAGTGGCATGGTCCTAGCCAAGCAACTTCTATGAACAGGGTACTACTGGCCTACAATGGAACATGATTCTTGTGAGTTCGTCAAAAAGTGCCTACCTTGCCAACAGCATGCTAATCTGATCCATGCTCCCACTCAAGACCTTAGACCTATTATGCCTCCTTTACCCTTATTTTTTTAGGATTTTGACCTCATTGGTAAGATTACTCCCCTCTCCTCTAAAGGCCACAAATATATAATCATAGATACGGAGTACTTTACAAAGTGGGTTGAGGAAATTTTTCTCACACTCACTACTGGTGTCCAGATATCTAAATTTATCCTCTACCACATTGTCTGCCGCTTTGGCATACCCTTCACCAACTTCACAGATCATGGTACACCATTTTAAAATCAACATGTCAGTGATCTCTGCGCTCACCTCCATATCCATCACCGTTTCTCCAGTCCATATTTCCCGCAAGGTAATGGCCAAGCTAAGGCATCTAATAAAACCATCCTTAAAATCCTCAAGAAAGTTGTCAATGATACTAGTCATGACTGGCATCTCCAGATCAATCCTTCCCTTTGGGCATACCACACTTCCTACTATTCTCCTACTAGAACTACTCCCTATTCCCTAGTCTACAGTGCTGAAGTAGTCTTACCAATTGAGGTTGAACTACCCTCCCTCCGAGTATCACTAAGAGGCCTAATTAATGATGAAGATTACCGGGTAGCACAACTCACATAGCTGGACCTCCTAGATGAAAAGTGCCAGCAAGCTTATGATCACTTGGTTGTTTACCAGAATAGGCTCAAGCGGAACTATAACAAAAAGGTCCACCCACGTCAATTCCAAGTAGGAGACCTTGTGCTGAAAGAAAATTAGAAAGTGGGTATTGATCGAGAAAAGAAAAGCAAGTTTGAAGTCACCTGGCAAGGCCCATATGTTGTCACTACATGCTTTGGTTCTGGGGCATATCAACTCTCCACCCCAGAAGGAGAACCATTGAATGATCCCATCAACATCATTCATCTCAAGCACTTCTATGCCTGACGGCCGGTTGTTCATTTCAGTTTTCTAAGAAAATCCATAAAAAGTATAAAAAGTCCTGAAGAAAGCACAAAAATAGAGAAAGAGATCAGCTCTAAACAAACCAGAAAATTTTACCTATGGAAACTGAAGGCAAATTCTATGGAAGAACCCGAAGCACTTTAAAGCACTGAAAAATAGTCCTAAAAAAATCTCTGGTAAACAGGCACTGAGGCAATATTAGAAAAAATTAAAAAATTAAAAAAATTAAAAAAATAAAAAGATCCAAAGAAATCAAAACAGAAAAATAAAGAGAAAAACTTTCGTCCAATGGTGAAAACTTGGCAATCAGGTACCTTGGACAAGTATGGGTGATGAAAACCTAGGAACAAGCATCACACATAGTGGACCATTCCATTATCTATCAAAATCTCATTTCCTTCCATCATCAACCACAATCTCCGCATTCCCTATATTCCCTGGGTGTTCACATATCACACGCACTAGTTTGTAATGATCTCCCTATCTCGTATCCTGAGCTTTTGTACATATCATTTTATATATTGTACTATTTTGAGAGTCCTAAGCATCAGTCTTGTATATTTCTTATGTCTTGAGTCACTCCTTATCATACATTTGTTCTATAGTTTGCAGATAGTGTGCATTTGATCAATCAACTTGGTAAGTCCCATCTTTCTGGAAATGAGTCCTGAGGATGTATCCTTCCTCTCGTTAACCTAAGTCTAGATTATTGTCATCTTTGGGTTCTCGCAGGGTGTCTCTCTCCTCTTGAACTAATCAATCAGTACATGCACCTATCATGTGCATCAAGGCAAGTAACATGATCCAATCAAATCTCGGCAGCAACTTTGTGTAAGTAATCACTTGTACTTAATCCGCTTGGTTTGGTCCTTGTACATTCGTGATGCATCCCATCTTCCCGCCATCATGTTAACATCTTGAGTTGTCATCCTGCTAACATTCCCTGCCCGACCCATCATAGTCCACCCGTCTGGTTTATCAGTTGATTGTGACACACACCAAAAATAAATAATAAATAAATAAAAAATTGAGATTCAAATGCCACACTTGTTCAACCTCAAACAACTCATCATCTGAGCTCTTCAGTCACACTTTGCATTTCCTTCGCTATGGATGATTTTGGATATTGAAAGCAAGGAAATTGATGTAGAGAACAACCGAAAGAAAATCCAAGAACAAGAGAATGATGATCTGCTGCTCATAGTATCATTAGTTAGATCATTTAAGGTGTCTTGCATTCATTTTAGGTGCATTGTTAATTCATCTTCCATTATCAATTCACTTTAGAGTCATGTTATCTTGCATTGTTAGATTCATTTTTAAGATCATTTAAGGCATTTTGCATTATTAGGTTCATTATGTTATCTTGCATTGTTAGATTCATTTTTAAGATCATTTAAGGCATTTTACATTAATCATATATTTTAGGTCCATTTCATTTGCATTACATACATTTTAGGTTCATTAGCTTGCATTCATCCATTTTTCTCATCTTGCATTGTTACATCATTTTAGGTTCATTATCTTGCATTCATCCATTTTTATCATCTTGCATTGTTACATCATTTTAGGTTCATTATAGCTTGCATTCATCCATTTTTAGCATCATTTTAGGTTCATTATCTTGCATTCATCCATTTTTAGCATCATTTGCATCATTTTAGGTTCATTATAGCTTGCATTTATCCATTTTTATCATCTAAGTTCATTTTAGATTTGTTATAGTTTGCATTCATCCATTTTTATCATCTAAGTTCATTTTAGATTTATTTTAGCTTGCATTCATCCATTTTTATTATCTAACATCATTACAACATTTAGGTTCATCTATCATTTGCATACTTAAATCATTGTCAAAACATCATTCATCTATGCATATTCATAAAACATCAGCATATATATTGCATATAGGAATAAATGAACATCACATCCTGTATCACACACTTCAGTACATCACATATATATGAGCATCATCCATCCTGCCAAATCCATACATCCTATATACATAATCTAGTCATCCATATACATCACATCCTGCAAGCATCGAATGTCAGTCATCATGTAGTACGCATCAGCACATCATATAGATCATACATTCTAAGCATCATAAGAGTTATCATATAAACCATACATCATGAGCAGCAATAGAGTCCTCGTCATATATATATATATATATATATATATATATATATATATATATATATATCAATGTCCGTCAATAAAATACATCATGTACACCTCAGTGCCAGTATACATGTATACATTTCCTAAAATGCAAAACTATGTGTCATATCATCCTCTGACTAATCATGATGGTGGTTGTGATGGCTCACCACCTTGTCCTGCTGGTGGACGTGGTGGCACCCCCACTGATCCCTGTGAGGAAGAAGTCCGCACTATGCTCTAAGAACAAGATCTCTCTGAGTAATCCCATCTCTGTCCCTCCAAAATAAGCTGATGGTAGAGTTATCTATAGTGCGATGCCTCCCTCCTTGCCCTGTTCACATCCATGTGGGTTGTGAATGCCTCTGCTACTACCTGCCCTACTCCACCTGCCACTGTGTCCTGTCAAGCGATGTCTCGCTCAGCCCTGTATGTCTCTTCCTGTCTCAGTGTTGCATCCCTCTCTGAGGTCAATGCATAGATCTGCTTCATGGCCTGCTCCATCTGTAGGGTTAGTGTGTCTAGCTAGCCTTTGAGAGTATTTATCTCAGCCCATAAGTCCCCAGCATCCTAAGTAAGGTCCACCATCGCAAACTCCCTAGATTCCACCCTGCCCTATAGGGTATCGAATTAACCCTCTGCCTTGTCTACCCATCTCATCTTAGACATTAGTAAACCATGTATCTGGGCTATCTCTATGTGTAAACTAGCATCAGACACCACTTCCATATCCAGTAAACCATGCAGTCAGGTGCACTCCATCTGCAGACTATCTCACTCTGTGAGGACAGTATCATGTGTCTCCTGTGCCATGAACCCTGCGGGTGGCCCCTGTGCCTAATCCTGTGGTGGCACTGGTGGTGCCTATACCTACACCTGTGGCTACACCTATGTTGGCACTGGCTGTGCCTATGCCTAATCCTGTCCTGGTGTTGGTGGAGGTCCCTGTGGCACCTAATCCTGTGCCTATGCCTCTACTCGAGGTCTAACCCATCTCTATGGCCTCCTCCTCTATCCAGCTATTGAGCTCTCTGGGGCATCCCTAATCTTTGTACCATCATCTACATCCAAATCCCCTATCGACTGCTCATGGGAAGCCACTTGAGCTGGGTCTGTCAGCCTGAATGGCATGTGTGCAGCCCACTACGCTATGTACTCAGGAGTTGTGCCTGCATCTGTAACATTTGACCGTGCCACAAATTCTAGCCGTGGCATATCTCTCTAGAATTCCCTCACTGTGAGAGCATCTATGTACCTACCCTAGGTCCCTACCTCCTTGGTGACATGAGGATGTAAGGCATCCTCTGCCACCATCCCTTGTTATAGCCTGAATTGCCTCATAACCCTGGATGGTCTATATCTCTCTATCTAGTGAATAGTCCTACCTAGAAGAAAGCAATCAGTCTGCACATATTAGAGGTATAGGAAGCCCTCAAACCCATCCTCCACCCCTATCATCCAATCCATCATCCCCCATGGCTCACACAACCTATATGGGGTCCAGCAAAAAACTTGAACCTCATCTAACAATTGTCTCCAATATCCTGTTTGCCCGACAGAGGTGTATCTCAGTAGGAGACTATATCTATAGGCATAGGGCTCCCCTAGCTGATGGGATTCCCGAACTCTCATGGGTCGAAACACTATAATGTGCTCCCAGGCCCACATTAACAATAGCATCACCCCAGTCCCCATGTTGCACACCTCACGGCACACAGCCATGTGAAGATCATGGTATAGCTGTCCAAGGACAACATACCCCTAGCAGTACAAAGTCCCCTCCTCTAGCATCTGTGCTAGAGCCCGTGACCAACCCATCCCAAAACCATGTCCTAACAGGTCCGCTAGCATGTGTCCCCCGATCAATCCAACAATATAAAGTGTTATCCACCTTAGTCTCCTATCCACTATTGCCTACCATGGCATCTAGGTATGATATGTCAGGATCTGCCTCATCGGCCACCTGAATGCGATCTCCATGTAGTGGTCGCTATTCTCTAACCTGTACCTAGGGATCACCCCTCAAATCAGGATCCATAAAATGCACCATACATCCTCCAAGGTAATAGTCGCCTCTCTAGTAGGCAAATGGAATATGGTAGTCTCACTGTGCCACCGCTCGATCAGGGTGGTCATCATCCCATTATGCACCCATAGCCTAGGAAAATGGGTCACATAGTCCAACTTGATCATAGCTAATAGGCCCCAGTCCTCCTCCATCAGCTGAGCCTTTAGCTCCATCATTGGAGGCCAATGCTCCCGAGATCCCAATGGTGGGAACTGCTCCTGCAAAAAAAAATTTGAATCCACTATGTCAGTCGCTTATTCTTCTAGTCCTAACCCTTCCTGAAATGGGACATCTTGCCCCTAGGTCTTATGATGCCCCATCCCTGGCCCCCTCTAGGTCCCTCTATTTCCCTCCCTCTCAGTGTTTTCCCTTTTTGGCACAAATGCTGGTTCATCCAGAAATGTCAGTTCATGCACCGGCATCTCTGCCTGCTATTCCACAGACCAACGTCTTCAAAGACACCAGTTTGGAACTGACAGCTCCATAAATGTCGATCTAAGGACTGGCATCTTTGAAGACGCCAATCTAGGGATCAGCATCCTCATAGACACTAGTTTGAGAACCAGTGTCTCTGGTCTGAAACTTAATTTCCCCCATTAATGGCCTACCTACCCCCCAAAATGTAATAAATGAACACAAAGCAATAAATGCAAGGTCTAGGATAGTCTACTCACCGATACCGGTCACTCGGTGGGCCTCCCATGTGTCCTAACATGCTCTCCAAGCTATCCCTTCATCCTCTTGTTTGCCATCTTTTTCACTCAAAGCTCAAAGATTTACTATTCACTATTCACAAATGACCTTCTTTACCCCCCCAGGCCCTCTTATAACCCCCGTTTTCACCAAAAAATTTCCCACCCATCTTCGCCTCCCTCCCCTATATATATTTTCCTGTTGTATAAGCCTCAATATGCATAAAATACCACAAACATTTCAAAATCGCAAAAATCCAAAAAAATTCCAAAAATTCCAAAAACATCACATAATCTCAAAAATCATGCAATAAACAATTCATTCTTCCCGCATTGTCCCCGATCTTTGATTTTAGACACGCTTCAACTCATGCGACTGCAACACTATTTTTCACCAAATCATTTTAGTTATTTATTTTCCTTGTGCTCCCTCCTATTCATAGCTTTTGCCAGTGAATGTCTTTCCATCAAATCCAATCACATCAAATCCTTGCCCGTCAGGATGCATCCTTCTGGTGTCAGCATATCCGATCTTTCCTCAATCAATCCTGTTCATGGAAAGAACTTTGGACCGAATGACTGCTTGGTCATGAGGCCTTCTTTAATGATTTTATCTTTTTGTGTCATTTCAAACCTACACACCACTACCTCGATCTGCTATATCTAGGTGCATGGTGATGGGTCGCTACTGATACATGTGTCTTTTGCAGTGTGTTTTGTTTGAGCGTCTAGTCCATGCAAAGGAATCTTGTCATCTATGTTTTCTAACACCTGATGCATACCTCCTCTTGCAATATTAAAATCGGATGTGCTCTCCATATTTTTCACACAAAAGGATCCCAATGCTCATTTAGCTGCATTTCATTTGCATTTACATTCTTCGTTCCATTGTTAGCTGCATTTTAGAAGGCTTCTATTTATTCCCTCCCTCCTTTTTCAAGAAAATCCCATACCATTGTCTTCATTATGTTCTTTTCTTGAGGGGGCATAACCCTATATCAATCAAAGAATACACCAGTGGAAGCTTCTGTTAATGAAGTCAATAGAAGTATGATCATGTATCGTCGTTGCTTCACAATGCAGACTCCTAGAAACTCTCTTCCTCTGGGGCAAATCATTTTCTTGTCTTTGATGAAATGTCACTTGCAACACTATGTCAAAGAGGGTAACCCTATATCAATCAAAGAATACACCAGTGGTAGCTTCTGTTAATGAGGTCAATAGAAGTACAATCCTATATCGTCGTCACTTCGGCATGACTCCTAGAAACCCTCTTCCTCCGGGACAGCTCATTTTCTTGTCTTTGATGAAACATCACTTGCAATGCCACGTCAAAGAGGGGAAAAATGTAGACATCCAAAAATATTAATATTATTTTCCTCTTATTCCTCTAACTATTTAATTCAATAAATTAAATAGTTTCATTTATCAATATTTTAAACACTATTCTAATGTATTTTATTTAAATACATTTGCCTCTACAAAATCCCTTTTTAATAAATTTATATTTATTAAAATCCTCCATTTTCCTAATTCTTCTAAGCTATGATTTATTCAAATCTAACTTGAATTAAATCTAAACCCTAGCTAGGAACCTATTAATCCTA
>MU224855.1:1990997-2006961 GCA_018584345.1 Thuja plicata | reverse complement strand
CCCTATTCCTACCCTACTCCCATCACTTCATTTCCTAAGCATGCTTCCACACCTAATTGTCCTCTAAATTATGTTTAATGGGTGATTCCTAACCTTTTTAAGGCTAATGGAATGCTCACCCACATGGGGAAATTCTCTCTAAAATGGGCACCCATTCCTCTTAAATTCTCTCTTACAACTTTGTCCCCTCCTTTGAAATATTGAGCCACTCAATATTAATGCCAATTTTGACTTAAAATTGGTCATCTTTTCAAAGCCATGTGTCTCCTATGTGGCTCTTATGTGGATGCCACATAAGTGCCACTTCATCCAAGCCTCTTCCTCTCTCCAAAAACTCTATAAATAGAGGCCTTCTCCTCTCATATTTTTATCTCTCAATTTGCAATGTTATCATGCTAGAATTGTCTTCGGATTTCATAGTTGTTTTCAAGCTAATGATCTTAGATGTTAGTCTCACGCTTTTCAATTGTTTAAATCATCTTATAAATCACATGCTAGGATTTTATTTGGTGAATGAATCATAGTTTTCATATTAGCATATGCATATCATTTTCATTTTCAAAGCTTAGATTATCATCTTGCAAGAAGATTTGAGACTAGTTCCTCATACTAGCTCTTGATCTCATAATCTTGTATTTGCTTTGGGATCCATAGTACTTGTGTGTTTGAGAGAGTACACCCACATATAATCCAAATAATAAAATCAAAATGAGTAGAAAAGGGTGCTTTATTTACTCATTTTTAGCTTAATCTGATGTTATTTGGTGTCTTTTGTTGTTTGCTAGATCTCTTACATGCTTTCTTGATATAATTCATGTGCTAACCTGCTAACATTTGCATGTTTGAGCTTGCTCCCAACAAGTTGAGGGATTCCATATACACAATGCCACACTATTGTTGTTATCTTATTACAAAAAAATGAGGAAGGGTTTGAACAGCCTATCGCTTTGTTCAGTAATTCCTTGCGGGCTGTAGAACTAAAATATGATATAAATGAGAAGCAAGTTTATGCATTGGTAAAATTTGTTAAATTTTTTAGATGTTATTTAATAAGTGCAATAGTAGTTTCTTATGTACCCTCAGCAGTAGTAAAGCACATCTTCACCCAAAAAGAGGTGTCAGGTAAAAGATTTAGATGGATCAATAGGATAGAAGAGTTTAACATTGAAATTCAAATCACTAAGTTGGTCAGGGGAATGGGATTAGCTAAGTTTATGTCTAACACAAACTTGGCTACAAACCATGTCAATTCCCTAGAGGAAGAACAAAGACCTTTTATCTATAACCTTGACCACTGTGATTGGTATAAGAATATTATTTATTACTTACAGAGAATGAACTGTCCACAAGGGATAGATGAGAAAAAGAAGAGAACCTTAAAGCTACAGGCCATCTATTTTTCCCTTATCAGAGGTGAGCTATGGTGGAGGAATCCTGAAGGGATTTTACTCAAATGTGTTGATAAAGAGAAATATTTTGCAAGAAATGAATAATGGAGTATGTGGTGGCCACTATATGGCCAAGACCACTACACATAAGGTTCTAAGAGTAGGATTTTAGCAGCCAAGTATCTTTAAGGATGCTCAACAATTGGTTGAGAAATGTGATGTCTATCAGCATTTCTTTGGTAAATTAAAATTCTCAGGTAATGTACCTCTCACACCAGTGGAAGTTCAAGCCCCTTTTCAACAATGGGGTAATGATTTTATAGGGGAAATAGCTAATAAATCTAGTGGAGGGCATGCATGGATAATTGTAGCAACTGACCACTTTAGTAAATGGGTTGAAGCAATTCCCACTGAAAGAGAAACCAGTAAAGTAGTAATAGATTTCTTGTTGAAGAACATAATCACCAGGTTTGGGTATCCAGAAAAGATAATATCAGATAATGCAATGTGTTTCAATTCTGTGGAGTATATGAATTTTTGTGCTAAATATGGCATTCAGACATCTTACTCCGCACCCTACCACCCACAAGGAAATGGTCAAGTAGAATCAACAAAAAAAAGTTTTCTTAAGATCATTAAGAGAGTCCTAGATACAAATAAGAAGGCATGGGACTCAAAGCTAACAATATTTGTCTAGCAAGATAGGGTAACATCAAAAAAGGCCATAGGATGTGCACATTTTGATATAGTATATGCGATTCAGGAAAGACTGCCCCAAAATAACCTTATGCAAATGTACAAGTTTGTCCAATTATATGATGATGACATTGACAGTGATATGTAGTTGAGAATTGATGACCTAGTTGAATTGGCTGAAACCAGGAGGGAAGCTTCTGTGATAAATGCTAAACTTCAATTGCAGGCAAAAAACTTGTATGATAAAAGGGAATTATCAAGACAATTTTGTGTGGGAGATTATGTATTAATGTGGAACACTAGATTGGAAGATAAAGGTAAACATAGAAAGTTTGAACCAATTTGGCTGGGACCATATGTTGTCCACGAGAGGTATGGGAAAAATTCATATTTATTAAAAGATCTTACTGATAATATTTTAGAATTGTTAGTTCCTGGACAATTCTTGAAGTTATACTTCTCTTGAAGTCTAATAATCTATGAAAATTAGGTTTTTTATATAGTGTGTTGCTTCTGTTCTTAGTTTAGTTTTCTTTTTGTTGTGTGAGTAGGTTAGTTTCTTTCAGTTGGTTGGTCTTCTTCCCCTGAGATTCTGAATTCTTGCAATACCTACAGGAGGTTTTTCATCCCCAGAAGAGCCACTGTTAGATCTATTTTAAAAAAATTCCAAGCAATTAAGTCCTTGGTCTGCAAGCTTCAAGTTATAGTCATGTGTAAATTTTGAAACCCTTGTTTTTGAATCTACAAGTGTGAAATCTTGTTTTAAACCCTAAGTTTTAGTGAGGTTTTTAATTTTGTGTTACCTTTATCATCATTTAAGTTATGTGTCTACCCATGTGTATATTAAAGTGCATCCATGTTCAATAGTTCCTAAGTCTCTAAGCATTTTAATATTTCCTAAGTTTGAAATCCCACAAGTCCTTTATTCATATTAAATAATGTGTCAGGAAAGTTCATCTTGATCCAACAGTTTGCGCATTCCCGTAAGATTAAGATGATCAAGATCTATGCTTTAAGGCATTGTGTCATGATGCCACGTGTATTTGGCAGGTTCGACTGTAGTTAAAATACAAATCTTAAGATCATCGCACGTTCTGTTTGATCCAATAGCCCACACTTTGCCTTAAGATGAAAGATGATATAATTTAACATTCAAGGGAACGTGTCATAATGATGTGTGTCCAAGTGGGTCCAAGCATGGTCATAAAGATAAATGTAAATAGAGGACAAGTCAGATAAGATCTAACGGTGGGAATTAAGCCTCAAACACTAGATAAAAGGATTTTAACCTTTAAGGGAACGTGACACTATGATGTGTGTCCAACTGGGCAAGTTGAGACCGCGGTTGGTAGATAGCTAGTTGACTAAAGAAAAGATAGGTTAATGAATATCTAACAGCTGGCACAAAGACTCAGATCAAAAGTAATGAGGATTTAACCATTGATGCATTGTGCAGTGCCGCCACATGTCTCTGCAAGATCACAACTGCAGATTATAAAGTAAATTAAAGGCAGTAAAGATCATGAATATCGGACTGTTGGTACTAAGACTTGAACATAAAGTGATAGATGTTTAATCTTTGTGCTATGGTTATGCATGTCCAAAGTGATGGGACCTTTTGGCAATATAAAGTAAGGTAAAATTCCAACAAGTATATAAATATCTAATAGTGGGCGTAAATCCTCAGATCACAAGTGTTCAAAACATAACCTTTGACGGAATGTGTCATTGTGACATGTGTCTAATGAGATGAAATTTATAAAGGACTTGTTGTGGACTGTCTAATGTAAAGGAAAGTTGTAAGAATCGATGGTTATGTTTCAAAAATGCTAAAGTAACAGTTGTGAACCGTTAGCCACGAGATTTCAAAGTTAGATGAAATAATGGCGAATGTGTGTTGCTCCGCAGTGGAAATTTAATGTTCAGAGATGATGGGACTATTATTTGATTGATCATTCAAGTCTTATTTTGCATAATTATTATAATTGTGGAGTGAAGCAAAGTTGTAGTGATGGCATTCAGATTTTCAACCCATCTGTCAAACGTGTAATTTTCTGATACTGGTGCTTCTAAGAAATTTGAAGTAATATTAGGGTTTGCAATAACAAGGTCTTATTTTCAAAATTATTAAATTGTTAGACTTTAAAAAACCCTAAATTCAAGATTCCTCCCAAAAGAGATTTTAAAGGGAAAATAGACTACAAGGAAAGAAATGTGTGATGACCTGTTACAGCAGTTGACTAGGTCAACTAATGATTCAACCAAGATCAAGGAGGTAGTTCCTAAACACCCACATTTGAAAAGTGGTGAGGGTCTGTATGATTTGGGTAAATGGAGTAGAGATGCCAAGATAGGTATGAGTGGTCTAGCTCTGTTCAAGGTGGTTTTCAGCCAGAGAAATGTATGTGCCCCAAACAATAATGTATCACAGTTTGATGTAGGCAAATTAGTGGTGCTTGGAGTTTTTATGGACATAGACATGCTTATGCAGGTAGCTGACATGTATGATAGAATAGAAAGAGTGGTCAAGGATAAGAATGGACACATCATGATCAGTGTGACTACAAAAGAAATTAGAGAAGTTTTTAGGTTGAATGATGAAGATACCCCTACGGAGAAGATTGACTTCAGCTAGTTTAAATAAATATATCAAGCTCAAAGGAGCTATTTTAGAGAAGAACCACTAAAGTAATTTTTTAATAAGGTTGGGGACTTTATTATGGTAGGGCCAAACAATAAAGAACCATTTAAACTTGATTACTTTACTCCAAAATCTAGAGGAGTATATAGGGCTCTTTGTCAAATCTGTGGGGATGATGAAGAAAATGCGATGCCCATCCATTATATGTTCATGATGGTCCAGATCTTGCATCCTCATTTAGAAATAATTTTTTATTTTGCTTCATATATTTTAGACCTAATTCATGAGGTTTTGATAGGCATTAAGAACAAAAAAATTTGCCAAACCTTTTGCATGGTATTCCATGTTGATGCACATGTTTTTGTTTAAGGGGGTAGATTACTTTGAGGAAGAGATGAACCTAATTAAAGTCAAAGATGATGAAGATATGTCAGTGCAATTTTGGAATGCAAATATGTCTTGGGATAAGAAAGAAGAAAGTTATATCACTTTTGATATATGTTTTTCTACTAGACTTAGGGCATTACTGATGTCTGATGATCCTAGAATTCTTGTGTCACTATTACAACTTTTAAGGCCAAAGGAATATAATCAAGAACTTAATATAGTACATAATTGGGGTGATGTTATTCTTTACCCAATATCAACAGTGTTCATATTTTATGACTTCAGAGGAGTGCCAAATATATTACCTTACAGATTGCTTGTTATGATGGGATTAGCAGAAATAATAAGGCAGATTAGAGGCCTATATGAAGAAGCACTAACAGGAAGAGGGAAAGGAACCATTTTTCCCACAATCACAGTTGCCCATCAATTCATCATCACAAAGGGAGGATGGAAAAACTTGTAGAATTACTTGGACCCTTATAATTTAAATACTAAAATATCAAGATGTGTTGATCTAGAAGCATTTATCAAGGATATGTTCGGGGAGAAGACAAAATGCTTAGTTTTGATCCATCAGTTCAACTTTCCTAAAGATTTGATTAGAAATGAATTTTATTTGATAGAGAAAGAGATCAGAAAGGAAAAATGGCTAGCATATAAGAAAAGCCTTGATTTTGTACAACATTTTGATAACTTCTTTGGCCCTTTGAAGGAATTTCAGCCATGGGCTAAGAAGATTGATTCTTTAATGGTGATGTTTGAAGACATCATGCAGGCATTAAACTAGAAAAGGGATATGATTTTACAAACAGAGCTAGAGAGGGCCAAAGAAATGTTGAGTAGGATAATTCCTATTAGAAATTTCCCACCAGGGAAGTATGTGGTATACCAAAGGAGAGGACATAGTACAATCTTGCCAAAAGCTGAAAAAGACCCTTGATCCAAAAGGGAAAACGCCACTAGATTCCAGTACTAAATCATTACCATCCCCAAAAAGGAAAAGGGTAGAAGGAAAACAACAACATGAAAATATCTAATCTCCTTCCCAATCTCCAATGCATATAGATGAGTAGGTTGTAGCAGAGCAATTGTTTCAAATGGGAAATGTTGGTCAAACATATGTCACATTCCAAGAGCTACAAGAAGAAATTCCTGAAGCTCCAAAACATACTAAACTGGATTTAACAATTGTAGAATATCTTGGGAAAGAATTAGATCCCTTGAGACAATAGGCAAGTGACAATTTTCTTTCTGATGATAGTTTTGTAAAAGCTAGAGCATTTTTTCAATTCTTATGGAGAATCCACATCAATGAATTCAAAGATAAGTTCCAAAAAAAGAATGAAGAACATCCTGCAAGGAGCAAAGAATAAATTGAGAATGAAATAAAATAGGAAATGATATCCAAGTTTGAGAAGATAACTCCTAAAGAAGGAACAGAGTTGGTCAAAAAAAGAGTGTTAATACTTCCAGAACTGGACATAAAAGATGCTATTGTTTTTTATGTTGTGAGAAAGGAAACCAAAACTGTCCATGCTACTGAGGCAGAAGAAAAAAAAGCATCGAAGGGAGTCAAATTTAGTGAAGTTCATGCAGTCCTGGTTATATGGTAAATAAAAAAGAAGAGCCATAAGGAAACAGGTGGATATGACCATGTTGAGCATGTTGGTAGTCTGCTGGTAAGAAGAGTTGTAGACACTTCATGAGTAGAAGTAGCTGGCCTTACTTTGGAATCAAAAAAAATTAGCATGAAAGTGGATGAAAAGAAAGAAGAAGAGATCAAAATCTTGAGGCCAAAATTTGAGATAGTGATGAAGGCTTATAATGATGAAGTGATCAAACCTATTGAAAAAGATAAGAAGATTGTTGTCCTAGAAGGTAAACAAATAGTTCAATTTTCTCCTCAAGGAATGATTACACAAGGTCCACATCACCCCTCTTCAGCCAGTCCAATTATAACTTATCCCCCTTCTCCCATGCCATCAAGGCCCACTACATAGGCAGGCCTAGAATTGGAAAAGACTAATTGCTGAGAGGACTAAGTTGGAACAGTCAAGGAAAAAATGGGATGAAGACTGTGCAACTTTTAAAGAATCCAAGGCATGGATACAACAAAGGCATGCTGATAACATGCTACTTTCATGCAATGTACTTAGGACTTAATTCCTACTACCATTTATCTGCAAGGAAAGAATATTTTTAGCATAATGGATGAATTTAATGCAGATAAGGATAAATGGGATCCAATAATGGATAGATGGAAGGGAAAGAGGGCAAAATTGAAATTCTTCTATTCAACATCCAAAGAAGAAAATAGTGTTGATATCATACCAACTAGGACTTATAAGTACTTTAAATTATTAATGAACTTAGACATCAAGAGGAGCATCATTCTGAGGAAGGTGGAAACTTTGAGGTAAATATTCAAAGGATCGTTATGAGATGTTTCCTAACTGTATAGTCATAAAATGGAAGAACTTCCATTTTAGAATGTTTTATCCCTCCAAGTAAGTGGTTTGGGGTCATGTCAAGTGCCTTGAATGGGTCTCTAACCTCGATCTATCTTTCCCCCCTCTTCTACCCCATTTCCCACTTTTCTCCAACCTGTTTCTTGCATCCTAAACTACAAAACTGATATTTTTGACCTCAGGGTCAAAATTGAACTTTCTGGGTCAAGGTCAACCTAAACCTTGACCTAGGTCAAGGTCGACCTCAACCTTGACCTAGGTCAGAATTGACATTTTTCTGACCCAAGGTCCAGATTTCATGTTTCTAGGGGTTATGGATGTCAGGTGTCAGAAAGGTTTAATTCCCACTTCCGGGTTGGTTGTTTCGGTCTTCAGAGCAACGATTCTTAAATCATATTTAATATAGGTACTCTTCTAGGGATATAAGTCTAATTAGAATTTAATTCTCCTATGTAGGCCTCTCTAGAAGATTGTGCCCTAGATTCATATATAAGGAATCCTTCTCCTCTCATTTTCTCTAACAATCAAAGATGCAAGAAGCAATTTCATCCATTCAAACTCTATGCATAATCTATTGAAGGAAATAATCTACTTTAAAGCATTCAAGCATCTAATTCATTAAGAAGATCCATTGGTATCCCTTGAAGGATTCAACTTCTATGGATCTATCTTGTTGAAGATTTCTCCATTCACATCCATGCAAGCCTCATCCTATTCCAAGATCCATTCAAGATTTTTGTTGAAGATCTAAAGATGATTGATTTGAGACATCCTATAGTCTACATTCTACATCCATTTGGTGCACGCATACTTTTGGATCCATGGATTCAAATCTGCCACAAGGGTTTCCATACAAGCAAGGTCAATTCATTTATTTACTTTGTTACTTATGCAATTTCAATTACATTTTAAGGTTAATTCCAAAACTGGGGTTTGACCAAGGAAAACCCCTCCCCCCTCCCCCCCAACAAATAAATCCATTTTTCTTGCAAGCACAGGTTTGGAAAAATGAAATGGAGTGTAGATTTGGACACCCTTTTTGGATAACTATCGGGATCCAGAAACAAATTTTCTATCAGATATTTTAGAGGTTAATTTTGCCCTAGGTAGGGATACACCATGTTATCGTGAATAAACTTGACTTTAAGGTGAAGGGTGGAAGAAACAGCATGCATCTCATGCAACCAAGGTCTACCCAAAAGCAGGTTATAATTAAGAGGTCCAGGAATAACATGAAAATGATTATTAAGGATGACCTAACCTACTTTAATAGGTAAGTTAATGATGCCCAAACTATTTTTATCAATGTTATCAAAGCCATGTATAGGAGCATTATTAGGTTGAATAGTTGAAAGATCATATTTGATCACTTTGAGCATGTCCATACTACAAATATTAAGCCCAGATCCATTATCAATCAAGATCCTACGTCATCCCCTCCTAGGACGTATTCTTTGCTTCCTTCTTGTGAACCTATTTGTAGTGTTGAGAGAACTAACATGGTTTATCTAAAACCCTTGTTGACTATTAAAGGTTGTCCTCACATTACTATCAAAGGTAAACCTATGGAGTCTTTAGAGTCTTTTAATGATCAATATTTGATAGCTCACCCCTATCGTACAAGGAATAACCCTCAACCTAATCTGGTCATTCCTACTTATTTACCACCTTCTCAACCCATTCTTCCTCCTTCACCCTGTCTTCCTAGCCAGGAGTATGATTTGATAAACCAATTGTGCAATACCCCTACCAAGATTTCTTTATGGGAGCTTCTTCAAACTTCACCTACCTACCATGAATCCTTGCAAAAAATCTCTAGAAATTATTCCCACTCTACCTCCTAATCAAGAGAACATCAATGCCTTCTTACAGTGCATTCATGCTACCCCGGGTCCTCCTGACATGGTATTTAATCAAAAGGATTTACCTTCTAAAGAAGTGCAGATCAATATGATGGTCTTATGGTTGTTATTACTATCAATAAGACCATCATTCATATGACCTTGATTGATAATGGATCTGTGATTAATATTTGTAGCATGGACATGCTCAAAGTGATCAAAGCTGATCTTTCAACTATTCAACTTGATAATGCTCCTATACGTGCCTTTAACAACATTGATAAGAACTCTTTGGGCATCATTACCTTACCTATAAAAGTAGGTCTAGTCATCATGAATACTCATTTTCATGTTATGCCTGGACCTCTTAATTATAACCTCCTTTTGGGTAGACCTTGGTTGCATGTGATGCATGTTGTTCCTTCCACCCTTCACTATAAAGTCAAGTTTATTCACAACAACATGGTGCATACACTTCATGCGGATGATGCGCCAAATCCTTTTTTGAATATTCAAACCCATAATATTCCTATACCTAATAGTAATCCTTCTTCCTCTAATGCTCTTCCTAGAGATGATTGGGGAACCTTTGATTTTAATCCTACCTTTATTGGAGAGTATAAGGTTTCTAATATTAATTTTATGAAGCAACAGAGCGAGTTTGAACAATGAGCTTTTGCTTCTACTTCTCACTCCCTTCATAATAACTTTTTTACCGCTTCTACCCACTATGAATCTTTCAAACCTATTACTAATGACATAGTAACTACTGAAGTTCCATTGACTCCTTCTAATATGGCTTCTCATTATGGTCATGGTTATCATTGACTAGTTAAACAAGGATTCCATGGTCAAGGATGTGGTAAGCATAAATAGGGAATTCAAATGCCCTTACAGAATGGGGGGCATGAGCATTCTTATGGATTGGGATTTAATCCTCAACAACACATCAATAAAAACATCTAAATTAACACTTCAAAACATGATGACCCTATGAAGGAATTTGACCAAGAAGTTCTTTTGCCTAAACTCCTTCATGCTAAGATAATTACTAGACCTAAATGAAAAAAGAAATATAGTCCACACTTGAAGACTCTTCCTTTTTGTTTATATCATAGATTTCATGATCACTCTACTAATGACAGCTCATTGATAGTAAATTTAATTATATATCATATGAAAATGAGTGGTATTTAATCCTATTTGCTCTAAATAACATTTATGTTCCTATTATGGAGCTCCATATTATATAAACAATGTTATCCTAATCCTTGGGGGCTTGTTGTCTTGCATAGTGTTGTGAGCGATATAATAGGTCCCCTTTTATTCTTGTTGCTACACTTGTGGGGCAAGGATGCCATCTCCTTCTTTTCTATCTTTCTAGGATCCACTGTTCCCTTGGTTAAGGAGTATCTATCTATTATGTGATATCTAATCATACATGAAAATTTTGGTTTGCATTGAGGATCTATGTCCTTGATTATAACCTATTTTTTTGTTTGACATTGGGTTTCCATGGTTGATAAATCTCTCACCTTGAAAACTGAATAGTGCACTATCCAAACAAGGGTTACTTTTTCACTTCTTGCATGATATCTCTTTGCATTCGTCCCTTCCATGGCCTCATAGGAGTTGTGAAATTCTTGGTTTGGACTGGGTGTTGTCTATGGATATTGTCTTGATCTTGCAGAAGGCTTTATCCTTGTTCTTTTCTTTCCTAAACATGTCAAAATAGTATTGTTATGCCCTGCATACATGTCCCTAAATATTTCTGGAAAAATGTTGGGTCCCCCTTTTTATTTTAGTTCTTCCTTTGTTTATTTTTGGATTCTTTTGTTTTATCTGGCCTTTTCCTCCGCACGGCCATTGTTGTCACTTTCTTTTGGTTTTCCTCACTCCGGGACCCGGTCCCAGAGTGTTTTGTTCCTTTGTGCCAGCAGAATTCTAGATCCCGAGATTCTTGTGTCATTACTTCCTCTTTAGCCAGAGGGTGTGGTTGCACGAGATACCTGGGCCTAGAGTCTGGAGGTTTGCCTTTTTCTCGAGGTTTACAGAAGGGAATGGTGCATTTTTTACATAAGGGATATAAATTTAACTTCACTTGTCATTGTTACACTTACCACAAACAATTTACCCTCGAAGTAAATTAAGAGAGAATTATGGGTTTAACAGTGAGCTGAGTTTGATTTGTTTTGAGTGATTAACAATGATTTTGAGTTTGCACCTGTGTGTATTCAAGCTATCCTATAGTTTTCTTAGTGCATTCATGGATTTCCAAAGTTGTCCATTTACAGAGCACCTCCCATGCCCTTCCCTTCTGCATCTCTAGTTTTTAGGTAGGGTCCGCTTCTGGCCCTTCTCTTTCCTTTTTGGTTTTTGTGTTTTGTTCCTTTGTGTTGGGCTTTTGTTTTCTTTGTTTTATGGTCTTTATTGTTGCCTCACATTGGTGGGATGGCTCTGTAGAAAGGTTGTCCACCTTCTGTGTAGTGGTAGATACTGTAGAATAGTGTTAATTTCTATAAAGTCTTTGTAATTTTTTTAAGTAGCGGCTGGTAGGTTAGTTGCAGGTTGTTTGCATCTATAAAAATCATTCTTCTGCTTCATATAAATAGTGGGTCATCCAGTGTAGTCTCTATATACTCATTTGTAAATACATGTGAATTTGGTATGTACATTCCTGCAAGTCCTTCCCATCCCGTGATGTGCTCACTGTGCCCTTTGCATCATTTAACCAAATTCGAGCTCGCCCACCTGATGTCCACTAGACTTGACCTCACCACCTCACATGTCCAAGTTATGGTGTTTCTCTCTCCTCTATCACTTCAAAATTCATAGCGGGATTAATTCCCCATGCATAGGCATGCAAACCTAGCACACGTGGAAGTCAGTCTATTTGTGTCGAGATAGCCATCACCATAAATTTCATTACTCCATTTATTGCATGACCATGTGACAGCCCACATCAGCCTAGTATGGTGAATTGTCAGGTCATTTCAATAATGGTCTATTTCTCTGGACTCTAGGTTCCACCCAATCCCACAATATTCGTCTGATTTTTTGCATGAACCAGAATCCCTGAGACTCCCGGGTGTTGATCAAATTAAAAGTAAGTTATTGTTTATTGCATTTCTGGGATTTGATGTAAACTAACATCTTCTTGAGGATAGGTGTGAAATGGTGATGAAATCTCTGGAACTCGAAAGTTTATTATATGAATATTTGTATTAAAGGTCATCCAGTCTTGGAGGCTATCGATAACTCATTAAGAAACATGTCTGACATATCTTCCCCTCCAAGAAGTCTGGAACTCCCGTCTACCTCAACAAGGGCGGCCACCAAGACAAAGGTCAAGAGGCCACTGGAAAGGCTCCCACTCACCACAAAATGTATAAGGGAGGTGTCATCATGGGATCCAAGGTGGATTCCAAATTTCAACTGATCACCGACACAGAGGTCAGATCATGGGCCGAATTGTAGGGCCTGGTCAGGACAATGATTACTTAGCATTCTGTCAGAGATAGTATGGCCAAGAATGTGGTTGCCTTTGACATAATCAAAGTCACATGCTTCCTATGCTTAGTGCAGTCCACAAAGCTAATTCTCACTCTGGCAGAGCACTACAACACAACCATCTGGGTTGTTATACTTGTTGCTTCCCTTCCAACGGGATACCCAACACCCCTAATGTCCCTCGACGCTGCTACTTTTTCTTTGGGACTGGGAATCCCCTAGTTCACCAATTATATTATCATCTCCTAGGCTACATCACTACAAGAATACAAGAAGGTCCAGTAGGCTTCTCGGCAGCACCTCAACACCCACAGGCTAAAGACGCTAAAGAAATATTATAAGAAGATGAATTTGGAGATCCCCACACAGATTTCAAAGAAATCATATAGGCAGGGATCATCTTTTTATGTTGGTTCTTTTGGGAAGCACATTCTTAGGATTTTTCAGTCTGGATGTACTATTTTCTGTACAACATCACCACCAATAGGAATAATTTTTATTGGGCAACTATTTTTTCCAATCATGTTGAATTCCAACTAAACAAGGTCAAACAAACATCAAAGTTCCACATGACTTCATATGTTTTATAGCCACTGGAAAAGGAGAGACCTAAAATTTGGGGTTTATTCACAGTGGGCATCCTTAGGATAGGGCCCAGCTAGAGTGCCGCTTGGGATCATTTTCCCCACATTCAATGGGAAGCCAGCTTCCCCATTTTTTGTCGAGTAAATGGTATGTTCATTTACTATAATATTTTGATACCCACTCGGGATGCTGATTACCGGCTATCAAAGGAGGCAATGGCCTTCATGAGTTCATACAGCCATTATTTTATTCAATTTCAACAACATTCATACATTCAGGTGACCAGGTTCTCCAGCAAACCCTACCTATTGCCCAAACACTATGGGGATAGGATTATTTTGATGGATTACTACAAGAAAATTCTGGAGGTCCATACATATTATGGGGTCAAGAAGGTTACCACCATCCCCTTCTCGATCACTTGTAGGAATTATACTTGTAGCCTTGCAATTTCCAAAGAGGCCAATAATGAATTAAAAATTCTAAGATTAGCAAAGTTCTACTTGGCGCAAGTCAATTTTGATCCACTAGGCAAAATAAATGCAGCCTTACCCCGGGCGTCAACGCCTCATGAGCCTCACATTAAGGATTTTTGGGCAAATTTCCAAGATGAATTCAAAGTCTGAAGTTGACATTATGAGAGGATGACCAAAGGAATGATGAAACGAATGGGTCTCTAGACCTTCCCAAAGAAATTCTCAAATACCAAGCCCATGGAGGATCTAGAATATCAATCAAAAGGGATTGAAAAGATGGCTCTCCCTCCGGTGGATTGGGACACCCTAGAAGTATTGACAATAGAGGACATCAGCAAGGATGTGGTGAAGTAGAGTCATGAGTATTTTTCATGGGTTTGCAAATAAAGCACCCATCGAGATGGTCTAGTTTTGGGGGAAATTCTTTGGGCTCTCGAATGGCTAGACAAACTAGAGATAAGGGGAAATCAAAGGAGAGCACCCTGGCCCTAGTCCAATCCTTAGTTCCAACCCCTATAATGGAAAAAATTCATGCCTAGCTTGAGTCATCCTAGAATTTGAATGAAACAATAAGCGCAAGGCTTTCCCTTGGTCTCACAGTCATTCTGGTGGGATTTTCCCTTTTGGCAGGATCCCCTTCACTTGCAACACTCATGAGCTAGGCGGTAGAGACAGAGGACCAGGGTGCATCTATTTTGGATGTCATGTTGTAAACAAGGAGGAAGAAACCAAGAATGGATAATCCTTTGCTAAGCATAGATGTAAGCCCCGGACCATTAGGATATATTCCTATGGAGCTTATCCCTTCCTCCCTTGAAACAGAGGATCATCCAGAGCCTTCCCCTCCCCATGATAGTTTTGATGACATCTTCAAGATCGATGACCTTTTGAATCTATAGGAAGATGTGGAGATAGAGGTAGAAGAGATTGAGGTACAATAGGAAAGGAATCTCCCCGAGGAGGGGGAAATACAAGAATAAGAAGTTTCCTCGGAGAAAGAGACAGGGGAGTAGGAGAAAGAAAGCACGCTAGGTGCAGAAGAAACACCAGTCCTAGGGACCAAGACAGAAGAGAGGCATATATAATATGAGAAACTAACTATAGCTGGGGAAACCAGACCTTTAGGAGCAATCATGCCCCCATTCATCATACTCAAAACTCCTCAAGACACCCTAGGTAATCAGACACCCCAAAATACAATATTCGGTAAGGTGGTCTTTGTAGCACAACAGTCAGACCTGGGTCAGTTGCCTTTGCCCCGTCCATAAAATAGGACCTTGGAGGAGAAGTTCCTAGTAGAGAATGCCAAAGAAAATTAGTAGCAAGAGAATCTGGGAGAGAACCCAGGAAATATGGACACAGATACCATAGATGTGGAAGAAGTGGTAAACCCCAAAGATAAATAAAAAGAGTCCACAGTGACTACAGATTTTGGGGAAGCACAACAAATTCCCAAAGAGGAACCAAGTGTCCAAGATCTAGCAATAAGACCGCCCCCACCTCCACAATAGCTGGTGGAATCAAAGAAGAGAAAGGCTCTGGTGGTAGTGAGATTCCCTCTCTCTGGTTGAGATGATGGTTTAGAACCAAAAGGCCCAGAAGCCTAAGAAGGCCCAGACCCTCCATACCATCTGGACTAATCTGGGAGGAAATACCGTCATGGTGGTCATGACACCTCCCCCACATGTAGAAGAGGCAGTGGTAAGGGCTGCAAATTACACTATCACAGAGGTCCTGTAACACCCCAAAATTGGCATCTTGCAACCTTAACCAATTTTGTTGCATTTGTCATTCTTCTGAATTATCAAAGTCCTATTATACTAGGCAATTATGAGTTTTCACTGACTCTACTCGACCTGAGTGTCAAATGCAAAAAATCCTAAATCTGTATTAATCATACATCATATTTAATTCCTAAATATCAATTTGGCTAAACAAACCCTATGATCGAATTAATTTAATTAATAAA
>MU224855.1:1960486-1990919 GCA_018584345.1 Thuja plicata | reverse complement strand
AAAAAGTAATTATGAGGTCATATTTATTTAATTAATTGGATATTCTCTCAAAAATCTTTCTTCTATTCAGAAATGGAAACTTTGAATTAATTGTGCTTTAAAGAGAAATAAAACAATTAAATTCAAACAAAAAAAATTTAAATCAAAGAGATAAAACAGTTAAAACAGGAAGAAAACAATTTATTGGATTCTTTTCAATAAAGCTTTCTGTTTTTAACTGGCTTTTCTAGTTGTTTTATTTCAAAAGAGGAAAGTTTCTATTCTGATCCTCTCAGAGTCTATAAAAGAACTCTCTTTCTTCATTCAAACCCCCTGATTACCCCCTGAAAACTTTACTCAAAATTTCATTGTTAGAATACTGAATTGTTGTCTCACTTTCTTAATATCATATAGAGTAATTTCATATTGCAAATAGATAGATTTCAATTTCTAGATTAATGGCATTTAGCATTGAAATCATGTCTTAGCTTAAATCTCTCATGTTTCAAATTCTTAGCATAATCTTGCACTGCATTGCTTTTATCATGTCAAATCCTTCATTCTTAGATTGGTCCATGGTTGTGAGACTCTCATCCTGAGAGCAATTTCAAAAACCCCATCTAGATAGAAGGCAATAGGTCGAATCACACAGGCAGGCAGGATGAATAACTCATATTCAATTTTGTTTGTTCTTGGTGAAGAAGGACTATGTTGAAGTGTGTGGTTGATTATCAAGGCCAAAATTAACACATACATGTCCCTCTGGGGAGGAGAGACAAAAAGGTGGAGATAGACCTGTTGAGAGAGGCCAGCCAAGTGATCGACACCTGGTATGATAAGCAGGTGCAGAAGAAAAAAGAAGCAAAGGAAACAAATGACAATCTCCTCAGGCTTCTCACAAAACTGACGCAGTCATTGGCTGTGATTCCTCTAGAGGCTTCCACATTTGGAACACCACTTCTACGGGGTGACATAAACGTGCTGAGAATAATGAAAAAGAAGGCATGAGCAGTAGATGATTGGGTGACTAAGCAAGTAGGAGTTGTAAGGAATTTCCTAACAGCCACACTCCTAGACCTCCACCAGGCCAGTAGCATCTTGGGCCAAGTAAACAATGATGTTTCCCAGTGGGAGGGGGAGATAGAAACATACGAAGAGTGGAAGAGATAACTAGAAGAAATAATGAATTTTGGGGAAGAGGTCATCACAAAGATGGGAATTTTGGGAGATGAAGATTTTGGGAACCTCCGAGCCCAACACTCTAGACTTGGTCTTAAAGTTGAGACGAGCAAGAAACTAGTAGCACCCTGAAGGGTAAAGTCTCAGCAATGGCCAAAGAGGCCATTAATGAATTAAAGAGTCTGGGATTAGTAGATTTCTACTTGGCGCGTGTCAATTTTGATCCACTAGGAAAAATAAATGCAGCCTTACCCCGGGCGACAGCGCCTCATGAGCCTCACATTGAGGATTTTTGGGCAGATTTCCAAGACGACTTCGAAGTCTGAAGTCAACATTATGAGAGGATGACCAAAGGAATGATGAAATGCATGGGTCTCTAGACCTTCCCAAAGGACTTCTCAAATACCAGGCCCATGGAGGACCTAGAATATCAATCAAAAGGGATTGACAAGATGGATCTCCCTCTGGTGGTTTGGGAGACCCTGGAAGTATTGACAATAGAGGACATCATCAAGGATGTGATGAAGCGGAGTCACAAGTATTTTTCACGGGTTTGCAGATAGATAACCCATCAAGATGGTCCAGTTTTGTGGGGATCCGCTTCGGGCTCCAAAATGGCTGCAAAAACCAGAGATAAGGAGAAATCAAACAAGAGCACCCCGGCCTTAGTCCAGTCCTCAGTTCCAACCCCTATAATGGAACAACTTCATGCCCATCTTGAGTCATCTTGGAAGCTTAGAAAAATAATAAGCGTAAGGCTCTCCCTTGGTCTCATGGTCATTGCAATGGGATCTACCCTTTTGGTAGGCTCCCCTTCACTTGCAACACTCATGAGCCAGGTGGTGGAGACAGAGGATGAGGGTGCATCTATTTTGGATGTCAAGTTGTAAACAAGGAGGAAGAAACCAAGAATGGATAATCCTTTATCGAGCATAGATGTAAGCCCTAGACCATCGGGAAATATTCCTATGGAGCTTATCCCTTCCTCTCTTGAAACAAAGGATCATCCAGAGGCTTCCCCTCCCCATGATAGTTTTGACGACATCTTCAAGACTGACAACCTTTTGAATCTGCAGGAAGATGTGGAGAGAGTGCTAGAAGAGATTGATGCACAAGAGGAAAAGAATGTCATTGGGGAGGGGGAAAGACAAGAAGAAGAAGTTTCCCTGGAGAAAGAGACCTAGGAGTAGGAGCAAGAAATCACACAAGGTGTAGAAGAAACACCGGTCCCAGGGACCATGACAAAAGAGAGGCATATAAAAGATGAGCAGCTGACTGTGGCTGGGGAAACCAGACCTTCAGGAGCAACCGTACCCCCATTCATCACACTCCGAATGCCTCAAGACACCTTGGCTAATTAGTTACCCCAAAATATGACATTCGACAAGGTGGTCTTCGCAACACAACAGTCAGACCCAGGTCAGACACCTTCATCCCCTCCATAAAATAGGCCCTCAGAGGAGAATGTCCCAGCAAAGAATGCCAAATAAAATTAGCAATAGGAGAATCTGGGGGAGAACCTAGGAAATATGGACACAAATACCATAGATGTGGAAGAATCAAGAAACCTCAGAGATAAAGAAAAAGAGTCCACAATGACTACAAATTTTGGGGAAGCACAACAAATTCCTTAAGGGGACCCAACTGTCCAAGATCTAGCAGTAAGACTGCCCCCACCACCACAATGGCTGGTGGAATCAAAGAAGAGAAAGGCCCCAATGGTAGTGAGAGTCCCTCTCTCTCTCTGTCTGAGATGATGGCTCAGAACCAAGAGTCCCAGAAGCCTAAGAAGGCCCAGACCCTCCATACCATCTAGACTGATTCAGAGGAAATACCCTCACGGTGGTCGCAACACCTCCCCCACATGTAGAAGAGACAGCGGTAAGGGCTGCAGATTACACTATCATAGAGATCCCTCTGGGGAGGAGAGACAAAAAGGGAAGATGGACCTATTGAGGGAGGTTAGCTGAGTGATCGAGGCCTGGTATGATAAGCAAGTGCAAAAGCTAAAAGAAACAAAGGAAACAAATGAAAATCTCCTCAGTTTTCTCGCAGAACTAACGTAGCCATTTATTGTGATTCCTCTAGAGGCTTCCACATACAGAACACCACTTTTGTAGGGTGAAAAAGACACACTAAGAACAATGAAAAATAAGGTGCATGCAGTAGATGATTGGGTGACTGAGCAGGTAGGAGCCGTAAGGCATTTCCTGACAGCCACACTCTCGAACCTCCACTAGGCTAGTAGCATCTTGGGCCAAGTAAATGGTGTTGTTGCCCAATGAGAGGGGAGATAGAAAAATATGAAGAGTGGAAGAGAGAACTAGAAGAAATAATGAATTTTGGGGAAGAGGTCATCACAGAGATGGGAATTTTGGGAGATGAGGATTTTGGGTACCTCTAGGCCCAACACTCTAGACTTGGTCTTAAAATTGAGATGAGCAAGCAACTGGTAGCGGCCCTGAAGGGTAAATTCTTGGCAATTCAAAATTCTTTAAATTCATATGTGAAATTTGTCACAAGGGTTTCATTAGTCGATCCCTTTAGCATCGAGACATGTGCTTTAGTGAATTTTGTTATGACTAAGTTTTATGAAGTAATGGAGGCACAATTTTGAACCCCCAGAGATTTTCATGGAGCGAAGATGTCACGACTTACGCGTATGGTGCTCAGGGCCCATGATGCAGCTAAGATGGCCCTAGAATTCAAAGAGGGTGTCCAGGATGTGACTAATCAACTGGACGTAGCCAAGGATCGTTCGGATTGTATAAAAGAAATAGATGAAGATGGAATTCTCCTAACTTTGGAGATATTCCAAAAATATAAAGAGTAGTAAAATCTTCCGATCTCTGAATATTTCTGCCAGTAGGGTAGAGTTTTGAAGATGTGTTATTCTTTGAGCATAAGCTCCTGGACTCTGGAATTCTGGGTCCCAATTTTGTATTCTTTTGCAGAAATTTGTGTCAAGGTTCCTTAGGGCCAACTAATTGTTGTCAACAATTAATAAGGGTCAGAATATAGGTGATCCAGATAATGATAGGTCTGACAGATGGGATGGTTCTGACAGATGTCTTCTTATTCCCCCAAGCTGTCGCTCCCGCATTTATTGTCTAGTGCACCTCAAAGACAGGGAGCCGCAATTAGCATTGATGAGGCGTATGGCCTAAGTTACCAAAATAAGAAAGTTTCCTCCATAAGTACCATGTCCCTCTTCTCTAGGTTGATTCTTCTTGATTTATCCCCTTTCTTCTTCTTTCATCTTGTTAGAACATTGTGCATCTCAAGATGATTGTAAGTGGTGTAGGTAGTACCGGCCATAGATATTGTATTATATTCAACAAGTGTACAGGTAGATTAGGTCAAGTTTGTCTATAAATAATAAGACCGATGCCTTAACAATGGTTGGTGAAATTGATGATTTCTCTGCCCAATAGAAATAGAAAATAGCAGTTAGAAGTTTACTTTTAGTCTATAGCTTAATTCTCCCTTGGAGCCATGAATGTACTCGCTAGTGATGTTGGAACCATTTCAAGTTAATGAAAAAAGGAAGAATAGCTTGTGGCCATGTGTTATGTGTTGCTCTAATCTCAAAGTTAGAAAATATCTTTTGTGCTATATGTTTTCCTATGTCCTTTGCTCTGGTGTTTTGCAATTTAGTTGTATGATCTTACTTCCATTTGCTACTGAATATATATGAATCATTGATTCCTTGTGTATCTGGTATTTAGTGTAGTTTTCCTACATTGGAGCATTGTCAATGTTTGAATATATATTGCATAACTATAAGTAGAAACATACTCTAACTCTGGTCTATCTTTTTGATATTTCTTTAGTTAGTCTAAAAATGTTTGTAGGAAACCTCACCCCCTTTTGAAATCCCCAGAATTGATGAGTAAAAACTAGCTATCCCCTCAAAAAATAGTCACTTTCCCAACTTATCTCCCCTGCACCGTCAAGACCCAACTACCTAGTGCTTGGAGGCTAGGAGAATTCATTCTCTAGTAAACCCTTACATGTGGATTTGGTTGGTACCCCGGTACCTGATGACAACTTATCTCTGTTGACAGAGCCTATCACAAAGTCCCGTCAACATAAAATGGTGCTAGAAGGAGGGCATGAACTCATCTCCTCTGGAATATTTTGATTTCACACCGCTTGAGGGCTCCCCAAGTAGTAGTTTTAGGAACCAAAATTTATGTGGTATAGGGTCATTTTCATCCCTGCACTTTGAAAGAATCCTCTAATCAACCCTTGATCTCAAAGAGTTTGTAAAACTTTGACCTCCTCTCCGAAGAAAAAGGACCCACCAAACTAGGCAGCCTTTGAATTTTCCCTGGGGATCTACTACACACTAGAATACCCAAATCCCTTGGATAATATCGAGAACTCATGTTCATGAAAGCCAAAACCAAATAGCCAAAATGGCTACCTAATTCAACAATACCGGGTCCCCAATGGGGCAATTCCTCGGCGCTACTAACAATCTTCCTCTACATCCGGAGAAGATTTGCCCCAAATATGAGCATCTAGGCCTCCAAACTTTAGAAGAACACCTTCAAGCCTACAAAGATGCCATGAATAGACACCGAATACAACATCAAGACATTGTAACCTAGATGTTCCCATTGTCCCTAGGACAAAATGTGTTGAAATGGTATCTAAACTTGCCTGCTAACTCCATTAATAGTTGGCAAGATATGGAAGATACCTTTCTGGTGGCCTTACACATTCACGTAGACCCAGCTTGGTCCCATAGCCAGTTCATTTCTATCAGGAAGGAACCCAATGAACCTCTCACCACCTTAAATCATTGATTCCAACAGGCTTATAAGTGGTGCATGGGCCCTTTTATCCCATCCACCGATGTGACTATCTAGACATACCTGAATGCTATGGACCCCTTTGTTACTACTCTCCTTTGGAGGACTACCACTACTAATGATCGGGATACCCTAGAAAAATTTTACAGCTTAGCCCTAGAATTATCCCGCGGCTTGAGAAAATCCCCTAGCAAGATTGGACAAAGTGTACCCTTCAACATGTTTCCTGGTGGAACTTCTTTTGCTAGAGGATACAATCTTAATCTGGTGATGGGTGCCCCAACAATAGCTATGGGCCCACCATTGATAAACCAACAAGCCCGATACATTTATCCATCTCAAACCCAGACGACCCCGAGCCTGGAGTACATTCCCTGGAATCAACCATAGCAGATGCAACAACCTTTGACACAATCCTCTGGAGTACCTTTCTTCTAGTCATCCACAGCTGGAGGATTTCCATCCTCAACTCTGGGAGATACTATCACTTTCTCAGGTAATCCACCACCTCAATCGTCACAATGTGACACAACTAACCATCTACCTACTGAGGTTGAATCCCTCCAGTGATTTGCTTCCTCCTTGACGATGGACATGGGATAGCTCAAGGTGGTGCCTTTCGTGCCCCACAATCCCAATTCCAAGAGAGGGAATGTCTTCTCAGGTCAATGGAACACCAATTCTAGAGGTCAAAACTACAACATTGGGCCTCACCCTAACCAACAGCAATGGAACAATAACATGAATACCAAAGGTCCTCCTTCGAACCAAATAACCACTCAGGGTGGTGTTGGACCTAGTCATTTTGTGCAACTCACATAATTCCACCCCCTGACCATGTGGTGTAGATTGCATGACACTGGCTCACACTCTGAGGTAAACTATGCCATGTTGGAGAAGATCATCCAAATCTCCCAGTCAAACAAGCAATGGCCTATTGATCCAACTCCCCCAGAATCTTCCTCAGTAGAGCCCCCTCACACTTCCTTTACATGTGAGACCGTCTTCTTCAAGATAGACAAAGAGGACAAAGAACCTGAGTTACAGGGGTTCTTTAATGAATCCATTCTGGCCTTTGAGGCTAACACCTTCACTAGCTCACAGACTCCATATAACACTCGAATTCAAGCCAAAAAAGGGCCATCCTACACATAAATTCCTCCCAAGAAAACCACCCCCCAAGACAACATAAATGATCATTCCTTCCCACCGAAGGGACTTGGCCCTAACCATGCTAAGGATTTGGCTGGGGAAGCCAACTTTACCCAGGGGCAGTTTGATATCACCAAGGCATTGGAAAACACCACTACCTACATGACCCTAATAGAGGTTTTACTTAATTTCCCCGAGTAGAAGAAATCCCTCTTAAAGATCTTAGGGAACCCAGAAGTTGTCAATCGACCGCCAAAGATTGTCACTTTTGGGATGCCAACTCGACAGTCTTCTAGGGAAATACAAAAGATCCTCCCTTCCTTCTAGGCCTGAACATCGAATGGAAGAACCTGTACAACTTCCTTGTGGACTCTGGTGCTTCGGGTAATGTTATGCCCTTATCCATCTTCCAAAAGCTCGAACTCACTCCCACATCATCCAAAGGTGCAGAAGTCCAATTGGACAAAACTGCTGTGAAAATGGTTGGTGAGCTAAAGAACATCTAGATTCTGATCATCCAAGGTCCCTAGATATCTATCATCATCAAAATCCATGTTTTTGACATCCCTGAAACCTACGAGATGTTATTGAGTCAAAAAATTTCAAAGGCCCTCAACAGGTATTTCTTGATAGACTTCTCCCAGCTATGGCTCCCTAGAAAGGGAAATCAAATCAAATCTGAGTAGAAAGTGAGCCTAGAATGAAACAAGTCCTTACCAAAGTCAGCAAGGTTAATGAAATCTTTTTCTTTGAATCCTTTCTTAGGGTATATTGACCACAGGAAATCCTGACCTTTGACATCATCCCCGGTGATACCTTCCCCTGGGAGGATCCCATAATCGCTCAGAGGATTCAAGATCTAGAAGTAAAGTTGAAATGTGAGGTAGACTCAAAAGGTAGAAAAGCAACTCTGGACACCCTCTTGTCTGACACATGGTGTTAGGTACATTATCAAAAGCACTATATACTGGAGTGTGAGCCTTGTATTTTCGCCACTACCCACCACATTACCAAACTCCAAGAGAAGGAGCATAAAGTTAGGTTTCCTCAACCAAGTAATCCACCCAGTGGTACACTTAAGATGTCTCTCATCCATGAACCCAAACTAGAAGATTCTCTGGAGGAAAGTCTCACTTGCACACCATCCAAGTCAGAGGAATCACCAGATAAATCCCCAAACCCTGAACCCAATCCAAATTCCACTTCGCTTCCTCAGCCCCATAAAAATGACAATGATTTGTGGATCCTAAAGTTTGATGGGTCCCGGTCCAAACAAGGCTTCCGAGCTGGAGTGGAATTAATCAACCCATGAGGGAAATCCTTCCTTGCATCTTACAGGTTGCAGTTTGCCTACACCAACAATGTCACAGAGTAGGATGATTTAGTCCTCGGACTCCTGTTCCCTTTGAGAAAAGGGATCACCCGCCTCTGGGAAATGGATGATTCAGAGATAATTGTAAAATAGATCTAGATCCAATACACATGTCATGATAAAAGGTTGGTTGCATACCGCAACCGGGTATGGAGCTTAATCAAATATTTTGATGCTTTTGGCATCAAACTTATCCCCCAAAAATGTTATTATGTTTTGGATTCCCTTGATGTGTCTTCTAGTACCCTCAAGTCGATGGCTATTTCTTAGCTCTGTAAATTCTCTGTTGAAATGGTCCCCACCCCATCCATCCTGGACAATATAACACACTTTTAGGTTTTTGAAGATAACCATCATATTTTTGTCTTCATGGAAAATTTTGGCATCTTTGAAGATCAAATCGTGGAAGAAATCAATCATGACGATACTGGGAAAGGGGAAAAAGACAATGGGATCATTGACCTACCCACCAACACCATTCCTAAGAGGATGGTCACTCTAGAATGAATCTTCAATTCAGACCCTCGGGGCCAAGACAAGATATCATCCTCCTCCAAAGAAGGAAACTATGAAAAGGTTAACATCAGTAAAATTGATGAAGAAAATTTTGTCCAAATTGGTACCTCCTGCTCCCCAGAGCAGAAGGAGAAGATTCTCGTGGTTCTCTAAGAATATATTGATGTTATTGCCTGGGGGTATGAAGATCTCAAAATTTATGATACATATATCATGAGACATACCATCCCCCTGAAACCAAATGTCAAACCCTTTTGGCAGAAATAGAGGCCAGAAAACCCATTGATCAAACCCCTGATCCACCAGGAGGTTCAAAAATTACTGTCAGCCCATATCATCTTTCCTATCTAGCATACCACATAGGTTTCCAACCTTGTCTGTGTATGCAAAAAGAGTGGCGAGATTCTCCTGTGTGGATTTCTGCAACTTGAACAACACCTCCAAAAAGGATAATCACCCTCTCCCTTCACTGGCTGAGGTGTTACAAATTATAAATTGTTCACAAATGATGTCCTTCCTGGATGGGTACTCCAGCTATAACCAAGTCATGGTTAAGTTTGAAGATAGGATCAAGATGGCGTTCACCACCAAGTGGGGGATGTTTGCATACCGAAGAATGCCTTTCAGCCTAATTAATGTTGGGGACACATTTCAAAAGGCCATGGACATTACGTTCGAAGGTCTGGTTAATAAATGCATAATCATCTACATCGCTGATTTAATGGTCTTTTCCCAGGACAGGCATGATCATCCCTCCCACCTTGCTTAGATTTGTGAGAGATTTTATCAGTACGGCATCTCCCTTAACCCCAAGAAGTGTATATTCAGGGTCACTAAAGGGAAATTTCTTGGGAATATTTTCTGTGAGAAAGGGATATCCATCGACCCTAACAGAGTAGAAGCATTGCTAAATTTAGAAATGCCTGGCAGTACGAAGGAAATGAGATCTTTCTTTGGGAAGATAAAATTTTTCTGGTGGTTCATTAATGGATTCCCTGATATTGTCCAACCACTCAATGATATGATGAAGAAAGATACTAAGATTGAGTGGAGCCCCAAAGCGAAGTGAGAATTTTCCCAAATCAAGCAGACTATAGTGGAGGCCCCAGTCTTGGCAAGTCCGGACTATTCCCTCCCATTCCATATTTACTCCTTCGCTTTGCCACACTCTGTCGCTGCAATTTTAACCCAAAATTATGAGGGGTAAGAATGACCTATTACTTTCATGAGCTCCCCCTTTAAGAATTCCAAAGTCTAGTACACACCATTGGAAAAGTAGGCCTTTTCTTTAGTTCAGGCCGTCAATAAATTCTGGCACTACATTCTCCGGAGCAAAGTGCATGCCATTATCCTAGACCACATTGTCAAGTCCTTATTGCTATAGAGTGAACTGGATGAATGTTGGGGGAAATGGATGTCCATCCTCCAAGAATACGATCTTGAAATGCAACTGATGAAAATAGTCTGACGCCAAGGACTATGTAAAGCAATGGCAAAGGCCACTCCAAACATAGAATGCCAGACTTACACTATGGAATCCATCACTCAAGATCTATGGTATACCAATCTGGTGTACCTATTACTCAACAATAAGTGCCCAGAGGGGCTCCCTCCTAACAAATGTCATGCCCTGCGACTCAAACGTGCACACTTCATGATAAAAAATGGGACGCTTTTCTGTAGGAATTTTGAGGGGATTTATCTCCGGTGCGTAGACAGGGACTAGGCTGCTAGGATGATAGAAGAATTCCATGGGCAGTATGGAACTAGGTAGGGCTCAGAGGATGTCACTACCCATCAGATTCTCTGGGCCAAATACTATTGGCCCTTTATCTTCAAAGATGTCCACACCCACGTAAGGAAGTGCCATACCTGTCAAACCGTCACTTCTCATGATTAGAACCCGATAATGCCTTTATAGCCAGTCTTTGAGGTTCGACCCTTTGCCCAATGGGAATTTGACTTTATCAAGGAGATAAACCCCAACTCATCCACCAACCATCGATACATTTTAACAACTACCGATTACTATACTCGGTGGTGAGAGGAAATCCCATGCAAAAACAATATTGTGGATGTAGTCATTAAGTTCTTGGAAGAGAACATCGTCACAATATTTAGAATGCCTTTTGCTATTATATGTGACAATGGTCTGACATTTTCCTCAGCACAACTTTTAGAATGGACCTATCACAGGAAGATCACCTTGAATTTTTCTAGCAACTATTATCCCTAAGGTAACGCATTGTCGAATCCACCAATAAAAATCTACTGAAAGTAGTCAAGCATTTGCTAGAGAAGAATCCCCAGGACTGGCACTAAAAATTCAAGTTTTCCCTTTGGGCAAATCACATTAGAATTAAGGCAGCCCTGGGAACTTCTTCATTTCACATGATTTACGGCTAGAGTCTCGTGTTCTCAATAAACTTACAAATCCTTGTCTTACAGTTCATGCATGAATTCAACACCCAGGATAACGTTGTGGAGGTTCGCCCCTTGAAACAGGTGAGGATGGAAGAACAAAGAGACACTACACTGAAACATTTTGTGCATCACCAAGGAGTTGTCAAACGCTGGTTTGATAGAAGATCCCAATACAAGGCCTTTCAGATTTTAGACCTAGTCCTCTTGTGGGACAAGGCCCTCGAGAAGAAAGGAAAGAATACTAAATTTCAAAGGCTCTGGCTTGGAATTTATCACCTCAGCGCCATGACTGGAGAGGTCATTCCATTTCCCATCAATGGAAAGTTTCTCAAAATTAATTTGAGTAACGGAGGGAGGTAATTTTTCCCAAAGTTGTATCATATGTATATTTTATTGCCTTTAAAAAATTTTCCAACACTCCTTGGGAGTGTTTTGTCCTTGTAAATAGTTGGCAGCCATCTGGGGCCACTTTTCTTTCTTTATTTTTTTTTCTTTCTTTGGTTTCTTTTCACTTTGCGTGTCATGCTTTTTCGGGTTCCTTACATGTTTCTCTCTTTTTGTAGATAGGTATTCTTTGCATGACATCTAGTCCCTGGGATGGTGCCTTACACATTTTGGTTAGTCTAAAATCTATTGTTAGCACGGTGGGATTTATCTGCACTCCGGAGTTATTTTATACTCATGGAAAAAGGTTATGGGCAATCTTCATCAGATTCACATCTTGAAAGTCTTGACATCGGTTAACAAGAAAATAATAGAGAGCAAGTAATCACATGATCCTTGGGAGCAGAGTGGTTGCACTGGTTATTGGCCATATCCAAAAATTAAAAGAATATCTTGCAACTGGAACATATCTCCCATTTAGAAAATCAAAATGGATGGCAAGGTGAATGAATTACCACCATGAAAATTAGCTAAGCTTAACATTCATGGTGAAAGGAATACCGCCTTCCCCATCTCCAAAAAAATAAAAAATGAGAAAAAATGGAGAATAGAGAATTCTGGGATCTAGAGGAATGTGCATAATATATAAATTTTGGTTTGATACCCTTAGTGTTGTCTCTAGGTTTCTCCCAGAAGTCATCGGCTTGATTTTCTTCCAAAGCACATACTTCACAACTGAAGAGATTGAAGAATTGAATCATGGTGAGTTAGATTTTCTTAGACACCTCGCGTTTTGCAAGTGAAATGCTTCAGGTAACAATGAGTCCCAATTTTGCTGACCAAAGATTTTGGGATTCTCAAATGCACTAAGACATTCATCCCAGCGAGTCACCATTTTTTATGCCCTGCATACCCATACCTACATTTTGTTGGAAAAATGTTCGGTCCCCCTTTTTCTTTTGGTTCTTCCTTTGTTTCTTTTTGGCTTATTTTTTTTTCTCTAGCCTTTACCTCCGCACGGCCATTGTTGTCACTTCTTTTGGTTTTCCTCACTCTGGTACCTGGTCCTGAAGTGTTTTGTTCCTTTGTTCCAGAAAAATTTTGGATCTCAGGATTTTTTTATTGTTACTTCCTCTTTAGCCAGAGGGTGTGGTTGTGTAGGATCCCCGGGCACGGAGTCCAGAGTTTTTCCTTTTTCTCAGGGTTTGCTAAAGGGAATGGTGCATTTTTTACCTAAGGGATATAAATTGAACTTCACTTGTCATTGTTACACTTAATACAAACAATTTACCCTCAGAGTGAATTAAGAGAAAATTGTGCATTTAACAACGAGATAAGTGTGATTTTCTTCGAGTGATTAATAGCGATTTGGAATTTGGACCTGTGCATATTCAAGCTACCCTATAGTTTTCTTGGTGCATTCATGGATTTCTAGATCCATCCATTTGCAGGGAACCTCCCGTGCCATTCCCTTTTGCATCTCCAGTTTTTAGGTAGGTCTTCTTCTGGCCCTTCTCTTTCCTTTTTGGTTTTTGTGTTTTGTTCCTTTGTGTTGGGATTTTGTTTATTTTATTTTATGGTCTTTGTTGTCGCCTCCCGTTGGTGGGATGGCTTTGGAGGAAGGTTTTCCACCTTCTGTGCAGTGGTAGATAGTGTAGAATAGTGTTAATTTCTGTAAAGTCTTTGTAAACTTTGTAAGTAGTGGTTGGTAGGTTAGTTGCAGGTTGTTTGGGTCTGTAAAAGACATTCTTCAGCTTCCTATAAATAGCGAGTTGTCCATTGTAGTCTTGGTATAGTCATCTATAAATACATGTTAATTTGGTCTATAAATTCCTGTGAGTCATGCCCATCCCATGACAAACACACCATGCCCTTTGCATCGTTTAACTAGATTTGAGCTCGCCTGCCTAATGTTCGTTGGACTTAACCTCACCACCTCACCTATCTGAGTTATGGTGTTTCTCTCTCCTCCATCACTTTAGCATTCATGGTGGGATTAATTCCCCAAGTGTGGGCATTCAAAACTATCCCAAGTGGCATTTAACCCATTTGTGTTGAGACAATCATCACCATAAATTCTATTTCTCCATTTATTGCATGACCATATAACAACCCATGTCAGCCTAGTATGACAAATTTCTAGGTCATTTCAAAAACAATCAGTTTCTCCAGACTTTGGGTTCCATGCAATCCCACAGTCTTCATCTCATTTGTCGCATGAACCAGAATCCCTGGGACTCCCGGGTGTTGATCAAATTTGAAGTAAGTTATTGTTTATTGCATTTTTGGGATTTGATATCAACTAATGTCTTCTTCAGGACAGGTGCAAAATTGTGATGAAATCTCTGGAACCTAGGAGTTTATTATATGATTATTTGTATTAATGGTCATTTAGTCTTGCAAGATACCAATAAATCATCAAGCAACATGTCTGAGGTATCTTCCCCTCCCAAAAGTCTGAAACTCCCATCTACCTCAAAAAGGGCAGCCACCAAGACAAAGGTCGAGAGGGCACTGGAAAGGCTCCTACTCACCGCAAAATATCTAAGGGAGGGTTTCATCATGGGATCCAAGGTAGATTCCAAATTGTAATTGATCACCGACACAAAGGTCAAACCATGGGCCGAATTGTAGGGTGTGGTCAAGAAAATGTTCACTCAGCATTCCGCCAGAGATAGTATGGCCAAGAATGTGGCCGCCTCTGGCATAATCAAATCCACCTACTTCCCGTGCTCAGTGCAATCCATAGATCTGATTCTCACTCTAGTAGATCACTACAACACAACCATTCAAGTTGTTGTACTTATTTCCTCCCTTCCAATGGGGTACCCAATGCCCCTAGTGTCCCTCAATGTTGCTGCTTTTTTTTTGGGACTGTGAATACCCCAGTTCACCAATTCTATTATCATCTCCAAGGCTGCATCACTCCAGTAATTCAACAAGGTCCAGCAAGTTGCCCAGCAGCATCTCAACACCTACTAGCTAAAGACTCCAAAGAAATATTACAAGAAGATGAAGTTGGATATCCCCCACATAGATTTCAAAGAAAGCATACAGGCAAGGATCATATTTTTATGTCGGATCTTTAGTGAACCACATGCCTGGGATTTTTCAGCCTGGATGTACTCTTTTCTATACAGCATCACCACCAACGGGTAGAATTTTGATTGGGAAACTATTGTTTCCAATCATGTGGACTTCCAGCTAAACAAGGTCAGACAAACATCAAAGTTCCACATGACTTCATATGTTCTGTGGGCACTAGCATAACAGAGACCTAGAATTTAGGGTTTATTCATAGTGGGCATCCTTGGGACAGGGCCCAGCTAGAGTGCCCCTTGGGATCATTTTCCCTACATTCAATGGGAAGCCAGCTTCCCCAATTTTTTTTGAGTAAATGATACGTTCATTAGCTATAATATTTTGATACCCACTCAAGATTCTAGTTACCGACTGTCAAAGGAGGAAATAGCCTTGGTGAGTTCATACAGCCATTATTTTATTCAATTTCAACAGCATTCATACATTCGGGTGACCAGGTTCTCCGGCAAGCCCTACCTATTTCACAAACACTATGGGGATAGGATTATTTTGATGGAGTACTACAGGAAAATTTTGGAGGTCCATACATATTATGGGGTCAAGAAGGTTACCACCATCCCCTTCCCGATCACTTGTGGGAATTATACTTACAGCCTTGCAGCAGCCCCAGAGGCCAATAATGAATTAAAGAGTCTAGGGTTAGCAGAGTTCTACTTGGCGCAGGTCAATTTTGATCCACTAGGAAAAATAAATGCAGCCTTACCTCAGGTGTCAGCGCCTTATGAGCCTCACATTGAGGATTTTTGGGTAGATTTTCAAGATGACTTCAAAGTTTGAAGTTGATATTATGAGAGTATGACCAAAGGAATGATGAAATGCATGGGTCTCCGAACCTTCCCAAAGGACTTCTTAGATACTAGGCCCATGGAGGACCCAGAACATAAATCAAAAGGGATTGACAAGATGGCTCTCCCTTTGGTGGATTGGGACACCCCGGAATTTTTGACAATAGAGGACATCACCAAGGATGTGGTGAAGTAGAGTCATGAGTATTTTTCATGGGTTTGTAGAAAGAGCACCCATCCAGATGGTCCAATTTTTTGGGGATCTACTTCAGGCTCCAAAACGGCTGGACAAAGCAGAGATAAGGGGAAATCAAAGGAGAGCACCCCAGCCCTGGTCAATTCCTCAGTTCGAGCCCCTATAATGGAACAAATTTATGCCCATCTTGAGTCTTTCCGACATCTGAGTGAAATAATAAGTGCAAGGCTTTCCCTTAGTCTTGCGGTCACTCTGGTGGGATCTCCCCTTCTGGCAGGCTCCCTTTCACTTGAAAAACTCATGAGTCAAGCAATGGAGACGGAGGATGAGGGTGCGTCTATTTTGGATGTCAGGTTGCAAACAAGGAGGAAGAAACCAAGAACAAATAATCCTCCACCAAGCATAGATGTAAGCCCTAGACCATCGGGAAATATTCCTATAGAGCTTATCCATTCTTCCCCTAAAATAGAGGATCATCTAGAGGCTTCCCCTCCCCATGATATTTTTGACGACATCTTCCAGACCGACGACCTTTTGAATCTGTAGGAAGATGTGGAGAGAGCGGTAGAAGAGATCACTGCACAAGAGGTAGAGAATGTCCCCAGGGAGGGGGAAAGAAAAGAACAATAAGTTTCCCTGAAGAAAGAGACCCGAGAGCAGGAGCAAGAAAGCATACTAGGTGTGGAATAAACACCGGTCTCAGGGACCGAAATAGAAGAGAGGCATATACAAGATGAGCATCCGACTATGACTATGGAAACTGGACCTTTAGGAGCAACCATACCCATAGTCATCATGCTCCAAACACCTCAAGACACCCTGGGTGATTAGTTACCCTAGAATATGACATTCAGAAAGGTGGTCTTTACAGCACAACAGTCAGACCCAGGTCAAACGCCTTTGCCCCCTCTAGAAAATAGGCCCTCAAAGGAGAATGTCCTGGGAAAGAACACCAAAGAAAATTAGCAGCAGTAGGGTGTGGGGGAGAACCCCAAAAATATGGACACAGATACAACATATGTGGGGGAAGCAAGAAACCCTGACAATAAAAAAAAAAGAGTCCACAGTGACTATGGATGTCAAGGAAGCACAATAAATTCCCAAAGAGGACCCAAGTGTCCAAGATCTAGCAGTAAGACCACCCCTGCCACCATAATGGTTGGTGTAATAAAAGAAGAGAAAAGGCCCCAGAGGCAGGGAGAATCCCTCTCTCTCTGGCCAAGATGATGGCTTAGAACCAAGAGGCCTAGAAGCCTAAGAAGGCCCAAACCCTCTATACCATCTGGACTAGTCCGGGAGGAAATATCGTTGCAGTTGTTGCAACACCTCTCCCAGATGCAGAAGAGGCAGCAGTAAGGGCTGCAAATTACAATATCACAGAGGTCCCTCTAGGGAGGAGAGACAAATAGGGGGAGCTAGACCTGTTGAGGGAGGCCATCAAGGTGATTGATGCCCGGTATGATAAGCAGGTGCAAAAGCTAAAAGAAGAAAAGGAAACAAATGAAAATCTCCTTAGGCTTCTCACAGAACTGATGCAACTAATGGCTGGGATTCCTCTAGAGTCTTCCACATCTGAAACATCGCTTCTGCAGGGTGACATAGACATGCTGAGAACAATGAAAAATAAGGTGAAAGCAGTAGATGATTGGGTGACTAAGTAGGTAGGAGCCGTAAGGCATTTCTTGGCAGCCACACTCCCGGACCTCCACCATGCCATTAGCATCTTCAGCCAAGTAAATGGCATTGTTTCCCAGTGGGAGGGGGAGATAGAAAAATACAAAGAGTGGAAGAGAAAACTAGAAGAAATAATGAATTTTTGGGAAGAAGCCATCATGGAGACAATAATTTTGGGAGATGAATATTTCGGGTACCTCTAGGCCCAACACTCTAGACTTGGTCTTAAAGTTGAGACGAGCAAGCAACTGGTAGCGGCCCTGAAGGGTAAAGTCCTATAAATTCAAAATACTTTAAATTCATAAGTGACATTCATCATGAGGGTTTTGGCAGTCGATCCCTTTAGCACCAAGACATGTACTTCAATGGATTTTGTTAAGTTTGATGAAGTAATGGAGGCACGGTTTCAAACCCACAGATATTTTGATGGCATGAAGATGTCATGACTTACCCACATGGTACTCCGGGCCCACAATGTAGCTAAGATGGCCTTAGAATTAAAAGAGGGTACCTAGGATGTGGCTGATCAGCTAGAGGTAGCCAAGGATCATAGAGATTGTATAAAAGAAATAGATGAGGATGGAATTCTCTAGATTTTGGAGATATTCTGAAAATGTAAAAAGCAGTAAAATATTCTGGTCTCTGAATATTTATGCCAGTAGGGCAGAGTTTTGAATATTTGTTATTATTTGAGTGTAATCTCTCAGACTCTAGAATTCTGGGTCCCATTTTTGTATTCTTTTGTAGCAATATGCATCAAGGTTCCCCGGAGCTGACTGATTGTTGTCAACAATTAATAAGGGTCAGAATACATGTGATCTAGATAATGAAAGGTCTGACGAATGGGATGGTTCTGAAAGACATCTTCTTATTCCCCCAAGCTCCAGTATTTACTACCTGGCATGCCTCGAAGATAGGGAGCCACGATCAACATTGATGAGGCATATGGCCTAAGTTTCCAGAATAAGAAAGTTTCTTCCATAAGTACCACATCCCTCTTCTCTAGGCCGATTCTTCTTCATTTCTCCCCTTTCTTCTTCTTCCATCTTTTCAAAATGTTGTGCATCTCGAGATGATTGTAAGTGGTGCAGGTAGTACCAGCCATAGATATTATATTATATTTAGCAATTATATAGGTAGATTAGGTCAAGTTTGTCTATAAATAATAAGACCGATGCCTTAACAATGGTCTAAAAAATTGATGATTTCTCTGCCCAATAGAAATAGAAAATAGAAGTTAGAAGTTTACTTTCATTCTATAGCTTAATTCTCCCTTAGAGCCATGAATGTACTCAAAAGTGATGCTAGAACCATTTCAAGTTAATGAAAGAAGGAAGAACAGCTTGTGGCCATGTGTTATGTGTTTCTCTGATCTCCAAAATTAGCAAATATCTTTTGTGCTATATTTTTTCCTATGTCCTTTGCTCTGGTGTTTTGTAGTTTAGTTGTATGATCTTACTTCCCTTTGCTACTGAATATATATGAATCCGTGATTCCTTGTGTATCTGGTATTTAGTGTAGTTTTCTTGCATTGGAGCATTGTCAATGTTTTAATATATATTGCATAAATATAAGTAGAAACATACTCTAACTCTGGTCTAACTTTTTGCAATTTATTTGGTTAGTCTAAAAATATTTGCAAGAAAACTCACCCCCTTTTGAAATCCCCAAAATTGATGAGTAAAAAGTAGCTATCCCTTCAAACAACAGTCACTTGCCCAACCTAGCTCCCCTGCACTGTCAAGACCCAACTACCTAGTGCTTGGAGGCTAGGAGAATTCATTCTCCGATAAACCTCTACAGGCAAAGTTGGTCGGTACCTCGGTACCCAGTGACAACTTATCTCTATTGACAGAGTTGTTCACAAAGTCCCATCAACAAGTAAGTACTTTGCCATCTTAAGGAGAGGGGCATATATATGGCCTCCCTCATTCTATATTATGCATTTTTTCTAACATTTTATTTTGCAGCATGTTGAATCCTCGAAAGGTAACGCACATAAGTTGCTAAATCCTGAAGAGATACGCATTTACAAATCTATTCCATGGTGATATAAGGATATGGATCCATGGGTACTTCATAAAAGCCATCATAAGATGCACTACATATATACACAAAGTTGCCAAAAGGTGCACAACTTTATGGGGTGATTATCAAGTGTTTTCTTGGTGGACCATCCTATCCTTTTTGTGGTTCATAGTGAGATATACACATCTCTTTGGGCAAGCTAATCACACCCTCTCTCTTTTTCTCTTTGACTGGTGTTGTCTCTCTTATCATGATCTTAGGTTTGATAAAGACTTAAGTCCTTGGGGGCTTGATGATTCCTTTGTCCCTTTTGATTTCAATAAGATTATCTTTTCTTTATGATCTCGTTTACCAAGATTTTGCATCGAGCCCATACTGTTGCTAAAGTGGGGGCTAAATGTATAGTCACAAAATGGAAGCACTTCCATTGTAGACTGGTTTATTCATCCAAGTAAGTGGTTTGGGGTCATGTCAAGTGCCTTGAATGGGTCTTTGACTTGGATCTGGCTTTCCCCCTATTCTACCCCATTTCCCACTTTTCTCTGACCTGTTTCTGACATCCTAAACTACAAAACTAAGATTTTTTATCTCAGGGTCAAAATTGACCTTTCTGGGTCAAGGTCGACCTTGACCTTGACCTAGGTCAAAATCAACCTTTTTCTGACCCAAGGTCTAGATTTAAAGTTTTCAGGCTTTCCAGATGTTGGGCTTCAGAAAGGTTTAATTCCCACTTCTAGGTCAGCTATTTCAGTCTTCAGAGCAATGATTCTTAAATTATATTTAATATAGGTCCTCTTCTAGGAATATAGGTCTAATTTAAATTTAATTCTCCTATGTATGCCTCTTTAGAATATTGTTCCCTAGATTCATATATAAGGAAGCCTTCTCCTCTCATTTTCTCTAACAATCCAAGATGCAATAAGCAATTTCATCCATCCAAACTCTATGCATAATCTATTGAAGGAAATAATATTATTTCAAGCATTCAAAAATTCAAGCATTCAAGCATTCAAGCATCCAATTCATCAAGGAGATCCATTGGTATCCACTAAAGTATTCAAGCTCTATAGAGATCTCTTTTTGAAGATTTCTCCATTCACATCCATGCTAGCCTCTTCCTATTCCAAGATCCATTCAAGATTGGTGTTGAAGATCTAAAGACAATTTTTTTGAGATATCCTACATTCTACATCCATTTGGTGCACTCATACTAGTGGATCCACGGATTCGAATCTGCCACAAGGGTTTCCATACAAGCAAGGTGAATTCGTTTATTTACTTTGTTACTTATGCAATTTCAATTACATTTTAAGGTTGATTCCAAAACTGGGGTTTGACCAAGGTGTTGGTTACTTTTTATGTTGCAATAGAAACAACAACAACCTCTTCCCTTTATTACTATTTTATAGAGGAGCCACCTCCAAATATTTGTTCATGCAAGAAAAGGGCCAACTAACAAGGACTCTCTTAATACTTCTACTCTTTAGGTCCTGCTACACCAAGCGGGGGATACCCTGTAAAACCTATTGATATATCGAATCTGGTATTATCAAGCAGTAATCTCACAATGACTCAACATAATCGGGAGGTACTAGATAATTGGCTAATTACCCATTGAACATCAACCATGAAATGGAGCATGAGATAGAAATTTGTAACAAACTTATACAAATGTAGACTTAATAGATTTTAAATTTTTTTTATAGGAAAAAATAGTCAATGTGTAACTAGGTATGTAATAAAACAAAACTTATCATCTTCAGACCAGTACTTTATCTATTGGGCTATATTCTGACTCAGATACAGTATACCAAAATTAATAATCATTAAAGATTTCAAATCAAAATACAACTATCCCAAAACCCCTACTTCTAATAGAATCCTAGCATGTATCATATGAATCTATGCATTAATCAGAGCCTAATTTAATCTGATCCTAGATCAAAACTCTCAAATAAGTACATAAACATAGAGAAGACTATGCTAATGAATCAAAAAATTCATAACTCATATGACACATAACACAGGAGAGATTGGAATCCAGATCTTTATATTAAATTCAAAAAATCTTATTTCAGTATACAAAAAGTAAACAGAGATAACCTCTTCAATAACTTGCAAAAGATCTCTCAACTTTATTTTTGACTTCTTACACTATCTAGTACAAATTATACTATCTTTCCCCTCTTAACTGAAAACTTTACAAATTGTTTACAATGCAATTTTTCTAGCCCTTTCCAATGAGCTTGGGAATCCTTTCCTAGATTAGGATTACAATAGGCTTCGGATCATTTGGAATAAAGACAAAATCAATGACTCACTAAAAAGATAAAATAGCTAATGGAGTGATAACCACTCTTGTTACAATAGATATTTGACAAATTTTGTCTCTTGACAGCTTGGTACTTGCAACTGCTTCAAATTTCTTCGGTATGAGACAACTAGAGTCTGTTGTGCCCTATATTGGTGATGTAGGATCTTCACTTTACCTGTATCATCTAATCTATTAGGCCTCATCATCAACCTAAATTTCATCACCTTCTCTTGGATCAACTATTGTGTACTTGTCCTTCCAAGAGGTATACACCTCATCACTCGGCTAGTTGAAACTAAGGACCTCATTGTTTCTATTGTTAATCTCCCTCCAAGTGGCATTTTCCTTTTCAATTTCTTGTGACCAAAATTAAAAAAATTCTCTATCCTTACCAACTATCCCAACGGTTTGAAAAAAAAGCAGTGTACTCTCAAGGGTAATTATTCTATTGGTTATAGCTGCCAATGATTCATTCATCTGTCGATGCCACAATGCTTCATCTTTTATATCTCCATTTTTCTTGAAAAGATTTGGAAACATTTCATACTGGTCCTTTTAATATTCCTTTCTTAAGGTCATTACCTTTCTTATGACAATGCTCCTTCGTATATCCATGTCCATGAGAAATTTGACCCATTTATGAGTGCCATTTAAGACAATGTCAACATTATTCTCTTTCTTGCAAGTGGTGTGGAAGAATTTCAATTCTCTTCTCTTTCCTTTCCATCTATTCACCATTTGATCCAAATTGTCTTTATCTACATTGTATTCATTCGCCATGCTGAAAATTTTCTTCCCTTGTGAATAAATTGCAATGGGAACTAATTGATGGGAACAATGCATGAGGGTGTTGTGTATCTTGTCTGCATATTTTTGTTTCACCCATGCCTCTGCTTCTCTGAAAGCTGCAGATTGTTCAACCCATTCTTTCCTTGACTTCTCTAGCTCTGTTCTTTCAGAAATCAATCTTTCCTTTTCTTGCTCCAACTCCTCTAGTGTGGTTTGGTTTTATGGTGCAGGTGAAGGAGGATAAGTGATGATTGGGCTTGATGATGATGGTTGATGAGGACCTTGTGTGATCTGCTGGAAAGATTGCTACAATGTAGACAATTGTTATTTTTTCATTGATGTCAAACCTTAACTGGTAAAACTATCATTGTATGTTTGAGTACCTTATCCATTTATTGATGAAGATTTGAAAAGAATGGGATAACAAGAAGACCAAAGAAATGGTTGAGTTATGAGTATATTCCAGGGTACTTGATCATTTGGCGCTTTGGAAAAGTGATACGTTGTTTATCTAGCACTAAAAGTTCACTGGAAGGTCAATGTTGAGCAAAGCAAAGTCGATGTCGAGCAAAGCGAAAGGTGATGCCGAGCAAAGCAAAGATGATGTCGAGCGCCAGTGAAATGCCGAGGAAGATAGTGAAAGGCTGAGCAATAGTATTTTGATTATTGATGAGATTTGAGATCTATGGCCGACATAATTGATTTTATTGGGATATGCATTATTAATTAAGATTGGTCCATATTCATTTAATGCATGGGAAACCATTATTAGCACATGGATTCAATGGTTAATTAATGATTGTATTGGAGAATTAAATTAAATGTAAAGATGGAAAGATCAGTTGGATCTGACCTAACCTAAGATCTACGATCTTGGTTAAGTGGCAAAAGATTTATCTGACCTAGATGAAGAGGTATAATATAACCTACTATGGTTATTGTTATTGTATTCAATTGTAAGGAGAAGCTGAATGCAAAGTGTTGCATGGTTAATTGACTGATTGGCAAGACCTAGCAGAGGAGGCTGAGAAGTGAAGAAGAAAGAGATTGCTTGACGGATTTCAAAGTAGATCTAAATTTTGAGATGAGAATGGAGGCTACTCAGTGAATTAGCATTAGAGCTGAAACTGGATTTGGATTTTCAAAGTAAGTTGTATGAATCAGATCACACCTGTTGATTACTTTCTAGCCATTGTATCAGTTCAAATCCTTTAACCAGGTTGACCTAAAAGTCATTGTATAAATCCTTTAAACAAGGTGACATTCAGATTGGAATGTTCTAATTCCTCTAACAAGGTCACTCCTAACAGGGTGATTAAATCCTTTAACCAGATCACATTTGACAGAGTGTTTTGTAACCTTTAACAGGGTTGGCTCCTCACAGGGCATTACTTCAAAAGAGTAAAATTTTGGTAGCATGTTACTAGTGGTTTTTCCCATATTGGGTTTCCACGTTAAATCATGGTGTCAAAATGTGTGAATGTTATTATTGTGTTTTACTATTAAGTTTCTGCAAGCTTATTTCATAAGTACAGTAAACTGCACACTTTTATTATTTATTACTGCCGAGCAGATCTGAGTTGTTGAAGTTGATTTAAATTTTTATATGGGCACATCTAGACCTGAGGATAACTGATTCACCTCCCCTCTTAGTTATTTTGAATTCATATTAACAATTGGTATCAGAGCTGTGTTCTCTTGAAAAGTTTGAAGGTACTTGGAGATAAAGATCAAGATGTATAAAAGGGATGGACCGAAGATCAACAAGGAAAACTTTCCTGCATGGAAAAGTTTTATGAAACTTCACTTGGCTGGTATTGGTGATTCTGCTAAATGACATATTGAAATAGAATGTGTAGCCCCTACTGGAGTTCTAAATGTTGGACAACTAAGAGAGAAACATGAACATAATTAAGCAATGCTGGAACTTGCATCATCTCTGAAGTATCATTAATTTGAGGACATCAAAGATTGTATAAGCACAAAAAAGATGTGGGATTCCCTAACAACCATCTATGGAGGTGATATGAATGTACTGAGAGCCAAATGTGAAAGCTTGAGAGGTAAGTTTGATGATTTAAAAATGCAAGAAGGATAAAATATAGTGCAATACTATGATAGGATAAAGGAAGTTGTAAATGCTATTAGAGGAGCTAAGGGAGTCATTGATGAAGATACTATCATGAGAAAGGTACTGAGAACACTTCTTCCTATTTATGCTATTAGAGTATCTAAAATTCAAGAACTGAGATGTACTCCTAATAACAATTTAACTCTGGAAAGTCTGGTAGGTAGACTTACTACATTTGAGATGTCAAATTTTGACAACTATACTCCACAAGTTGTTGAATTTGCATTTAAGTCATAGATGGTCATCAGCAAATCTAAGAAAGGAAAGAAATGTGTGGACAGTGACCATGACACCTTAGATGATGATCTAGAAGATCTTGAGGCACTTATGGTAAGAAGACTAGCAAGAGGAAAAGGAAAATTCAAAGGTAGACTTCTTATTATTTGTTTTTCTTGTAACAAAGTTGGTCATATTGCTGCTAGATGTTCAGACAAGAATGAGAAGGATGAAAGAAGGGACAGAAAATATAAGGACAAAAAGGATGACCAAGACTACAAAAAGTACAAGGACTACAAAGACAAAGCTAATAAATATTTCTATATAGCTGATGAAGCTTCTGACAGTGAATCTAACAAATCTGATGAAAATGATATAGAAGTAGTGTATGTTGCAATGAAAGATGATTCTGATGATGATGAGAAAACTGTACTAATTTCTTATATGAGTAAAGGTGATCATTGGATTATTGATAGTGGTTGTTCACATCACATGACTGGTGATAAGGACAAATTTGAAACATTAAATCAATGCAAAGGTGGATATGTTAAGTTTGGTAACGATACACCATGTAGAGTCAAAGGGAAAGGATCAATTCAATTGACTAATAAGATTAGATGTGATGATGTATACTGGGTTGATGATCTTAAGTATAACTTGTTGAGTGTTTCATAGCTAAACACTTCTAGTTACAGAGTTGAGTTCCATCACAGGAAAGCAAAGATATATGATGCCAATGGAGAATTAGTTGGAGGTGGTGAGAAAATAAAAGGTAACTTGTTCTATCTGGATTTAGCTGAAGAGACATGCTTGTTTGCATAATGATGTTTGGCTATGGCATAAGAGGCTATGTCATGTTAACTTTGATAACTTGGTAAGCATAAGTAAATTGAAAAAGGTTAGAGGGCTGCCTAAGTTAAAGAAATTTGAAAATGCAATGTGTAAGCAATGTTAATTGGGCAAGATGACTAAATCTAGTTTTAAAAGCAAAACTCATACTTCTGCGAATATTTTGGAATTGGTTTATACTGACCTTTGTGGACCTATTGGTGAGAAAAGTTATTGTGGAGAAAAATATTTTATTCTATTTGTAGATGACTACTCTAGGATGATGACTGTTATGTTTCTAAAAGAAAAATATGATGCATTTCAATTATTTAAGTAGCACTTGGAAAAACTTGAAAAGGAGATAGGTAAGAGTCTAAAATGTCTAAGATCTGACAGAGGAGGAGAGTTTATTTCTAATGAGTTTAACAGGTTCTGTAATGACCGAGGGATAAAAACACAGATGTCAGCACCTAGGACACTGCCACAGAATGGTATAGTTGAAAGAAGAAATCGATCTATCATGGACTGTGCCAGAACATTAATGATGGAGAAAAATGTTGCACATAAATATTGGAGAGAAGATGTAAGTATAGTTGTTTATACCCTAAATAGAGTACAAGTCAAGAAAGGTACAAATTCTACACATTATGAGCTATGGTATGGATATGCACCTACTGTAAGTTATTTTAAAGTCTTTGGGAGAAAATGTTTTATACTGAAGGATAATAGAAATGGTAAACTTGATGCTAAAGGAGAAGAAGGCATATTTCTTGGATATTCTGCTACGAGTAAGGCGTACAAATGTTTGAATTCTAACACTAACAAAATTATGGAAAGTAAAAATGTTAGAATTAATGAATATGCAAAAAGAAATGAAGCTGAAAGCATGATTGAGCCTGAAATTTATAGATCATTCACATATCCTGAAGAAGAGGATTCTAATGAAACTAAATGACATTGTCAAGCAAAAGGAAGTGACTGTTGAGCTATCTGATGGAGATGTTGAGTCACAGTTTCACCCTGAATTGAACTTGAATGATCAAAATGAATCTAAGAAAGAACCTACTTTGGAAAAATATGTAAGAAGGCACCATAAACCTGATCAAATCATAGGATCAAAGGATTCTACATTCATGACAAGAAAATTAAGAGAAGACACATGTTTTTTATGTGATTTCGAGCCTAAGACAGTAAAAGATGTTTTGGACAATGAAGACTAGATTCAAGCCATGAATGAAGAGATTGACCAAATTGAAAAGAACAAGACATGGACACTAGTACCTAGACCTGACAACAAAAATATAATTGGTACTAAGTGGGTATTCAGAAGAAAGATGAATGAACATGGAGAGGTAACAAGGAATAAAGCAAGACTGGTATGCAAGGGATATGCACAAGAGGAAGGAATTGACTATGGAGAGACATTTTCCCCAGTTGCAAGATTGGAGGGTGTGAGAACTCTACTTGCATATGCAGCCTACAAAGGATTTAAAGTCTATCAAATGGATGTGAAGTTTGCATTTCTAAATGGGATACTAGAAAAAGAATTTTATATTGAACAAGCTGATGGATTTGTTGACCCAAGCAAGAGGAATATGGTTTGCAAACTGCACAAGGGATTGTATGGACTGAAGCAAGCACCAAGAGCATGGTATTAAAGATTGCACAATTATCTTATGAAGATTGGATTTTCAAGAACTAATGACAACAGAAATCTGTATTTGAAGACAGAGCAATGTAAAGAAATTTTATTGGCTGAAATTTTTGTGGATGACATCATATTCAGTGGACAACATATGATATGTAAAGCATTTTCAAAGGAGATGCAAACTGAATTTGAAATGTCTATGCTTAGTGAGATAAAATTCTTTGTTGGACTAAAAATACATCAAATGAAGAATGGTATCTATATTGCACAATCAAAATATATCAAGGAGATACCGAAAAATTTTGGTATGGAAGATTCAAAACCAGTGATTACACACATGGCTACTGGACAGAAGTTGACAAAGAATGATGATACAAAAGAGGTAAATCAAACACTCTACAGATCAATGATTGGTAAGCTACAATATATTGTACATAGTAGACCTAATATTGCATTAGCAGTTGGAATTGTTGCTATATTTTCTTCTAATCCAAAAGAGACACATATAATGGTAGTGAAAAGAATTTTGAGATATTTGTAAGGTACAGAAGACTATGGCCTATATTACAAAAGGAATGACAAGTTTGAACTTAGAGTATATACTGATTCTAACTGGGCTGGTAATGTTGATGATAGAAAAATCACCACAGGAGGAGCTTTTCTTTTGGGGAAAATATTATTTTCCTGGACAAGCAAGAAACAGAATTGTACCTCACAATCTACAGCTAAAGCCGAGTATGTGGCAGCAGCAGTTAACTGTTCAAACATTATGTGGTTGAAGATACTACTGAAAGGTATGAAAGAGGAGATCACAGAACCAGTTGTTATATATTGTGATAATACAAGTACCATTAATATTTCTAAAAATCCTATAATGCACTCTAAGACAAAACATATATCTATCAAGTAGAATTACTTGAGGGAGCTAGTTCAGAAGAAGGAAGTGAGATTGGAATATGTGAACACTAAGGAACAGTTGGCAGACATATTTACAAAAGCATTACCCAAGGATTCTCATGAGTATCTAAGAGGTAAATTGGGGGTAATTCCCCTAGCAGAGGCTAACTAGTGCTAAATGGTATTGTTGCATCTAATGTTTTAATCAAAATACTTGACACATTGATGCATAGTAAGTCACATTTTTAGGATGTTGCCTAAAATTGTGAAGTAGTAAACAAGAACAGAAAATTAAATCAGTCATACACAAAGATGACAGGAACAGCATGATACAAAGATTAGAACATAAGAATCTACATGATGAAGACGTCAATCTTTGGCATTATTGTCAAAGAGGGAGAATCGCTAAAACAACAGATACAAGGGAGATATTATTGAAAGAGGGAGTTGAACAGTAATAGAAAATATCAATGTGATTATAGACACAGAGGGATCAGAATGAAGCTAAAGACATTAATGAAGATTTTTTCATATCAGGAACACATGCACTTTTTGGATTATATGGTAACTTTGGTTGGAAATTATTGTTTTATAGTTCAGTGTTTCCATCAATGCCAAAGAGGGAGATTTTTAGAAAGATTGCTACAATGTAGACAATTGTTATTTTGTCATTGATGTCAAACCTTAACTGGTAAGACTATCATTGTATGTTTGAGTACCTTATCCATTGATTGATGAAGATTTGAAAAGAATGGGATAACAAGAAGACCAAAGAAATGGTTGAGTTATGAGTATACACTAGGGTACTTGATCATTTGGCACTTTGGAAAAGTGATACGTTGTTTATCTAGCACTGACAGTTTGCTGGAAGGTTAATGCCAAGCAAAGAAAAGTTGATGCCGAGCAAATTGAAAGGTGATGCCGAGCAAAGAAAAGATGATGTTGAGTGCTAGTGAAATGCCGAGGAAGACAGTGAAAGGCCGAGCAACAGTATTTTGATTATTGATGAGATTTGAGATCTCTGGCCGACATAATTGATTTTATTGGGATATGCATTATTAATTAAGATTGGTCCATATTCATTTCATGCACAGGAAACCGTTATTAGTGCATGGATTTAATGGTTAATTAATGATTGTATTAGAGAAGTAAATTAAATGTAAAGATGGAAAGATCCATTGGATCTGACCTAACCTAAGATCTACAATCTTGGTTAAGTGGCAAAAGATTTATCTGACCTAGATAAAGAGGTATAATATAACCTACTGTGTTTATTGTTATTATATCCAAGTGTAAGGAGAAGTTGAATGCAAAATGTTGCATGGTTAATTGACTAGTTGGCAAGACCTAGCAGAGAAAGCTGAGCAGTGAAGTAGAGAGAGATTGCTTGATGGATTTCCAAGCAGATCTAAAGTTTGAGATGAGAATGGAGGCCACTTAGTGAATTAGAATTAGAGCTGAAACTGGATCTAGATTTGCAAGTAAGTTGTATGAATTAGATCACACCTGTTGATTACTTTCTAGCCATTATATCAGTTCAAATCCTTTAACCAAGTTGACCTAACACTCATTGTATAAATCCTTTGAACGAGGTGACATTCAGATTGGAATGTTCTAAGTCCTCTAACAAGGCCACTCCTAACAGGGTGATTAAATCCTTTAACCAGGTCACATTTGACAGTGTGTTTTGTAACCTTTAAGAGGGTTGGCTCCTCACAGGGCATTACTTCAGAAGAGTAAAATTTTGGTACCATGTTACTAGTGTTTTTTTCCATATTGGGTTTCGACGTTAAATCATGGTTTCAAAATGTGTGAATGTTATTATTTTGTTTTACTGTTAAGTTTTTGCAAGCTTATTTCATAAGTATAGTAAACTGCACACTTTTATTGTTTATTACTGCCGAGCAGATCTGAGTTGTTGAAGTTGATTTAAAGTTTTATATGGGCACATCTAGACCTAAGGATAACTGATTCACCCCCCCCCCCCCCCCCCCCCCCC
>MU224855.1:1930614-1960436 GCA_018584345.1 Thuja plicata | reverse complement strand
ATTCCCCCCCCCCCCCCCCCCACTCTTAGTTATTTTGAATTCATATTAACATGATCATCCTTTGAGGAAAAAACTGAATTGTTTGTCTTCCTTCAAGGAATGCAATTCTATTATCTTTTTCAATGGAATTGATCTTCTTATCATTATAAGCCTTCATAACAATCTCATACTTTTCTGTTAGGCTTTTGAATTCCTCTTCTTGTTTCTCCTCCACCTTTAAACTCAATTTTTTAGTTTTTAGAGTAAGGTTAGCTATGTCTAGACCTGATGTATCTGATACTCTTCTTACAGTAAGGCTACCTGCATGTTCAGCCTGATTATCTTCATCAGATACCTTATGGATTTTATTTTTCATATGCCACATGAAAAGGGTTGCATGATCTTCACTAAATATCACTCCCTTGGATGCTTATCTTGCCTCTATCTCATTAGCATAGATGGTCTTTGTTTCCTTTCTCACAGCATCAAAGACAATAGCATCTGCAATATGCCACTCTAGAAGTATCAGTACTCCTTCCTTCCTTAGGAGTTATCTTTTCAAACTTAGCTATCATTTCTTGTTTGACTTCATTTTCAATCTCTTCCTTACTCCTTGTAGGTTGCTCATTATGTTTTTTTTGGCATTTTTCTTTAAATTCATTTATGTGGGTTCTCCACAAAAACTATAAGAATGCCCTGACCTTGACAAAATTTTCATCAGAAAGAAATTCATTGTTGGCCTGTTGAGTCAAGGGGTCCAGTTCCTTCCCAGCATATTTTGCAACAGTCAGATCTAGTGAATCATGCTTTGGAACTTCAAGCACCCTTTCTTGTAGTTCTTGGGCTGTGACAAATATTTGTCTAGCATCTCCCATTTGTAGCAACTGTTCTGCTACTCCTTGCTCATCAATACAGATTGGAGATTGGGAAGGAGAATATACATTTTCCTATTGTTTTTGGTGTTCTCCTTCTATTCTTTTCCTTTTGGGAGATGGGAATGATTGAGTATGTGGGTCTAATGGCCTCTTTCCCTTTGGATCCAGGGTCTTCTCAGCTTGTGGAAAGACTGTACTATACCATCTTCTTTGGTAAATCACATATTTCCCTGGGGGAACATTCCTTGTAGGAGCTATCCTGCTCATCATTGCCTTTGCCCTTTCTAGCTCTATTTGTAAAATATTGGCCCTTTTCTGATTTAGTGCCGCATTATATCCTCAAACATCTCCATTAAAGATTCTATCTTTTTGGCCCAAGGCTGAAAATCTTTCAATGGGTCATACAAATTGTCAAATTGTTGCACAAAATCCAGGATCTTCTTCTATGCCAGCCATTTTTCCTTTTTTATCTCATGTTCTATCCGATCAAAGTCATTTCTGATTATGTCCTCAAGGAAATTGAATTGGTGGTTCAGCACCAGGCATTTAATTTTTTCTTTGAACATGTCTTTAATGAAAGCTTCAGGATTAGCACATCTTGATACTGTAGTACTCAAATGGTAAGGGACCATATATTTATCTAGGTGTTTCCACCCTCCCTTTGTAATAATAAACTGATGGGTTGTTGTGATTGTAGGAAAAATAGTTCATTTTCCTCTTCCTGTTAAGGCTTCCTCCTGCAGACCTCTAATCTGTCTTATTATTTTTGCCAATCCTAACTTGATAGGTACTCTATAGGGTAATATATAAGGGATTCCCCTAAAACCATAAACTCTGAAAATTGTTGACACTGGTTAGAGAATGACATCTCCCCAATTATGCACTATTTTCAATTCTAGACTATATTCTTTAGGTCTCAATAATTACAAAAGTGTCAAAGGCATTTTGGGATCATCATTTAGCAGTAATGCCCTAATCCTAGCAGCAAAACATCTATCAAAATTTATGTAGCTTTCCTCCTTGTTGTCCCATGACATTTCTGCATTCCACAGTTGTACGGGTATTTCCTCATCATCTTTGACCTTTATCAATTCCATCTCTCTTTCAAGATAATCTACCTCTTTGTATAGAAATATATGCATTAACAAGGAATACCATGTGAAATGTCTAGTCACCTTGTTTTTCTGGATGCCTATCAATCCTTCATGTATCAAATCTGCAAGATATGTAGCAAAATAAAAAATTATGGCCAAATAGGGGTGCAAAATTTGTACCATCATGAACATGTAGTGGGTGGTCATTTCCTTCTCTTCATCATCCCCAGAGATTTGAAATAAATCCTTGTATACTCCTATGGCCTTTGGGGTGAAGTATTCTAACTTGAAAGGGTCCTTGGCTTTTGGCCCTACCAAGATCAAATCCCCAATTTTGTTGAAATATTATTTTAACAGTCCATTTCTCAGATAATCCTTTTGTGCTTGATACACTTCTGTGAATTCTTTAAAATCAATTTTATCCATTTGGGTGTCCTCTCAACTCAAATTGAATACTTCCTCGATTTCTTCTGCAGTTATATTGACCATTATCTATCCATTCTTATCGCTGACTACCCTGGATACCTTGTCATATTTTTCTTCTATTTGCATAAGCATATCAATATCCATAAAAACCCCAGGCACTACTAACTTGCCCACATCAAATTGGCATACATTTCTATTAGGAGAAAAAGCATTTCTCTGGTCAAAAAGTACTCTAAATAAAGCCAAACCAATCATACCTATATTAGCATCCCTATCCCATTGTCTCAGATCGTACAAACCCTCACCAATTTTCAAATGTGGACTCTAAGGGACCAGTTCTTTGATTTTTGTCCAATCATTTGTCAACCTAGTTAATTGTTGCAATAGGTCATCACATACATTTCTATCTTGATAGTTCACGTCGCCCTTGAACTCTCTCCTAGGTAGCATCTTGAATTTACAGTCTTTATAATCTAATGATTTAACAAAAATTTTGATAGAATATAGTAACTGCAAGCCCTAATAATTTTTTTGATTTTATAATTCAGACAACACTTGCATCAAAAATTTACCCATTTCGCAAACAGCCTGGAAGTTGAAACGCGTTCACTACAGCTTTCTTTTGTTCCACAAATTTGACAATTATGATAATCAAGAGTTGAATGATCGAACACATAGAAATCCCATCACCCCTGAGCATTAAATTCTTACTATGGAAGCACACATTCGCCATTACTTCACCTGAGTTCAAACTATCGCAGCTAACAGTTCAGAATTGCTAAAATAACACCTTTGAATTATGATTGTCGATCCTGACATCTCTTCTTTGCATCGAATAGCTCATGGAAAGTATTTTACAACATTCATCTTCACAGACACCTGGAAGTACATCGTAATCCCTCAAAGCTTAACCTTCATTCACTTTCCATCTGAGGCTTTGCGCACACCGTTAGATCTTTCTGAAGATTCTAACCCTTTATCATACTTAACATTGATAGAGGGTCTCATCACATAGGACACGCCTCACCACGGTGTGTTCCCTTGATGACTAAAGTTCAATCACGTTATCCCTCATTATTTATGCCATCCGTCTAATCTTTCTTAACCTTTACTGTCTTTAACACATCTTTATGGCCTGCAGCTTTGATCTCCTGGGACACATGGCAAGATGTCACAATGCCTTAATAGTTAAAATCATCTCATCTTCCATATGAGGCTTTGCACCAGCCATCAGATCGCCCTTAACCTGTCATTCCTTTATCCAAATAGCTTTATATTAATCGTAGTCTGCAACTTGCCTGGATGGACACGCTTCACAATGGCACAATCCCTTAAATTTTATCCTTCGGTCATCTTATCATTGTGGGTTAACACCAGCCATCAGATCTTTTCAAAGATGCTGTGTATTTACTGAATCTTTAATCACCCACCGGACCCACTAGACACCATGTGGAAGCATGGCGCATTCCCTCAATGAATATTGTATGCGCATCTTCATCATAAGATTTTCTTCCAACCGTCAGATTAGATTTGACATATACTTGATTTAACTTCAACTCTTCATTCATGCTTGGGCCCACTGAGGACACACATCACCACGGTGTGATCCCTTGAATTTAACTAACCCGCATCTTTGATATAGAGGTAATGTACAGGCTGTTGGATTTAGAAACATCTACGAACATCCTTTAATCTATTCTTCACTATAGTTGGTCCCGCCAAACACACGTGGCATCACGATGCATTGACTTGAAAGTTAAAATTTGATCATCTTCTCATCGTGGGAATGCGTGAGCCATTGGATGAAAACACATTAGCTCAACAGATAACAACTTAATAAATCTTACGGACTTTGAACTTAGGAAATAATAAAAAACCACGATGTTAGGATACTCACAACTTAATGAACATGGACATCTTTTTAATAGGACACATGCAAGACATGACCTAAGTGGAAAAAAGTAATATAGAATTAGAAACCATTTCGACACATAGGGTTTTAGGACAAAATTTTACACTTAGAAACTTGACAACAAGGGTTTCAAATATTTATACAAGACCCTAATTCAGATACAGACCATGGACCCATTATTTTGGAAAAAAAATTAACAGACCTAACACAAGGAAAACCCCTCCCCCCAACAACAAAATCCATTTTTCTTGTAGGTATAGGTTTGGAATAGCGAATTGGAGTGCAGATTCGGATACCCTTTTCAGCAAACTATTAAGATCCAAAAATAGATTTTCTGTCAGAGATTTTAAAGGTCGATTCTCCCCTAGGTCAGAATCAGAAATTCTAGGTCAATGGTGACATTGACTTGAGGGTCAAAATTGGAACTGAGCCAGATTGGAAAATGATTTCTAGGTTTTGTAGATATCTCATTTTCAGTTTAGATACACAGAAATCAATAGTTTATGAGACCGTCTGACAGGGTTTTTAGCAGGTTCTTTTTTGGAGGTATGTATTTTATTCCATTTTCCTTATCAATTACAATTAAATGTATGTGGTTAAATGTGGCGAAGGGTCACTTTTATGAGAAAATCTCCTTTGTTCTAAACCCTATCCATATTTTCCATATTACAATAACCTATTTAAGAAGAATGGTGAAATAAAAAATGAACCATTATGGATGAGACAGATGAATGAGGCATTGGAAACAAGGACCAATAGTGTTATTAATTTGAAAAGAACACTTCTATTTATCCCAACTATAGAAATCATTAATAAAGCCAGGTCATTCTTTGAATTTTGGAAAGAGGAAGTTGAGAAAGCCAGTGTCAGTTGGAATGCAATCAACAAACAGCAAGAAGAATGAAGTCATTAGCTTCGTTTGGCCAAGTGATGAGGTGTACACTTGATGGAAGGACTGATATAATGCAGTTGATCAAGGAGAAGGTGATAATGTGTAGAAGACAACAAGTGGTAGTGCTTCCTAGTTCTTGAATAAAATAGACAAAAGTAAAAGATCCTGCATCAAGTAGATAAAGGACAACAAATTCCATATGGCAGCTGTCGAACACCTTTAAAGCACTTGCAAATACCCAGGTGGTCAAAAGACAAAATACTTTGAATATCTTGTAACAAAAGTGGTTAGCACTTCACTTGCTATTTTTTCTTTTTCTTGAGTCATTTGTTTTGTCCTCATTCCAATTTATTTGTAGCTTGTTGCAATCCTATTCTATAAAAGGGTTCCCAAGATCATTGGAAAGGGCTGAAAAATTTGTATTGTAAGCATTTTTGCAAGGTTTCAGTCAGGTAAATATAGCATAAGTTTGTACTAGATAGGTGTGATAATTAGAAATAAAGTTGAAAGATCTCTTGCAGATTATTGAAGAGGTTATCTTTGATTACATCTTGTATACTGGAATATGATTCTCTAAACTTAATACAAATATCCGGATTCCAATCTCTCTTGTGTCATATTGTCTTGTGAGTTATGAATTTTATGATTCATTAGCATAGAATTTCTCTGTGTGTATGTACTTATTTGAGAGTTTTGATCAAGGATCAGATTAAATGATGCTCTCATTAATAAATAGATTCATTTGACATATGCTAGGATTCTATGAGTAGTACGGGTTTGGGATATTTGTGTTTATGGCCTAGAATATTTGATGAATATTGATTTCAGTATATTGTATTTGAGTTAGAGAGTAGCCCAATGGATAAAGCACTGATCTAAAACTAATAAGTTCTTTATTATTTCATATCTAGTTGTATATTGGTTTTTTTTCTATATAAACAAACATAAAATCCATTAAGTCCATATTTGTATAATTTTGTTGTCAGTTCCTATCACATGCTCCATTTCATGGTTGATGTTTAATGGATAATTAGCCAGTTATCTAGTATCTCTCGGTTATGTTGATTTGTTGTGAGATTACTACTTTGATGAATACTATATAGAAATATCTGAAGGTATTATATTGTATCCCCCCTTGGTATAGAAGAACCTAAAGAGTGGAAGTATTGTAAGAGTGCTTGTTAGTTGGTCCTTTTCTTACATGGAGTAATATTTGGAATTGGCTTATCTATAAAACTTGTCAGAAGATGAAGAGGTTGTGTTTTTTTGCAGCATAAAAAGTAACCAACACAATCAATGATGCATATTCCCTCTATGGTTGCTCATGTTTGTGGTAATGGTGATGTTTCAACAAGAAAGAAGAGGAAGAATTTCTAGTGAGAAAGCAGGATACTTGTAAGTTTGTTCAATATATAAGCATTAGTTGTGGTAGTCTTTCACTACCAACTTTTTCTCCATTTTTTCCATGTAGCATGTTCTCCTTATTTCAAAAAAATGTTTAAAGATACATTTTTTGTTGGTCCCTCAATCACCCCATAGAAAATATATACTACGCACTAACCTCCTTGACAAAGAATATTCAAAGATGAGTTTGGTGATGGAGGACATGAGACATAGTTGGATTAGGGTGAGTTTCTCTATTGTTATGGATTGGTGGACCAATATTGGACTTTGGCCATGTTTAACTAACTTATTTTCTTAGAGCTACTATTTTTTTGAAAAGTGCAAAGGCGCAAAATTCCAATTTAATATTTTGAGAGATGTCGTATAGGAGGTTGGAACCTCAAATATTATATAGATGATCACTGATTTGGCATGTGTGTACAAATTAGTTGGCATGATGGTGAAGGTTTCTTATGAGCACATCTTTTGGACCCCATGTTGTGTTTGTATTGAACAACATATTGAAAGACATAGGAAGAAATATTGGGTGCTGCAAGTTGTGGGAAAAACCACAAATACTCAAATGTTTATTTGTAACCACCACACCTCACTCGCTCTTTTTGGAAAATTTTCAAAGAATAAATTCCTCGAATCTATGGAGATAACCACTCAAAAACTAGATATAGCTACCCATGGAACAACCTCTCAAACACTACGCATAAAATTTGGAGTTTTTATTTAACATGCATCTTAAAAGTTACAAATTTTAAATTTTCAAGAATTTATAACTTGATAAAAGATGTTTTGAATTTTCTTTATATCTCTTCAATGTTCTATTTTGTAGAGTCTCGGTGGATGAATTGGGGTGCAAATACCCCAAGTCCCAAAATATTTTCCCTTCACATTTTATGCCAACCTCATAGTGCATCAAGTTGTGAGTGCAATAGGAAATTTTTTGAGGCTATCCACACAAGGAAGAAGAACAATAATGTTGAAGTATGTAGCTATGAGAGACTTCACACCTCTATAGTTTCTATTGATACCTTATTCGTGACATGGTTCCTTGTGCCTAGATAATGTTTTTTTCATTCATGTTATTTGTATCATTGATATTAATCTTCTATTCTTATCATTCTTGGCACCCAATGGTCTTCATGTGTTGAGAAGCTTCAATGCTTCATCTTTGTTTATTTATTTATTGCATGGCCTTCTAGACTTCTGTGTATTTGGAAGAGTCTCTCATGTGAATCTTCAAGAATTCATTTGTGGTCTTTCCAAGAGTCTTGCGGTTAACAGAAACTTTTCATTTCCTTATTTTTATGGTTTGTGTTTCCTTGGTCTTCGATGGAAAATAATCATTTCCTATATTATGAAAAACTTTTGTTGTTCTTCGGTTCAGTTTGGCTAATAGTTGGTTATTATGTTTTATCCATCTTTCTTAGAAAGAAGAGACCTTTATATATGTTTATCATATTTGGATATGTCATCTATGTATTATGGTTGTAGCTTGTAATTGTAGATGAAGTGTGTTTGATCAAAATACGAAGATTGTATTCTTGAAATAATAAATTCATTATGCTTAACGTCTTCAGCATTATTGTGAAGTTGAGAATAAAATCTGAGTTCTCATTTTGTAAAAGTTAAGAGACTCAGAATTTTTGAATATTGTATTCATAATTTTGTGATTATAATAAAGAATCTTCAATTTTGGTGGGTTGGGTTTTTCACCCTCGGTGAGGAGGGTTTTCCCAAGGTAATTATGAGAATCATCCTTTTATTTTATTGTTGATATTTTTACTGTTTAATTTGCATACTTCTGGTCCATAATTTTAACATGGTATCAAAGCAAGGTTAAGGATCGGTCTAGAACTAGAAGTGTTTTTTATTTCTATTGCTCTTTTCTGTGATTTTGATTCAGCTAGAAACAATGGTGAACAATTTGAAAGAGGAAGATAGATTGGATGGTTCATCAAATTTTTATTCATGGAGATTTAGAATTATGATTACACTTGAAGAAAATTATCTTCTTGACTATGTAAAATCTGATGTTCTAGAACCTTCAGTAGAAGTTGAGAAAGCTACATGGAAAAAGAACCAAACTATGGCCAAGAAAATTTTTATTGATTCAATTAAAGATCATCTTGTTCCTATTATCTCTATGTTAAATTTAGCTTAAGATGTTTTTCAGACATTGAAGGACTTATATGGATTTAACAACACTAGTAGAGCTCTAGCCCTTCATCGTCAACTTTTACATGTTAAAACAGATAGAGGAGAATCAGTGATTTCATATTTTATGAAGATTACTGAATTAAAAGATCAGTTGAGTGTTATTGGTAAATCATTTGTTGATAAAGATTTAGTTATGCTTGCTGATGGGGCAATAATTTGTCTTTATTTTATACTGATTGTATGCTCTATTCTAAAACATTTCCAAAACACTTGTGAAACTTTTAAGTACTTGAACTTATGAACATGATATAAGTACAGTCAGATCCATAAAACCTATGGGTAGATAATAGTGACATACTTTTCTATATATTATATATGTCGTAGTACTTCATATAACTATTTGAATGTATGTCCTAACATTTGGATTAAGTTTAAAAGTTGAAAACTTGAATATATATGCATATGCTACTAACCTGCCAGGAAAGAGGAGCGGCTTGAGAGTGGATTGGCAGCATTAATGAGGAAACGATAAATTCCCATCTATGATGAGGAGAACCATTATAACATCATGGAACATGCTTGATAAATTGAAGGAACTTCATTTCAGGAAATATAGGAACACAATTATGCTATATTTTATCTATGGTGTTGAAGCGGCTATCCAATCTTTATGATATTCTATCATGGGTTGTTGCATTCTCCTTTTTTTATGGTATGAATCAGTCAGACCTTATCTTTATGCATAAATAAATATCAATCCTCTATATAAAGGGATATGATTGTTAGATTGTAGTTATTTGGATGATTGTACCATTGTTGCAATTGAAAGCAAAGTTACTCTTTTAGTTTCATGTGTTGTTTAACTATGATGTAATCACTTTTCTGGAAATACAATGAAGAGGTGATTTTGAGTTATATTTTTTTTAGTAGTTAGCAGAAGCCGACCAAGGGGTCCCACTTGGAAGGTGGATTAGAGTAGACTAGGTTAAGTTGTTTAAGCATTTACAGCATTTCAAGTAGAATTTATTATTTCCTCCTATAGCAATATAACTTGTGTATGTTCCTACAACACATGTAGAGATAATCATAGTGAATGCTTTGGTTTGATAGAATAGGTTAAAGTTGAACTTATAGTTGTCAGCATCAATTTCATTAAGTAGTTGTGTGTGTTTACTTTCCTACAGCAATAGTGTAAGCTCATTTCATGTATTTTCCTTCCTGCAGCTTAAGTAACATGACTCTATGAGATACTTCATGCACAAATTGTGCTATCCCATTTCAAGTATACGTCCCTCGGTTGACAATTCAAATGCACTTCATGATAGGGAAAATAATACTTAGTTTGAATGCAATATTCTTAGGAGAAGCTTTGGCATGATTATTATTACCTATTATGGGGTTGTTCATTTGTGGCATTGTTATCAGGGATGGTGTCAAGCTGAGGACCTTATTGAGTCATTTTTTTTATTTTTTAGATAGTTTCCAATTTTCTAGATAGTAGTTTGCAATCCTGAACTTGCTTCAAAAGTTTACATAATTGTTTGCATGCATCAAAGAGGAAGAATATGAGATGTCCATGGCAGATTCCTTCCAAGAGAATCTGTTAATCTGAATGAAGAATTTAAAGAAGTTGAATTACCTTTTTCCAATGCAAGTCCTAAATTTCCTGTAGCACCTTCATCTGAAGAAGCCCCTTTTGATCCAATTGACCTTCGACCTTTTGCTGAAATTTTGGCCATTTTTCTTGATGAGTCCACCCCAAGTGCATCTGTTGTTCATAATCCTTTGGCTAATGTTCCTTCCCAATAGCAACTTCATTTCCAAGTACCTCCAACAATGGTGCAACCTACCTTTCCATTTCCTATTCCTATCCTTATCAATAATTCTAACCTCAAAAACATACCCACTGCTGTACTTCCAAAGTTCTATGGCCTAATAACTGAAGACCCTGACACCTTTTTATTTGAGTTTGACATTCTTTTTCGAAGCTTTGACTAAAAAATTGATGGCCAAAAACTCAATTTTTTTCCAGTGACATTGAAGGACTTAGCTCTAAGATGGTTTATGGGATTAGGGGCTGATGCAGCAACCAGTTGGAATGAGATGCAAACTCTATTTTTGCAAAAATATAAAGAGTATTGTAAAGTGGGTGATTCGAGAGGAGATAACATTTTCTGAATGTCACAGAAGGAAGATGAAACTTTAGAATATTACATTTCACGCTTCTTCTACAATTTGTAGAAGAATCCACAACATGTGTTGGAGGAGGATTCACAAAAACTCATTTTCTTGAGGGGGGTGAATGAAAACTACATTGAAGCACTGGACCTTATGGCTAGAGGAGATATACCTCAATCTTCTTGGGATGATCTGAAGAAAATCTGCCTTAACTATTCAAGATCAACCATAAAGAAGGGCAGAGGATTTTGATCCACACTCACTAAAGGATATAGCTCAGGCCTTTCTAAGATGGAAATCTCAAACTTGTTGTCAGATTTCAAGAAAGATATTATCAATGATGTTGCTACACACCTGGATAAAATGCATGCCAAAAGAAGCATGAAGATGCTAAGGCAAAGCTAGCTGAATACTGCCCTCAATGTGAACAGAAAAAGAAGGATTGTCGGTGCAAGCTAGTGGGAAATGTGGAGAACCAATACCTTCCTACTAAGTACATGAAAATAGAAGGAGAGGATGAGAAAGTATTCTTTGTTGCTCAACGTTGGCCATGGGCCCCAAGACAAGGTATGTCTCATGAGCCTTTGCAATTTTCTAATCCTTATAATAACTAATGGTAGAACCAAAATTTTCAAAATCCTTCTCAATACTCACAACCTACTTGGAACAATGTATAGCCTAATACTCAGCAAAACTAGTGGGTTAACCCACAGCAAACCCAATAGCCACAACCTCAAAATCAATGGCAGCCACCATAGGTGAATTGGCAACCATATAACTAGTGGAGAGGACCTCAACAATGGCCTAATAAAAATCTTAGTTATCCACCCTTACCGCCCTTGGTATCTCAACCTGCAATAAAGCCACCTTCTGTAGCTACAAGTCCTACTCCAAGGCCAACACAATTACCTACTCAGCCACAACCCAATCCTAACAACAATAAACAACAGTAACCAATGTATGTTAATGATGCTCAACAATACCCTTCCTATGCATTAGAAATAACTGATATTCACTTGAGATCTGGTACTACCTTTCTTGTACCATAACCTCCTATTCTAACAAAAGTTCCAAACCTTCTTGCAGCATCGGTACCACTTTGAGAAACTACTTTTCCAAATACTATCCCACCAACTAATCTATCAATTCAAACTAGTGTTCACGCCTCAGTTAATCCTCCTTTTCCCCAAAGGCTTAGTACAGACAAACCTATACCCCCAGAAGAAACACCATTTGATATCCTTGACCAATTGAAAAACATGCATATCCAAATTCCACTATTTCAAGTTATTAAAGATGTTCCTCTTTATGGGAAAGTCACTAAAGAAGCCTACCTCAAAAATCTTGGATGAAAGAAAAAGGATCCCAAAACAGTACATGTTATAGGTCAACTTGCAAATGTCATGTTAGGAAACATAGTCATTCCAAAGTACTCTAACCCTGGAAGCCCAATTGTTGATATTATAATTAATGGCCACTCTATGAAGAATACTCTATTAAATTTGGGAGAAGATATAAATGTTATGACTAAGGATACCATGCATAAGTTAAGTATAGAGGGATTAAGGACCACTCCAACAGTCTTGCAACTTGCAGACAATTCCATTGTCACCCCAGATAGTATAATAGAAGATATAGTAGTTACATTAGATTCATGAGAGCATCATTCTTATCACCTAAGGTAAATTTTTTTGGTTATCTAGTTATCCTTGGATGACCTTGGTTGGCCACAACTGATGCTAATATAATTTTTAGATCAAGTAACATGACAATCTTAAATGGCCAAGCAATCGAGAAGTTAGCACTATATCCTCCTGCCCAACCACAACCATATTTGAGTACTCATATTTGGCCAGATTTGGGAGATGAGGAAGAAGGGATAAATTCTATTGTTTAACTACTGATAAAACATATAAAATCCCTCTTGAAATTGCAAGAAGATGATGATGTGATTCAAATTATCCTTACTAATGACTGTGTCACAGAAAAAGATATTTCTAAAAGCTCTGTTCTACAGTTGTCTACCTATGAGAACTATGTTTTTCCAGCAGGACCTGCTATTATCCATCAATTACTACCCTATGAGATATCAAAAATCCCTATATATGAGGTATCAATTCTTGAGCTGACAACTAATGTGGAGCTCTCTCCTGGCCACAATCTTCATGTTAGCAGTAAACTGCCACCACAACAATTAGCATTGCTAATTCAACTCCTTTGTAAACATGAAAAATCTTTTTCTTGGGACTATGGAGACATGACAGGATTGAACCCAAAACTATTTACACACAGAATTTACATCACTAAAGGTAGTCTACCACTCTCCCAACCTCAAAGAAGAATTAACCCAGCCTTAAGAGAAATTGTAAAGACTGAGCTGCAAAAGTTGTTGGATGCTAGTTTTATTTATCCAATCTCAGACAATAAATGGGTTTCACCTTTGGTAATAGTCACTAAAAAGGGGGTAAATGGAGAATATTTTTAGATTATAGGGAATTGAATAATTCAACAAAGAAAGATCATTTTCCCTTGTCATTCATTGATCAAGTTCTAGATACCTTAGCTGGTAAAAATTACTTCTCTTTTCTTGATGGATATAGTGGGTAGAATCAAATTAGCATTGATCTAGAGGATCAGGAAAAGACAACATTTAAATTTCCTTTGGGAACATATGCATATTTTGTGTTACCTTTTTATTTATTTAATGCTCTAGCTACTTTCTAATGGGCGCATTTTTGCTGATATTTCACATGACTACATGGAAATATATATGGATGATTTCACCACATTTGGTGTTAATTTTGAAGAAGATTTGATGAACTTGGAAAAAGTGTTGATCAGATGCAAAGAACACAATTTGTCCCTGAACAGTAAAAAATGTTTCATGTTGATGCAAGGAGTGGTGCTAGGACACTTCATCTCAAAAGCTAGCATCCAAGTGGACCCTACAAAAATTGAGGTAATTCTTACATTTCCTACACCTAATAAGAAAAAATATGTTAGATCCTTTTTAGGACATACTGGTTACTATAGAGGCTTCATTCAAAATTTTAGTCAAATAGCTAGTCTAATATATATCTTGCTTACCAAAGAAGTTGAGTTTACATGGACACCAGTCTGTGAGGAAACTTTCCTACAGCTCAAGTCCCTTCTTACAAAAGTACCAGTACTTAGAGCGTGTGATTGGTATTTACCATTCCATATACATACATATGATTCTGACTATGCAATAGGTGTTATCTTAGGCCAAAAATCTAGTAACCTTGAAAATGTTTTGATTAAGTAAAAGAAAGATTTGAAAGGTCCCAAAACCTTGTACAAAAGATCAGAGGATATACAAAGTTGATCAACCTTCAAGGCGAATCAAACCAAATTGATCAACCTTCAAGGAGAATCAAACCAAAAATAAACAAGGGCCCTCGGCCTTACAATGAGAAAAACACACAGAAAATCATAGAAAAGGGAAGCACAACAAAAAAAGACAGCACGAAAGATAGCCCAAAAGATAGAGACAACTAGCAATTTTCCTTCAGATCTTTCGCCTGCTCCACCAGAAATTCCATGTTTCCAACCAAAATCTTCAGTTCTTCAAGTTCTGCATCTTTTTTCTTCAGGATGGTACGGGTTCTCACACCCTCTTTAGTATCTTTACTATCTTCCCTTGTATTAGTCTCCATTTTCTCAATAATATTTTTTTTGTGATCGGCAGAAGATTTAATAATGTTAAAGCTTTGATCACTTATCTTTTTCAAGGTATTCTCCAATTTTTCAACTTTATCTTCCAAGATATAAATTCTAGCTTCATGGCAGTTTTCCTCAACATATTTACTCATGTTGTGTAATTTATCTTTCATAGCCAACACAGTACCTGCCATCTCCCTAAAAGCCTCCCCTTTTGGCACATCTTCCATCCAGTCTTCTAGGAAAGAGGCCATAGGTTTCTCACCAAATGTAGCCACCTTAATCATACTCACCATGTTACCTTGCTCTTTAATTTCTTCTTTCATAGATACACAGTCCTGGGCTAAAGTGGCTATAAATTTACCAAAAGAAAGGATGCAATCTTTATGTTCCTAATCAATGTTCAACCCATCCCTCTTGCTACTTTTATCATTATTGACCTCAGTTTTTTCTGCACCTTCCATCTTATTACCTTGAGTGTCCACCCTAATAGAGTTAGTGCCATTAGCCCTGCTACTATTATCCAAATTATCCCCTCTTTTTTCATCATTTATAATCTTCTTCCTCTTTATGATCACCGGGCTTTCATTTAAATCCTCCTCCTCATCCGAAGACTCCACAATACCCTTATTTTTGGCATTACCCTTCTCCTTTTTGACAACTAAGATTTTCTTCCTAATAAAAGGAAGTTTTCTTTTACCACCTTTTGGATTGATTTCTTCATCCTTAGTCTTAGTTTCTTCAAGTTCAAACTCCTCATCTGAGCCATCCCACCTCTGTGTTTTTTTTGGATTCTTTCTAGAGGAACTCCCTTTCACATTCCCTTTCCTTTTAGGATTATTCTTCATCTCATCTTCAGTATCTACATTGAACTTGTCTCTCAAATCATACTCCTATGTTTCTTCATCACCTAGAGTATTACCTTTGAGAATTAGTCTTTCAACCTTTTTCATTTTATGATTTATGTAAATCAGCACCATTAACCCTTGATGAAACCTGTGATCACCAAAAGGGTCAGTCTGACTCTTTTTCATGGTATGGTTTAGAGAACTCATAAGATAAAATGGCATGCTTATCTTCTCATCATGCCTAAAATGGTTTAAAATTTAAAAATGGTGCCCGTAGGCCCTAGAAAATCTGCCATCTAAATTTAAATAACTAATAGATGCATATAGAATAAATCTCCACGGATGACTAATATTGTTAGGGCTTATTAAGCCACCTACCTTCTTAACCAATCTTGTAGCCTCAGTGTCATCCTTAGGAAATCTATCCCAAGCCCTATCTGAATAGCTCTGCTCCCAGTAGAATTTCATACCCTTCTGGGGTAAATCTGTGGCCTCTGCAATTAGGTCTTCATTAATGTCCACCCACAAATTATGGAAGTGAATTCTTCCATTCTTCCAATTATTCATAAATAAATTTGTAACCATTGGTTCCTAGCCTTGGAGTTTCTCCATATACCCAGTGAAGCCATATTTCTGGAGGATATCCCAGACAGCCTCATTCTGCTTCCATTCTTTACAGCTTGAGGGTTCACCTCTTTTTTTCTTGCCTCCCAATTTGCAATTTTTGCTTTGGTTTTTTTCTTGTTCTATTTTTTCTTTTTTCCCAACCTTCAAACTTAATACTCTTGTGCAAAGTGACCCAAAATCCATGTGAAATGCTATTATGAAGGCAGATGGCGTCAATAGATATGACCTTCCCATTACTAATACTTATACAGCTTGTGTTTTTCTTCATCATTATTTAGAATCTTTTCACTTCTTTGATTTCAGTGGATCTTCTCCTTAAGTATTAATGATTTCAAATCATATGGAATACTGGCCTCATTTAGCCAAGATGTTATATTATCATTATTGCATGCATAGTTGGCTACCCAGTCAGCAGCCCCATTGCCTTCACGGTACACATGGGTAATAACACAATTTGTTAAAGATCTTATAATATCCTTAGAGTTTTTAATGATATTATCTATGACCAAGAAGGAGTCGATATCTCATTAAGGCTTTTTATTATGTTCAAAAAATCCCCTTCGAGCCAGATTTTTTTATAATTGAGCTCTTTAGCTAGGATTAGACCATGTAAAGTAGCCATTGCTTCATCCACATGATTATTTTGGATCCCTATAGGTATCATTCTAACAGCTTTGCATATTCCCATATCATCACGGATCACAACTCCACATCTGACAGTTCTGGGATTACCCTTGGAGGCACCATCAAAATTGATCTTCATCCAACCCATAGGAGGGGACTCCCAATTTACATTATCCCTAGGATTAGGAATATTATCACAGTTAGTTTGAATGCATCAGTTCTTCAGAATGATAGAATCCTTTTCCATTTTAGAGTTGTCTTTGATTTCTAGAATCTTGTAATTTTTAGATATCATGCTCTTAACTTTTCTATATAGAATCTTTGGGCTATTGGCCTTGTCTCTAAATATTTTATCATTCCTCTCTTTCCATATAGCCTAAGTGATATGGGGTAGAGCATTTTGCCAAGTTATTTTGATATATTTATTCTTAATGTTGATGTCCCAAGAGTTGAACATGCTCAACATATCATAAGGGAGTACCCATTCAATATTGAAAGTTTTCATAATCAAGGCCCATATTTCAGCAGAATAGGAGCAATGGATGAACAAATGGTTGATAGTTTCTTCCTCTTCCCTGCACAAAAAACACATGTTAGGAAAGTACTTACCTATGATTTTGATGTTGTCAATTGTAAGGATTTTATTTTGGATCATCATCCAAAAGAAAATGTTGATTTTTGGTGTTAGGCCTTTGATCCAAACTTTATCCCATATTGGAGTTTCCATGTTATTATAATTTAGATAGTAGGAAGATCCCACAGTAAATTTTCCACTAGGATTCCCTTTCCAAACCATAACATCTTCTTCCTTACATAAGGTGATAGCATTCAGATTTTCATTAAGAGAAATAAGGGCAAGATCAATAGAAGAGAGATCCCTCCATTGGCCATCTGTTGGGATTAATGGGAAGTAGTACTGAGAGGGGACGAGTGAATCGGTACCTCTAAAACTTTTAACACTTTTCACCTTTCATCATTAGTAAATAATCTTTATTGTATTACCGATCATATCTGATATTCTTTCTTATGCATGTAGTATTAATTCATAAACTTAATTATATGCAAAATTCATAGAAACATTCATGAAAATAATAAACACATAACACAAGATATGATATCGCAGAAAACTCATGTTAGGAAGTAAAAACTGCGGTGGGGATGGCACCCACAAAACTTCACTATCTGCAGAATGGAAGGGAGTTGGTAAAGGCTTACAATTGATCACTTCTGATGATCTACCCTGTTAGGAGATTAGGGTGGAGACCTGTTAAGATCTAATTTGTTAAGAGCTTTAGCAACACTAATGAAGTGTGCACTCGGTTAAGAGATTTACAATAGGACTGTTAAGTCCACCTTCCTTGAAAGGATTTCTTAAGTGTACTACACTTGTTAGAATGAGTACAATATGCTTGAGCTGACTGTATGCAATCTATAATTATTGATCACATATCCATTAAATCTCCCAGTATATGAATATCACCTATAGTGATTGATTAATACCTTTTCCTTCTCGTCGGTAGCCTATGTTCTTGTTCTTAAAACTGAATTGATCCTTTTCTATCCTTCTGCATGAATTCTCTTGTCTAACCCTTAGATTCTCTTAGTGGCTACAATCATCATTAAACAACAACATGTTCACAATAGATTGAGCATCTATTTATACAAGTATTTGACCTATTCTAGAATCAGGCATTACAATGTTAACTCTAGATCCAAGGTATACAACTTGACCTTGATCTTTTAGTTTGCATTTTTTAAATCAGTTAAACTGATTAAAACAATAATAATTACATTATTTCCTCCACACATAATGGATTTTAAAAAAAATCAAGAAGCTAAATATAAGACTTCAGTGATTTATCTAACGTGGAAAGTCAGATCCACTTTTTGCGAGATGTAACTGACTATCAATTCTTGATCGTTGGGTTGAACTGAAATTCTATTGGTGTTCCTTCATTGAACTCATTTTCAGTTTCCCTTCATTTGTCAGGTTCCACTCTTTGTTGTTTCATCAGATTGCACTGTTGGTTATTTCTCAATTTCCTTTGTCCTTTTTTTCATCTGGGTAACACTGAATAGTGTTTGTCGAGATGCTTTGTACTTGGCAGTATCGGGTAACCTTGGCGTCGGGTAGTATTTTTCCCTGTCTGTCGGTGTAGTGTAAACCGATGGTGTTCATCATGTTTTTCCTTGTATATACTAATGTCAAAATATAATGTCTTCAATCTCCCCCTTTGACATTAATATCAAAAACTAATATGTGCATAATACTAAAGTGTTTAGTATGTACACCATGTATATATCCTTGTCATTATATGACTCCTCCTAACTGTATGCATAGGTATAATATAAGTATATGTACATGTATACTTTCCTTTATACTATCCATTCCCTGTTCTTTTCTCTTTCAAATGTCTGACTGTACAAGTCATTTCTTCCTTTCATTTCCTTTTTTACTGATTGACTATACATATCATTTCCCCCTTTATTTGATACTCATGAAAGAAATGTACAACTTATAAGTTGTCAAAAATGTCACAAAAATTTGTAACTTACAATGTGTCAAGAATGTGGGAGTGGGTGTTCTTGATATCTTTGAGCATTTTCTCCCATTTTTCTTTGAGGAATTCTAGTGTCATGTGCTCTAGTTCAATCCAGGCATGCATATCATAAATTTTGTCTAGGACAGACATTTATGGAGTGGAAATAAGTGCTCTTTCCTCTATCATATGATTCTGCAGTAATGAGAGTGTCGGTAAGAGTTGTGCTTGAAGCTCATTTACCTCATCTCTAAACTTTTTTTCTGCAATCTGAATGTCTTGTCTCAGCTTTCGAGCTTGCTTGAGCTGCTCATTGTGCAATTTTATTGTCTCTTCACTGTTTGTGAGACTTTATCAACTTGTTTGAAGATCAGCATCTATATGTGTTATCTTGTCGGTATACTCCTTTGTGAGTTGATCTAGTGTGTATAATTTTTGTATCAAGGTTATAGCTTCTGAATTTAATGGATCTATTGTGCTAACCAGTTCAGAAAGTTTTACCTTTTGCAATACCACTTCTTGGATTATCTTTTTAGCTAACTTGAACTCATATTTCTATTCAAGTATTTCTTCCATGGCCTTCTCAGTATCTATGTTCTGAGATGTGATTGCATCTGTGAGAACCGCTAATTGATCAAGCATGGGGGTTGTTTGATCAACGTCTATATCAGGTACAATTTGTTGAAGTATTCCTCGTGCAACTTCAAGTACCTTAGCTTCCTTGGTGGCTTTTCTCAACTTGTCCTGCATTTCTTTCCTTTCACAAAGTCTTGCATACTTTGTTAATTCAGTTGGATCTAATATCCTGGGATCACAAACTGGAATCTCAATAATTTCATCCAAAGTAACTGGATTCTTATTCTTTCTCTTCTTCTTCCTTGAGATTTGTGTGGACACAGATGTATGAAATACCATTGCTAGTTCATTTGTCTTCTCTAAAGCACTCGGTGAAGGCTTTGTAGATGAAGCTTCTTGTGTTTTCTACTCGGGGTTCACTTGTCGGTTTGGTGAAGACGTCTCTGCATCAACCTTGGGTGTTTCTACAGATTTCTCTTCTGATTTCTTCTCCTTCTCATCTATCTTTTCTTCTTCACTCTTTTCTTTCTGCTTGTCCTCTTCTACTTTTTGTGCTTCTTCTTTACTTTGATTAGTAGATTTGTCTTTCTAATCATTGGTTGCAGCTTGTTCTACAGTTGTATCCTTTGGTTCATTTTTTGTATCTTTTGTCTCCGCATCACCCTTGTCCTCGAGTATGCTTGAATCTGCTGCATTAGATTCTTCATTACCTTCTAGCATATTTATGGCCTTTATCAACACTGGCATATTATCCTGAGTGCTCACTTGTGTTGCATCTTGATTTGTGTCATACTCATCAGTTTGATCTTGTTGAATAGTGACATCTTCATCTTTCTGTAGTTAATCAGCAAGGTCTTGTCCTGTGATGTCAATAATTGATGTGTCCGACCATATTTCATCAGCAACATCCATGTCCTTGTTTCCTTGGGTCTCCAATTGTTTTTTCTTGATTTTATCCTTAAGAGATATGAAAATGACATCATCTTCTTTCTATGGATCTTTATCTAAATCATACTGAGTGATGTCTTGAATGTCAAGATCATCCATGACTTTGTCTAAGTCAATGGGCTCATTATTATCTACATTGTCCAAATCAATGTCCTTAGGACTTGCCTTATCTTTCTCCTCCTCTACATGAGGTGTAGCGGTGAGAAGTAATTGATTCTCACAACTTGTTGACTCTACAGGTAGATCTATGAGTTGTCTCCATTTGGCCTCAGTCATGTTGTCCAGCTCTATAAATTTATCTTCTAGCACTTTGTAAGCTCTTATCTTAGCTACAAATTTACTTGAGTGTTTCTTCATTATTTATTTGATTTCTTCCATCTTTGATTCAAGAGGCATAAGTGTGACAAGTACCCTCTCCCTTGCTTCTTTTTTGGTGTGTAGAGCATATGACCATTGTTGTGAAATTTTGTTACCCATCTCTTTGGGTATTTGGCCTATAAATTCTACTGGTACATATTTGAACTTGGCCATTTCCCTGATTATTACATCTTGTATCTTGTTTTGGTCCTCTGGCTAAGGTTTATCCCATTGTCTTATTTTCCTATCATTCATTGTATCGGTAGTAGCAATTGACTCAGCAATTTCATCAATTGTCCTTGTGAGAAAACTTTTCTTACTTACATCAGGCTCATCCTCTTTGGAATCTTCAATGTCAGCTTTGGTCTTGACCATTCTTTTCCTCCTTTTTGTAGGTGTTTGTTTCACAGTTTGCTTCTATGTTTTTTGTTTACTCTTATAGGTCCTCACTTGACCTTTTTTAAGAGGTGTGGTATCGGTCTTTGCACTTTACCTCTTGGTCCTTTGTTTCTTTGTAGGATGTGGAGGTGTGTCAGATTCAATTGCATCATAATATGCTATTTTCTCATCTTGCCCTTCTCTGATGGTACCCTGTTCATCGGTTTCCTCTATTTGTTCTTTCTCCTCCTCATTGACCGATAGAATCTTCTCAAGATTTTTCACCATTTTATTCTTCTTGTTGACAGTATTTTTGATTACTAGGCATGTTTTTATCTTGGAATTGGCCTCTTCATATGTGCCAAACCTTGGTTGTTTTTTTTCAAGTGGCTCATTTATCAATGTATCAATTGCATTAGTTGCTTGATCTATGTTAATCTCATAGTCAAGAGGTGCTAACCAAGCTATTCTTGGCATAACTGGTTTAATGTGGGTGAAGTCTGTATCCACCATAAAACATATCTCATCCCTATGTTTTTCAATTAATTTCTCAGGGATCCTCACTCTTTCCATCATCTTTTCCTTGAATTCAAGGAAGTATGCAGTCATCACTGAATCAAAATTGTCACCTAGTAACTTGATAAGTTCACTAATTTGCAGTGTAACTAGTTTTGTAGTATCCCATTTCACTTTGCCTACTGAAGGAAATTTTTCTTGAAAGTAAAAGAATATACACGTGATAAGTGAACCAAGCTTACATGTGTTTGTCTTTGCAGACCTAATTATTGTCATGTTTTCATCAATTTGTTTCAACAGGATCTCACATAGATCCATCTGTATTCCCTTTGTCACTATCTTGTAAGTTGTGCTTACTGTTGTAGATGAAATGTTGTTTATCCTTCTTGCCTGAAAGATCTTGTAACCTATCACACATGCACCAAACCTCAGTTCCTCGTCAGTGATGGTGTTCACCTTGAGACCTTTGTTATACCACATAGCTTTTGTGAGTTTTTCAACTTCTGGTTGAGAGGGATGCTTGTGTTCTTTAGGCTTGTCGGTTATGGGGTAACTAGTTATAGCATGTAACACATTCTTAGTGATCTTCTTAGGTTCATCTAACCACAACTTTTGATCATGAATTCTGCTTAAAAATAACCTAATCCAGTCAATTTTGAAAACCCTCAGGAAATATAGGGCATTTGTTATCTCCTTCACTTGCATATGCTTGTGTTCTTCTTTTAGGTTTCCTTCTACATCACACAACTTCTTGTAATCTTAGTCTATTTCCAGCTCACCTATTTCAGCGATCTTGTAGTAAATATAAGACCTTATGTCTTCTATAAGCAAAACCCTAGGTGGAATTTTTTAAAATGCATCGAAATCATCAGGTTGTGATGCAATCTCCGGCCATATCTTATACTTTGGTTCCACACAAGTGTTGTTCTTTATCAGCTTAACCAAATTCCTCTTATCATTCTTAATCTTTATGGTTCTTGAAGTGGTTTCCATCATATTTCAAATTTAGGGCTTTTTCAAAAATGATAACAGAGTTCTTCGGGATTTCCGGTACTTACTTCGATTCATATGGTTGGTGAGTGATTTGTGTGGAGTGCACTAGATCGAGTCAAGGTTGCTCTGCTATCTATTCTCTTATCGCTTTGTTTTCACTCTACTCTTTCTTCTCAAATCACGTGTGAGAAATGAAGTGCTCCCATAGAGTATTTATAGACTTTTTCCCTAAGTATGTCATAAATTCTCAACAACTCATCGGGTTGTGAAGATGGAATTTGTTAGGAAGACATTCAATTAACATTGTTGGTGTTTTCAGGATGCTCGGGATAGTTGTTAAGATTTTTTCTTTCACCGATGGATATCGGTGTTGTGTCAAGACAACTTTATAACTTTGCTTCCTTACCGACGGGTGTCAAGTTACACTAGCAACTTATCCATTTTATGTGTTGACTGACAATTCTTGGTAAGTGTAGAAAACTCATCCTTTATGTTCACTAATGATTTTTGGTATGTGTTTACCGATGGGGTTGTTTTCTCAGAATTGTAACAAGAAACATAATATGCATCTTTATTCATGCAGATTTTGACTATCTATCAATTTGTATAATGGAACTGATGCAAAATATGACTTGGTGTAGTGCAATTCCATACTTACTTGTTTAGCTTATGTGGGGGTGGTGATGTCACCGGACCCATTGGGATGGGGTGTCACCATTTGCATTTCTTGGTCCAGCTTCATCATTTCTTGAAAATTTTCTCCACATTTTGTCTCTAGCCCTCCGGATATCTTCAATGGTGTTTCTATTGGGATATATGCTTGTCTCTGTCATTCAGTCTCTGGGGTTTTTCTTAAGATGACCAACTTTATAACAGTGTAAGCATGCCATTATGGGGTTTGTCCAGCCTCTAGACCTTTTGGTCCATGCTCTCATGCATTTTGTAGCAATGTGACCACATCTACCACATGTTGTACAATTTGTCCAATTATTGTAGTCTCATACATATTGATTACCAATTCTCTTTGGTTGATAGGGAGTTTCTTGACCTTTAGGCTTCCATGCTTGCCTTTTCTTTTTCCAGCATTCAAGACTTGTGTGCCCATTCATTTTGCATGTAGGACATTATTTTTCCATGTAGATTTCCTTCTTTGGTTGATCCATCTTAGACTTACAGTCATATGCTTTATGTCCTTTCTTATTACATTTATAACATAATCCTATGAATGAAGATGTAGATTTAGGAATGCCTTTCATTTTGCCTCTACATACATTTGATGTGTGGCCTTGCTTTCCATAGTATTTGCATGTAAGCTTTCTTGGTCTTGAATTTTCATAGACATTTTCATAGAAATTCTTTGGATTGGCTTGATTTGATGATTCTCCATTTTTGGTAAAACCTAGATCATTGTTTTTTTTGACTCTTCGATGTCCTTCAAGAAAATCATCCATTCTCTTAGTTATTTCTTCAGCATTTCTGATAATTTCATTATGTTGTTGTTGAACTCTAACCTCATTCTTTAGTTTTTCATTCTCTTCTCTTAGTTCACCGATAGCCTATACTCTTTTAATGAGTTCTATATTCATTTTGTTTGCTTCTTGACTCATGAGAATAATTTGATTTGTAATCTCATGGTGATGTTCAGCATGTCTTTGAATTCCTAGCTCCTTTTCTTGTAGCTTCTTTGTAATCTTCCTCCTGTCATCAATAGCTAGTGTTCTTTTTGTTTCAGCTTGTCTAGCAGAACTCATTACATCAATCATTCTTACCATTTGGGTCTCTTGACCAATTTGCAGCATCTTTATTTGTTTTGTCAGATGTTGATTGATCTCCTTTAGATTTTTTATGTTCTCTTCTGATGTGTCTGATGCTTTACTTGTATTTGATCCTGAAGACTCAAAAAAATCTGGAATCTCTTCTTCTTGATAATATTTTTCATTGCTCTGAGTTGACATACCTTTTCTCTCATCCAACAGCTCTCATCTTGATTCTCACTTCTTCATACTGTTCATAGAACATCTGGATTTCAAGACTTTTATTCTCAATATTTTTATCAAGTTTGTACTTCTCCATTGTATGATATTTTCTCTTAAGCCTTTAAGATTTCCAAGAAGAGACTTGGCTCTGATACCAATTGCTAGGATTAATGAGAAGTAGTACTAAGAGGGGAAGGGTGAATAAGTACCTCTAAAACTTTTGACACTTTTCACCTTTTATCATTAGTAAAAAATCTTTATTGTAGTACCAACCATATCTGATGTTCTTTCTTATGCATGTAGTATTAATTCATAAACTTAATTATATGCAACATTCATAGAAACATTCATGAAAATAATAAACACATAACACAAGATATGATATCACACAAAACTCTTGTTAGGAAGTAAAAACTGCAGTGGGGATGGCACCCACAAAACTTCACTATCTGCAGAATGGAAGGGAGTCGGTAAAGGCTTACAATTGATCACTTATAATGATCTACCCTATTAGGAGTATTAAGGTGGAGACCTATTAAAATCTACTTTGTTAAGAGCTTTAGCAACACTAAAGAAGTGTGCACTCAGTTAAGATATTTACAATAGGACTGTTAAGTCCACCTTCCTTGAAATGATTTCTTAAGTGTACTACACTTGTTAGAATGAGTACAATATGTTTGACCTGACTGTATACAATCTATAATTGCTAATCACAGATCTATTAAAGTTCACAGTATATGAATATCACCTATAGTGATTGATTAATACCTTTTCCTTCTTGTTGGTAGCCTGTGTTATTGTTCTTGAAAGTGAATTTATCATTTTCTGTCCTTCTACATGAATTATCTTGTTTGATCCTTAGATGCTCTCAGTGGCTATAATCATTATCAAAAAACAACATGTTCACAATAGATTGAGAATCTATTTATACAAGTATTTGACATATTCTAGAATCACACATTACAATGTTAACTTTAGATCCAAGGTATACAACTTGACCTTGATATTTTAGTTTGAATGTTTTAAATCAGTTAAACTGATTAAAACAATAATAATTACATTTCTTTCTCCACACATAATGGATTTAAAGCAAATCAAGAAGCTAAATATAAGAATTCAGTGATTTATCTGACGTGAAAAGTCAGATCCACTTTTTGCGGGATGTAACTGACTGTTGGTTCTTGATCGTCGGGTTGAACTGAAAGTCTGTCATTGTTCCTTCATTGAATAGATTGTCAGGTTCCCTTCATCTGTCAGGTTCCATTCTTTGTTGTTTTGTCGGATTGCACTATTGGTTACTTGTTGGGTTCCTTTTTCCTTTTTGTCATCGGGTAACACTGAATAGTATTTTTTAGGATGCTTCGTACTTGTGTAACGCCCCGCCAGGGAACCCAAGAGAGATTCACCTAAACATGTCACTATGTGTGCTGAATAATTTTTTTTTAAAAGTTAACATAAAGAAACATACAATCATGCGGAAGCAATTACCATTTATACACATGTCTTACACTCACATAGATAACATGACTCAAGGGTCCCATGATGTTGAATTACTTAAAGAAAAACACAACTAACATTATAACAAAAGATTCCATCTGATTAATCATAACAAATACAACTTACATAACCATAATTACAATCCTCATGGATAACCATGAAACTACCATAAACTCACATCCACTGCACATGTCGCAGGGTATGTGGTAATCACTCTAATCTACTTACTATTACAATTTCCAGATTAGGTATCACATGCGATACACTAATACAAGATCACAATAATAAAATTAAATAATAAAGGATGAAGGAAGATAAAGAGCTCATCCGCAAAGAACCATCAAGCACCTGGTACAAGGACGTCGAATCTCAATGGATAAAGAATCACTACCACCCGTCCGTGTGGAACCACAAAGGTCCACCCTACCGTGCTGAGGAGATAACAACAGATCCCAATCGGATATCTAGAACCAACAAGGCATAACCACTAAGCAAGGGATCCTAACAGCTCTCTAATCCGGTGTACTAATCATCACAAAAGGTAAGACTCACTAATCCAGACGCAACTGACGACGTAGGAAATCTAGCATGTGTAAAGGAAGGTGTCATCATGTAGGTCTACCCTTAAGTTCATCCCAGATAATCACAACGGATTTTGGCACCCAAGTGACCATACATAATGCTAATGTCCTCTCATACTGACAAGGCCCACTAACTATGTCAGATACCTCGCAGGGCAACTAACATCTTTTCCAAACCATCTTAGCCTATACCAGCACTCAAGCATGGGTGAGGGCACATCTTATTAATTCATTTTAATATCCCAAAATATCTTTAGTTATCACTTATTAAGAAACTCCACAATAAGCAGCCTAGTAGTCTCTTACGGACACGAAACTTATTGCAAGCCACCTCCTACTACACATCTAGGTAACCTACCCTAGGTTCAAAAATCTCAACAGATCTAGCATAGGTCACAACCCTAGTGTAACCAAAATTGGTATCCCATACAACAGGAACGGTCACACCTAGGTACACATACAAGTACATAATCGAAGGGGTCTTCATGGTCAGTTTAGGGCAATAACATAAAACACACACGTCATAAAGTAACAGAAACATAAATTACACCCCCCAGCCTCTGTATACATCCTAGGTCGTCTAATGTCCCCAGTAACAACATATACAAGTACAAGAGAACACACAGATGCATAAGAATCGAATCGTCCTGAAGGACTGAAAAACAGACTATAAGCATGTAAATATTTATGAACAATTTGTACATAATTCCCATTTAAATCATAACTCAATCCGAAATATAACAACATATCGAAATATCCATTATTTACGTCAACCCATTTTATCCAACCTAAAAACACCAGTTACATCGTAGCTACTCAAATTAGATTAACATAATTAACTTAATTTAACAACTACATTCTAACTCTAGCAATTTAATAAAACACATTAATAAAATTAATTATACAAATAATCAATATGTATTAATTTAGAATTAATAACACCTATTAATTTAAATTAATAATTGATACTTAAAAAATATAATTAATAATTAACATATTTAATTCAAAATAAACCTTATATAATAAAAAAATGTGCTAATTTACAATTATATAAACATATATATATTAAACTAACTCAATGAATTTAGTCTCAACAAAAAACTAATTTAAATTAAATATAACTAAACTAACTAAAAACAACTTTAATAAATTAAATTGATTAAAATTATTTAAATCTAAATTTAAATTAATAAAATTTAATAATTTAATTTTAAAACAATAAAATAAAATAAAATAACAAAAAAAAATGAAATACACATTGGGGAGGGGGAGCGGGCCCCCCCATACCCCAGTGGCTCACAGTCCGCCGCCCTTCACGGGCTGCTGCTACGGCAGCAAGCTACCCCTTGGGGTGGCCGTGCTGTCTATGGCAGCGCGGGCCCCCCCTTGGGGTACGCTTAGCTGCCTAGGGCAGCGCGCGAAACATGGGGGGTGGGGATGGGGTCCCACCGCCCCATTTAACATTTAACTTTTTTTTTTTTTTTAAAAACAAAATCTCTCCCAACCAAAAATTTTCTAATTTAATAAATAGAATTTTTATTAATTCATTCATTTTTTTTTTTAATATAATTTCCGAAAACGGAAATTTAGATTAGGCAAACACCAAGTTTGCTTTTTTGCCTTTTTTTGTCACTATTGAATTTATCTTAACCAGTGTGTATTTTTAAACAGAGACTTAATTCTTTTAGCTTATTTAATTTTTTTCCAAGGCTAAAGACAAAAGAGTAAATATTTATTTTATTTCTATAGTTAGGACTATAGACAGAATTAATTTTTCAATTTATAAGAGATTTAAGAGGGATATGACTACGAAATTTTCGCAGCATAACTGTAATATATCCAAGAATGCATAATCGTGAAAACAATGAATCCAAGCCTCTCAAAAACCCCATAAACAACGAAACATCATCAAATCATAAATTTAATTTTCTTCTATAGTATAACTATATAGAGAGTTTAATTTTTTTCATTTTCTAAGAGATCTAGAGGGAATTTCTTCCCGAAATTTTGACAGTATAACCCTACGATGCTAAGATTATAGAAAATGATAGAAATAGAGATTTAGGGTTTCTAGAAACACCCAAAAACATAGAAAACATCCATAAGCCATTTAGAAACCAAATTTAAGAACAAGCATTATAACAATCACAGAAAACCTCTGATCTACGAAATTGATTCCATGCAAGGAAAATGAAACATACCTTTAATCCAATGCAAGAAACGGAAGAAAGTAGCTTGGAGAATGAATGTAGATCTGAAGCCCTCAATCCCAGTTCAACCATAGATCTGGCACAATGTAAATCCAAACACACAGACACACACAAGCAATAGAAAACCTGAAACCTTGAAGCAACCAAGATCCACAACAATCCACGATTCTTCAAAAACCTCAAATCACCCAAAAGCTCTCTAATTCTCCAAAAACCTGTTGTGAGAGAATGAATGACCAATTCCCCCTAAAGAGATTCAAATCCCACAAAACATGCAAAGGTGAATGACAACTCCCAAGCCAATCCCTAGTTTAACTCAACTTGAAAATTGAAAATAAATCTAATTAATTAAATAAAATATCCTTTATTGCCACAACTCCAATTAGACTCCTAATTATAAGTTAAGATCTTTTCAATTTGAAATACTTTTTCAACACAATTATACACATGTAATTAATAAAGTATTTAATTAAATAGATTAAATATTTATGTCACACTAATGCATGCAACTAAATATTTAATTATTTAATTAATCATATAAGCACATATAATATAGTTT
>MU224855.1:1891850-1924338 GCA_018584345.1 Thuja plicata | reverse complement strand
ATATTTATGGGCACGCTCACTCCTGCCAATTCAGGGAAGACGATGCCCTGTACCTGCAATCCTGTCACCAAAAGAACACACATGTACATGCATAATATAATATCACAATCAATGATAGGGATCGGTCGAACGTGTGGATCTCGCCGAAGCAAGTAACTATGTCTCCGTCCTCTACCATAACAACACATCAACAAGTACATTCACATATAAGACAACCATACACATGCAAGTATGGGGTAAGTATATCATAAACTGAAATTGACAAATAATAATCAATAAGATAACATCATCACATCTATCTATGCATAAGGTAAAATCATGACATCATAAAACAAGTATCATCACCAAATGAAATAATATTAGCTCACATGAAATGTGGCCTAAAAGAATTCGGCCAAACAACAGAAATCGATGCCTAAAAGTACGGCATCCTAAACTCAAAAACAAAACATGAGTGGGTATTACAACTTGGCAGTATCGGGTAACATTGGCATCGGCTAGTGTTGTGCCCTGTCTATCAGTGTAGTGTAAACCGATGGTGTTCATCATGTTTTTCCTTGTATATATTAATAGAGAAATGTAATGTCTTCACTATCCACACAATAGTCTTTAACTTTAGAGCCGTATCTAAAAATAAAAATCTCAGCAAAAGGTCCCCATTGGGATGTCTCAGCAAGAGTAGTGTCACCCATCCATAAATCATTCCAAAAATCAATTTTGTCACCTTTCCCAATTTTCCACTTGACTCCTTTTCTCATAATGTATTTATCCTTTGTGACATTTTTCCAAATACAAGACCCAACTAGGTTATCTTCAGCATCCAGAAAGACATTAAGAGATGGAGCATTCCTTTTGTATTTATCGTGCCATATTATACTTCATTCTTCTTTTGAAGAGTACCCTCTCCAACCCAATTTAGCAAGTAAGGAGTCATTCAAACTTTTAATTCTCCTGATGCCAAGCCCGCCTTTTTTCTTAGGAGTACAGAATTTCTCCCAAGAGATCATAGAGTATCTCTTAGATTTTTCAACCCTAGTATAGAGAAAATTATTTTGAATTTTTTCAATAGCCTCAACATATTTGTTGGGAATTCTGAACAAACTAAGGGCATAAATTAGAATACTTTTGAGAAAAGACTTCAAAAGAATAACTTTACCAGCTTGACTTAGTAGAGACCCTTTCCAACCAGAAAGTTTCTTATGAAATTTATCCACTATGGAGCTCCAGAAGGCCTCGGAGTGTTTAAGACCAAGAGGAAGACCCAGATAGCTAGCAGGTAGCTGACCAATTTGGCATCCCATAATTCTACTAATTTTACCTTGTCTATACTATGAAGTATTGATGAAATAGATATATCTTTTATTCCGGTTAATAGACTGAACAGTAGCCTTGCTATAGTTAATGAGGATCTTGTTGAGATTTTGAGATTCAGATATGGTAGCTTCTCCCATAAAAATGGAATCATCAACAAATTGATGGTGTGAACAAACTTGATTAGAAGATGAAGGTCTAAGACCTTTCAAATCACCTTTTTGAATAGTGTTGTCAGTATATCTCCCTAAGCATTCTACCATTATAACAAATAAAATAGGAGAAAGAGGATCTCCCTGTCTGAGACCCCTTGAAGATTTGAAGAAAGGAGAAGGGGAGCCATTGACCAAAATAGAATAAGAGGGGGTGGTAATGAGTTGCATAATAATCTTAGAAATATTAGTGTTGAAACCAAAAGCCAAGAGAGTCTTTTGAATCATAGCCCAATAAACTCTATCATAGGCCTTGGAAAGATCAATCTTTAATATGAACCCTTCTTTCCTTGCCATAGTCAATGAATGAATATTCTCATGGAGAGTGATAATAGAGTCTAAAATCTGTCTGTCGGGGACAAAACTAGTTTGTTGCTGAGAAATGATTCTTGGAAGGAGATTAAAAAGTCTAGAGGTGATCACCTTAGAAATTATTTTATAAGAAGAGTTAAAAATAATTATAGGTCGAAAAAGATCCATAGAATCCGCTCTAGCCCTTTTAGGAATAAGGGCTATAAACGTGCCATTTATCTCTTTAAGAATACTTTTAGATCCAAAAAACTCTTTTACAACAACAATTACATCCTTGTGAATAATATTCCAGAATTGTTGGAAGAAAAACATTGGGAACCCATCAGTGCCAGGGGATTTAGAACCTTCAAAGGAGAAACCCACCTTTTTGATTTCTTCATTAGTAGGGGTAGTACAAAGATTCTTGTTATCAATGCCATTAATAATGTTGGGAATTCCATCCAGAATATCCTGCTAAAGAATCTGGTTCAAATAATTATCCTTAGTTAGCAACAAGGAGAAGTAATCTTTAGCTTCCTTGGTAATATCCTCATCCTTTTCCAAAACTCTCCCATTAGCCTTTAAATTAGAAATTTTTTTGGCAGTTTTATGCTTGAGAGCAGTCATATGAAAAAATTTAGAGTTTCTATCCCCTTCTTTTAGCCAGGTGATGCGTGATCTTTGTCTCCAGAATATTTCTTCCTTGTGCACTATGTCATGATATTTAAACAAAATTTCATTCTCAGTATCTTTGGTGATATTAGTATATCCTTCTAGTTGAATAGAACCTTGGACATCCTTAAGTTCCATCAAATATCATCCTTGGAAGAAAAAATATTCCCAAAAGTTTTCTTATTCCAAGTCTTAATTTTATCTTTAACATTTTTCAACTTATAAGTTAATATATACATAGCAGTACCCTCAATCTTAATCTGCCACCACTCTCTAATTTTATTGCTTATATCCAGATGAGTAATCCACATTTTCTCAAAGCAAAAAGGAAAGTTCTTTTTCTTAGATATCGGGTCAGCAATGAAGGAGATAGGGTAATGGTCACACCCATCTCTAATAGAAGTAGTTAAAGAACAATTATAATGTTGATACCAATTATCAAAAATGAGGGCACGATCGAGTTTTACCTGGATAAGACCATCACCTTCTCTTCGATTGGTCCAAGTATAGTTGACACCTTGAAGTTCAACATCATTGAGAGCTTGTCTTGTAATAAAATTTATCAGACCAGTTCTTCTCTCCAGATTTGGTTGACTGCCTCCAACTTTTTCAGTTTATTTGAGAGTATTAAAATCTCCCATAATAATCCAACTATTATTATCAAAATAATTCCTTACCTGATCAATTCTACTCCAGAAATTTCTTCTCCCATTTTTAGTGTTAGGAGCGTATTTATTTGTGAGAATCCAAGTTGTGCCATCTTGAATGTGCTAAAATCTGAAAGTAGCCATATTGTTTTCCTGATTGATGATATCCCCTTTAATGATAGAAGAATTTCATATGGTAACTATGCCTCTAGAGGCTCCATCCGAACTTCCACCATAGATGTTTCCATTTTTGAAAAACTTTAGAGTTTCCACCTTATCCTTAGATATTTTAGTCTCTTGAATCAAAACAATATCTAGTCTATTGTCTCTAATTAAGTCATGCTTGTGGGGATTATTTAATCCCCGGATATTCCAAGATATTATCTTCATTTCTTTTTAGTAATTCCCACCTAAGTGATTATTTTTTGAGTACCATATGCTATATTTATGGTTGCCTCCAGATTTCTTTTCCTTGAGCTTGGTGGCCTTCCTGGTGGAGAGAGTTGACTCCCTCCAACATCAAGTTGATTTCCTTTGCTATTTTTTGGGGGTTTGTCTACCATACACTTTTTACCTTTGGATTTATCAACCATGGTGAAAGGGACCTCTTTTTCATTTCTTTCCAGCACCCTATCAATTTCTTCCTGATCCCCCAATCTAAGCTTTGTTTCTTCATTTTCCTTCACCTTGGGAGATATATTTTGAGTCATGTCAGATAGTCCTGGCCCCAACACTATATCTTGTTGGACATTTATGAACTCGTTGTTCCTAGTGTTGAGCTTTGATTCTCCTTGTTGTCTACTATGTTCCTCATCTTCTTGAGTTGTTGACTGATTATCCTCCAGATTCATCTGACTATTGATCTTCTGATTAATCAAATCTTCTTTCTCAATATCTAGAGTATCTGGAACAATGTCCCTTAGTTTCTTTATCTCGTTTTTATTCTTTACTTTAGGCTCCAAGTTGACATTGATTATAGCCTTTGGTTGGTGTTTATTCTGGTCCATATTGTTTTCCTTTTTTCCATGATATCTTCATTTTTTTGAACTTTATCCTCTTTGTTCTTGGAATCAGAGCTTAAAACCCCTTCTGGGCATTCTTCATTCTTACTTATAGGTTTCCACACCTTTTTATGCTGGGTTTTCTTAACAATGTTAGTGGGACATTTGTTTGCTCAATGACCAGCCTTTTTACACCTAAAACAGACAAATGGGATTGATTCATATTCTAATTTTTTAGTCCATTTCCCAAGTTTTGACTCCATTTCTATTTTCTTCGGCATATCTTCCTCAGGCACTATACCAACACAAATTCTTGCATGCGTTAACCTTCTTCTTGACGCAGTGAAAGGGTCTATAGATAATAGCTCCCCAAAAGAGCTAGCTATAACCACAAAGACATCTTCATTCCAATACTCAAGGGGCAATCCAGGAAATTTTACCCAAATAGGGATTTGAACTATGAAGTCCTCATTTAGAGCCATATTCGGATACTATTTCTGTAAAACCATAGTACTTCTTCCTATACTCCACGGTCCACCACTTATGGTTTGTTTCCTGTCTTCTTCACATGAAAAAAAGAAGGAAATATATCCTTTGTTCATAGCGACAACATCCACTTGTCCTTTTAGATTCCATTTTTTTTCAACAAAATCTCTGATAATTTTAATATTAGGCCTAATCCCAATAAACCAACCAACTAGAGAGTTCTCCATTTTTTTAATGTTATGGTCAATGATTTGATCGGGAATAGCAATTGCATATTTCCCTTTAGAGAGTTTCGAGATATTTCTCACAGGTGGATAAATAGATTTACCTGAGGGTTTGATTCCAAAGGGAGATGACTATTTTTTTGTCTCTTTTCCCATAATGGGTCCCCCACCTAGGTCCCCGCTATCCTCTCCAGCTGGACCATCTTGTTTTTTCTTCTCATTATCGTCACCCCCTGAATCCGTAGAGATTCCCTCTATCACAAAGGCTCCTACGGTTCCAGCACAAGTGTTTCCCGCTGAGGAATTTTAAATCTGGTTTCCTACCCTGGTATCTCCACTCCCACTCCCGCTCCCGTGCATTGTTGTTGGGATTACATAGTAACCTTGAAAATGTTATTTACTATATCAAAAAAAATTTACATGGGCCAGCGTTAAATTATACAATCACTGAAAAATAATTACTGGCAGTGGTCTATGGTTTGAATAAATTTCATCATTATGTAACAGGTTATCCAATCTTTGTTCATACTGACCATGTAGAAATAAAATATCTTATGAACAAACCTTCCATCTCAGGCAGGCTCACGAGATGGATTTTGCTCTTACAGGAATTTGATATAACAATAATCGACAAGCCAAGTAAAGCAAATGTTGTAGTTGATTATTTGTCAAGACTCCAGAATGATGACACTGATACCTCTGTGATAGATGATACATTCCCTGATGAACATTTGTTCCATATTGCTGTCAAGAGCCATGGTATGTTGATATAGCCAATTACCTTGCAGTTGACAAGATGCCTACACATTCTCTCCTAAAGACAGAAAAACTGCTCATTGAGAAAAGTTTTCAATTTTCCTGGATTGATAATACATTATTTTATATTGGTCTAGACCAAGTCATAAGAAGGTGTGTATGTGAAGATGAAACCTATGATATCCTCCATGCTTGTCATGATGAGCCCTGTGGAGGACACTTTGCAGCTAAGAGGACAGATCTAGAAATATTAACAACATGTTATTATTGGCCCACACTTCACAAAGATGTAGCCAATTATGCCAGGAATTATGATAAGTGCTAAAGGATGGGTTTTCCCACAAAATCAGATGAAATGTCTTTACATCCACAAGTGGTTGTCACATCATTTGATAAGTGGGGCATGGATTTTATTGGTCCTATAGACCCTCCATCTTATAGAAATTCCTACATTCTGGTATGCACAGACTATGTAACCAAATGGGTTGAAGTAAAGGAAATGAAGCATTCCCATGATAATAAAGTAGCAGAGTTCCTGTATGAAGAAATATTCACCCGCCATAGTGTACCAAGAGAGCTTGTAACCGATCAAGGAGAAAAATTCACATCGAACATCATCACAGCACTCATGAAAGAATGAAATATCAGACACAAAAATTCTATTCCCTACCATCCATAGGCCAATGGTCAGGCAGAAGTCACCAACAGATAAATTAAAGCCATACTCACAAAAATAGTTCACCTCCACCACCGTGATTGGAGCAACCGCCTTTCAGAAGAAGTCTAGGCATACAAAACAATGTGAAAGACAATAATAGGATTCACTACATTTGAATTGTTGTATGGGAAAGCCGCCATGTTACCCATTGAGTTCGAGCACAAAACATTGTTGACTACTCTAGAGCTAAAGATTGATCTTCCTGTAGCACAGCGAGACCATCTGCTACATCTCAACTCTTAGGATGAGATGAGAAAAACTGCATTGGAGCGCACAAAGATAGTCCAGAAACAGAGGAAGAAATGACATGACTCCCACATCAAGAACAAATGATTTACCTTAGGTGATTGGGCACTACTATTTGATTCAATATTTCAAGAAATACCACGCAATTTACAAACAAGGTGGTTAGGCCCATATGAGATAGATCATGTCTTCGACAATGGAGCAGTCCATCTGACAACAATTGATCAAGTTCATTTCAAACTATTGGTCAACGGGAATCGACTTCGTCTATACCATCAACCCTAGACCAAGAATGATTTATCACTACAATTTAGAGACACAACTCCACAAGCACAATAGGTAATACTTCCTGCAGCGGAGGGTGACAACCTTCTTCCTGCAGCTTCAACCTAACATTCCTTCGTGTATGCTCATAATAAACACTTCATTTTCTAATGAAGTTCCACTCTCCATTAATTTTCTAAATTATTATTTCCAACCCACTCCATTTCTCTACCTTCCACCCACACATCCTCCACATCATCACAATTTTCAATATTTCTATGCTTTCAATAAATGCCAAATTAGCTGACACATACATCTGCAGCACTCGTTCCATTCTCGCCACCTTTTCACGCATGTGGCAACATAATGACAAGTACAAACTCTTCAATTTTTTCCACTTTTAGCACACACATTTTGATAATTATATCTAATACTGCGAATATCTATAAGTTGGCATTATGACAGTTTCTTACCCCATGCTAAGTGTGACAAGTGTGGACACTTGTCTTAATTTTGTAGGGGGCAGGGAAGTGTATTAAATTTTTCCATGTCACTACTAGTTGTACCTATCATTCTTAGCGAGATTGTCTGTCAATTCAAATCTGTACTTGTGCTTTGTTTTATTAAGTCCTTTTATTTTTTGTACAAGTGTGTAGCTCAATTCCCAAATATCCCTGATTTCTGACTTGATGTGACCCTAAAAATACATAATCAAGTTATGTGGAAACTAATTGCACTCAAAGCTATAATTCCTTGCTGAAAGCGCCATTATTGCTCATTTTTTTCAAAATATAGCATAGGGATTGCAAGTAAATCCATAGTTTGAAGTGCAATTAGGAGCTTAATTTTAGGGTATGCCAAAAGAGATTAAGAAATTGGGAAATTGCATAGCAGAGAAAATTGGCAAATTGGCAAATTGCAACAGATTTTTGAAGAAATAATTTGGAACAATGGGACGGCAGTTGATGTGTCATGAGCCAGTGGTCCATACCATTTTTCTCACAGATGTAGAAGAAGTCTGGAGATTTCATGCTTGTGGATGGGTTGGGTATTTCCTAAAGTTGACATAATTTTTAGAGGAAGTAGCCATAGAATTTATGAACACATTTGAGAAAGGAAAGGCAAATGTATGGGGTTTGATGGTTTTGGAAACAGAGGAACGCAATGCAAAAATGACTAGGTTGCCCGCAATTGGGAAGCATTATCCTAATGAGCATGAAGCTAGGTCAACTCGACCTCAGTTCACTCTTCCTTCAGACCCTCCATTGGAGGTGAACAAACAGGGTTGCAAGTGCATGTCACTCCCCCCATTCAATGAGATAGCGACACACATTATAAGGTACCTCACCTATGAAGGAATATTTTCCCATTTGCATGCACACCATTTTAAATTTCTTAACTATATCAGGCATAATTTTCCTGTAAACATTCCAAAAATTTTGTATAATATGTTGAGCATTAGTGTTGAAGAAACCCAAAAAGGAAACACAAATTTTGTTTCTCACCATGCCCTAATTAAATTATTAGTTGAAATATCCCTTAGAGATGTGTCTCCCTTAGCATGGGATGAATTTGTTTGGTTCCAAACTTTGCAACCTCAAGACAAACCTATTGAACAACGTGTTAATGAGAGTGCAACACCCTCCGAGTTAGCTGATGAAACAACTACCCAAGAAGGAGAACCTAAAAATCTTGAGGAAAATGAACCTTCTCCTACTCCCGAGGTTAATGTACCTACCTCTTCCTAGAAGAAAGGAAAAAGAAAGATTGGTGAAGGAACTTCAGTTCCTGAAAATGAACCCAAAAACCCTACGGTTTCAAGAAGTAAGAAAAGGAAGTTGGCTCCTGCAGCAACTACTCATGCAGCAGAGAGACCGAAGAAAACTGTTAAAAAGAAAGATGTGGAGGTTACAGAGACTCCCTTGCGAAGAAGTTCTTGGATGAGAGGGAAAATTCCATAAGTTTCCATAGATATCCAAGCTAATCCCCTAGAAAAACCTGTCATAGAAACCCATTTTGAGTATGTTCCAGATAATTTCCCAGTTCGACCAAATATTCCAGATCTTTCTCAGAATTTAAATGATTTGTGTGATAACGAGCCTCCCATATATCGGAGTGAACCTGGAGAAAGTCATCAAATTGTTCAAGAAGGTAATCAGGAAGAACTTCAGTTGCCTCAACCATCAGCTCACTCTCACTTTCATAATGCTCTAGTACCTTTTAGGAGAACTTGGCTCACTAACTATTTAGAAAAAGCTTATAGAGAAAAGAGGAGACAAAATACTCAGCTAGAAGAGTTTGGCTCGCCTACTCTGCAGTCCATTCTTTTCAGTTTGTACAATCATTTTTTTCTTAAGACAACTTTGTGGAAGGAAGAGAGGACGAAGATGCAAAAGGTGGTTGAGGATCAAAAAGAGGAAATAGAATATCTAAAAGAGAAAATGAAGAGACAAAAAGACAAAAATAGAAGATGGACCATGCCTTAAACTCGGCTGACCAAATCATAGATTGCAGGCCTCCTCCTAGATTATATGTCATTTTATGAAAGAGAAATTTCTCTTGTTCCAATTGATGATGACTATGAAAGATAAAATATTCTAAGTTTAGGACAGGTCAGAAATTTTATGGTTTCTACCAAACCCTTCCTGTTTGGCAACAAAACCTACCTTGTGAATTGTATCTCCATAACTTCATCATTCCTGAAGAGACTGCTTGGAATCCCTTTCTTTACATTGGAGACATACATCTCAAATCCTTGATGTCATGGATGCACAATGAAGCTAATTATGACAATCAATTAGACAATTACAGGGATCAAGAAAAATCAGAACACTTACCCTTGAGGGCTGAAAGTTGTAAGCCTAATGCTCTACTAAGGGATTGGTTCAATCTCACTTATGGGAGTACAAAAGCATAAACCAGGGATTTAAGAATGTTTGCTGTTAGAGAAGAATTCTACACAGAGTATCAAGGGATATCTTATTTCACATTTCAAAGAGCCCCAGTGGGTGTCAGAAATAGATAGAACAAGTTGCCAGAGGTTTTTAAGAAAGTTGAACCACATAGTCCTCTCAACCTAGAAGCAGCAATTCACCGGGCACCTAAATACATGTAGTTGGTAAGAAAAATCCGGCGTGAGCTCTAGTGTCCCTTGACAATCCAGCCACTGATGCTTCTATGGCCCTTATATGACATTAATGCTACACAATTGGACCAGCTACAGGAAGACTACAGGATGGACTTATGGGAGAGAACCAGAGGATTCTATTACACTTTCAAAAGCAGGAGAGGAAAGACTAAAGTTGGAGAATTCAAGGGAGTTGCGAAAAAGTGTAATGCTTGTAGGGGGCAGATGATGGGGCAATAATTTTTCTTTATTTTATACTGATTTTATGTTATGTTCTAAGACATTTCCAAAATACTTGTGAAACTTTCAAGTACTTGAACTTATGAACATGCTATAAGTATAGTCAGATCCACAAAACCTATGGGTAGATAATAGTGACATACTTTGCTAAATATTATATATATACCAAAAAAATTCATATAATTATTTGAATGTCTGTCCTAACATTTGGATTAAGTTGAATAGTTGAAAACCTGAATATATATGCATGTGCTACTAACCTGCTAGGAAAGAGGAGCGGCTTGAGAGTGGATCGGCAACATTGATGAGGAAATGATGAAGTCCTAGCTACGATGAGGAGAACCATTATAACACTGCAGAACATTCCTAATGAATTGAAGGAACTATCATTTCAGGGAATATAGGAACACAATTATGCTATATTTTCTCTACGGTCAATACTTTGTTGAAGCGGTTATCCAGTCTTTATGATATTCTATCGTGGGCTGTTGCTTTCTCTTTTCTTTATGGCATGAATCAGTCAGAGCTTATCTTTATGCTTAAATAAATATCAATCCTCTAAACAAAGGGATATAATTTTTAGATTGTAGTTATTTGGATGATTGTATCATTGTTGCAATTGAAAGCAAAGTTACTCTTTTAGTTTCATGTATTGTTTAACTATGATGTAATCGATTTTTTTGGAAATACAATGGAGTGATTTTGAGTTATATTTTGTGCTAGTAGTTATCAGAAGCCGACCAAGGGGGGCCACTTGGAAGGTGGATTAGAGTAGACTAGGTTAAGTTGTTTAAGCATTTACAGCATTTCAAGTAGAATAGTGTTTCCTCCTACAACATTATAACTTGTGTATGTTCCTGCAAGGATAATCGTAGTGAATGCTTTGGGTTGATATAATAGGTTAAAGTTGAACTTATAGTTGTCAACATCAATTTTATTAAGTAGTTGTGTGTTTTTACTTTCCTACAGCAATAGTGTAAATTCCTTTCATGTATTTTCCTTCCTACAGCTTAAGTAACATGAATCTATGAGAGACTTAGTGCACAAATCATGTTGTCCCCTTTCAAGTATACATCCTTGGGTTGACAATTCAAATGCACTTCATGATAGGAAAAATAATTCTTAATTTGAATACACTATTCCTATGAGAAGCTTTGGCATGATTATTATTATCTATTGTGGGGTTGTTCACTTGCTATGAATGGTCTTCCTCGCTCTTGGGAATCATTCATTAAAGGTGTTAATGGAAGAGATGATCTTCCTAAATTTAACAGATTGAGGGTTGATTACATTCAAGAAGAATGCAGGTTAGAGGCTAGAGGCAATGGTCACAAATATCATCATGAAGATGATCATGTATTTTCTGCCCATACTTCCAAGCAAATATAAAAGAGGTAATTTCAAAAGGTATATAGAGAAGAATTATGATTCAGCTTCATATGCTAAGAAAAAGAATAAGTATTTTTCTAAGATCAAATATTTTAGATGTGATAATTTTGGACACTTTTCTCGTGATTGTAATTCAAGGCCAAAGCCTCAAGAAGTTGCTACTAATGTTGAGAATTCATCTTCTCAAAAGGAGTCTAGTGATAATTCTGAAGGGTTCTTGTTTATTTTTGCACTTTCCAGTAATGTCCCTACAAATAGTGATACATAGTTGATCGATAGTGAAACATCTCACCACATTACTGGTCATCGTTAACATCTCTTCAAATTGAAGGAAAAATATTCTCATCTTCAAGTCATTATTGGTGATGGTGCTTGTTATTCAGTGAAGGGTGTTGGTTCTACATCCTTTCAGTTGGATTTAGGTGTACCTCTTCATTTAAGTGATGTTCTCTTTGTTCTTGGTATTAAAAGAAATCTAATTTCTATTTCAGTATTAGAGGACAAAGGTTATCATGTTTCCTTTGCTGATGGAAAACTCCTTGCTTGGAAGAAGAATTCAAATTTTCAATCAGCTCATGTTATTGGGGTTCGTCATGATAATCTCTACAAGCTTTCAGCCCATCCTATCATTTCTTTAGCTCATGATTCTATAAATTCAAGTGAGTTGTGGCATAAGCGATTGGGTCACTTAAATTTCACAACTTTGTCTTCAATGGAGAAGGTTGTTGATGGTATTCCAAAGCTGAATCAAAATCATGAAGGCAGATGCAAGGGTTGTGCTCTAGGTAAGGATATTAAAACTAATTTTCATAGTAGTGAAAGTAGAGCTAAGAAAGTCCTAGAGTTAATCCATTCTGATTTATGTGGTCCTATGTTTGTTGCTTCTCTTAGTGGTTATTGGTATTATGTTACATTCATTGATGTATTTTCTCGTAAGTGTTGGATTTATTTTCTCAAGTCAAAGAATCTGATGAAGTGTTGTCCAGATTTAAAGAATTCAAAGCACTTGTTGAAAATTTATCTAACAAGAAAATAAAGGTTCTAAGATCAGTAATGGAGGAGAGTATGTGTATGGTATATTTCATAACTTTTGTGTTGAAGTTGGGATTAAGAGGGAGTTTTGTGTCCCTTATAATCCTCAACAAAATGGAACAACTAAAAGAAAGAATAGGACAATTGTTGAGGCAGCGAAGGCTATGATACATGATCAAAGTCTTCAAACATTTTTATGGGCAGAAGCTTGTAGGACAGCAGCGTACATTCAGAATCACATCCCCCATCATGTTCTAGATAATATTTCTCCAGAAGAAGCTTTTTCAGGTATCAAACCAGACATCATTCATCTTAATTTTTCAATTGCCCTATCTATATTTATGTTCCTAAAGAGAAAATATCTAAACTAGATCCTTCAGGGAAGAAAGGCATCTTTGTAGGATATAGTGAATCTTCTAAAGCTTACAAGATTTATATTCTCAGACAAAAGAAAAATGAAATCAAAAGGATGTTACCTTTGATGAAGATATAGCTTGCAATAAATCCAAAAAACCCATTTTGGAACTTGCGTCAGATAATATTGAGCCTTCTCAAGATATAGACATGGATGTTCCAAATCCATCTTCAGAGATTCAGAGGGAGCATTCAGATTTAGAAGAATTTGTTGATCCTATTGATCATATTGACAATTTAGTAGATCCTAGTAATATTTCAGTTGATAAGAAAAGACCTCTATGGGCTAGAAATACTATGGAAGAGGCTGAAAATATGCAGCCCCTCGTGGCACTTTTAGAGAGAGTAAAAGGCCTCACAAATTTACAGGTTATGTATCTTTGATGAGTCACATTATTGCTTCAAAACCATCTAATTTTGAAGAAGCTTCAAATCAGCAAATGTGGAAGGATTCCATATGGAAGAGTACTAATTCATCATCAAGAATTATGTATGGAACATTGTTCCTAGGCCTGAAAATAAATCTGTGATTTCTTCTAAGTGGTTGTTCAAAATCAAGCATGCAGTTGATGGAAGTATATAAAAATACAAAGCAAGGTTTGTAGATAGAGGTTTTCACAAAAGAAAGGCATAGATTATGATGAGACATTTTCACCTGTAGCACGTTATACTTCCATTAGAACAATCTTAGTTGTTGTAGCAATTAAGGCTTGGAGTCTCCATCAAATGGATGTGAAAAAAAACATTCGTGAGTGGCATTATTGAAGAGGAAGTATATATAGAACAGCCAAAAGGATTTGTAATTAATGACAAATATTCTCATGTGTGTAGACTAAAAAAGGCCTTGTATGGTCTTAAAAAAGCACCACATGCTTGGTATGAGAGGATTGATAATTATCTTTTGAGTTTGGGCTTTCTAAAGAATGATGTTGATCCAAATTTATACTTCAAGGTATGTGATGACAAAGTGTTCATTCGTGTGCTCTATGTTGATGATTTATTCCTTACGGGTGATGGTGATCTCTTATCAAATGCAAAAAGAAGTTAGTTTCTGAATTTGAAATGAAAGATCTTGGTCTTCTTCATTATTTCCTTGGGCTTGAGGTATGGAAAAAAGAAAATGAAATCATATCAAGTCAAGGGAAATATGCAATTGATATATTGAAGAGATTTGGTATGTTAGATTGTAAATGTATGGTTGCTCCTATGGAAGAAAATCTGAAAAATTTACTTGAGGATGCAACCTCTTCAGATTTAGTTGATCCTTCTATGTGTAGGCAGTTAATTGGCTCTTTAATGTATTTGGTTAATACAAGGCCTGATATTTGTTATGCAATGAATACCTTGAGTCAGTTCATGTGTGAACCAAGGCAACTTCACCGTGTGGCAGCCAAACACATTGAGATATGTTTGTGGCACAGTGGGATTTGGTCTAAAATACTCTTCATGTGTAGAGATTAACTTACAGGGGTTCTCTAATTCAGATTGGGCAGGTTGTGTGCCTAATAGAAAGAGTGTTTCAAGATGTTGTTTCAGTCTAAGTTCAGTTGTAGTTTCTTGGTGTAGCAGGAAACAATCTTGTGTGACTCAAAGTACAGCTGAAGTAGAGTATGTTGCAGCATGTGTGGCTACAAGAGAATCGGTGTGGCTTCAAAAATTGATTGCGGGTTTTTTTGGACAACCTTTGGATCCTACAATGATATTTTGTGATAACCAAAGTTGTGTAAAGCTTGTGGTTAACCCTGTCTTTCATGATAGAACTAAACATGTAGAAATTAAATGTCATTACTTGAGAGACATGATTCAAAGGAAAGTAGTTAAACTTAAGTACATTTCTACAAAGGAGTGGACTGCAGACATTCTTACCAAGCCACTTCCAAGAGTGAAGTTTTTTTATTTTAGAGAAAAGCTTGGTATTGTTGAGAATGTTTCTCTTGCTGAGAGAGAGTCTCGGCTTCAGTGATTCATTGTATATGTTTAATGAGTTCTTTTTTGCGAGATAAGTTCAAGGTGCAATCTCTTGTTAATGATTTATTCTATGTGAGAGAAGTTCGAGGTGCAATCCCTTGTTAATGAGTTATTCTTTGTGAGAAGTTCAAGGTGAAATCTCTTATTTCCACCCTCTAGGAGTAGCTATGGTGGATCCACTCTCTGGGAGTAGCCATGCTAGAAGTCATATGTGTGACTCTATGACTTATATTGTAGTATTTCTCACCCTCTAGAAGTAGCTATGGTGAATATTGTTATGCTAAGATAACAATTTTGTTTTGAGAAAATTTTTGATGAGTTTTTGTTGACACTCTTTTCATTGCAGCCAGTTGCACTTGTCATGAGATGAAAAATTGAAGAAATCTCTCTTGCTAAGAGGGAGTGTTGAAGTATGTAGCTGCGAGAGACTTCACACCTCTATTAGTTTTTGTTGATACCTTGTTCGTGACGTGGTTTCTTGCGCCTAGATAATGTGGTTTCCATTCATGTTATTTGTACCGTTGATATTAATCTTCTATTCTTATTATTCTTGGCACCTGAAGGTCTTCATGTGTTGAGAAGCTTCAGCGCTTCATTTTGGTTTGTTTATTTATCGCATGACCTTCTAGACTTCCGCATATTTGGAAGATTCTCTAACGTGAATCTTCAAGAAGTCGTTTGTGGTCTTTCCAAGAGTCCTGTGGTTAAAAGAAACTCTTCATTTCCTTATTTTGATGGTTCGTGTTTCCTGTGGTCTTCGATGGAAAATAATCATTTCCTATATTATGAAATACTTTTGTTGTTCTTCAGTTCAGTTCGGCTAAGAGTTTGTTATTATGTTTTTGTCATCTCTCAGAAAGAAGAGACCTTTATATATGTTTATCATATTTGGAGATGTCGTCTATGTATTATGGTTGTAGCTTGTAATTGTAGATGAAGTGTGTTCGATCAAAATATGAAGATTGTATTCTTGAAATAATAAAGTCATTGTGCTTGGCGTCTTCACCATTATTGTGAAGTTGAGAATAAAATCTGAGTTCTCATTTTGTACAAGTTAAGGGACTCAGAATTTCTTAATATTGTATTCTGACTTTTGTGATTATAATAAAGAATCTGCAATTTTGGTGGGCTGTGTTTTTACCCTCTGTGAGGAGGGTTTTCCCAGGATAATTCTGAGCATTGTCCTTTTATTTTATTGATTTTATTTTTATTGTGTAATTTGCATACTTCCGGTTCATATTTTCAACAAATAAAATGTCTCAATGACCTTTTCTTTGTGCAATGCAACCTTCAACTGCACACAAAAAGGGTGGAGGATAAATCAGAGGATCTCATTGATTTGGATGAGATAGATTCTTATAGCGATTGGACAAGGTGAGATGAGAAACTTCTACTATTTTTTGAAGATGAGATCTTGATTTTAGATGGTACGTATTGAAGGATGTGAGTGTAACAAGATATGTAGGATTGATTGGATGACATTGATGAGAATGAGGATTTATTGTCATCTACTACCAAGTTGGAGGTTGAGCTACTACCTTCTATGCTAAGCAAGGAGCCGTTGCAAGCTCAAGGACTGGAACATCTATCTCTTCCCTATTTTTCAGTAGATTAGAGGAGGAAAATGTAAAATGTTGTATTTACTTTTAGTTTTCTTTCATTTTGTTAGCTATCTATTGTATCAGGCAACCAGCCATTATAATAATACAATTTTGTATTTAAATTGCATTCAAGTCAATCAAATTTAATAGAAAACACTTTTGTACTCATTTATGGACTCATTGGATGACATTGAATTTTGCAAAAAAAAAAGTGTTCCTAAAGAAATTTAAGCAATTTTTTAAGTTGAGTTTTTGCCAGGGCAAAAGAATTTGTCTCCCAAGTTTTTGTTGAGTCCGAGTTTTCCAGCCATGGTTTGGCCTAATGGAAACATTGATGAAAAAAAAATTGTCAAACAAAAACAATCCTTGACAACAATTGGAGGTCCACTATGAAGCAAGGAATTGCTATTTCTTAAATAATTGCTAATTTCATTATTAAATTTCTGATTATAATATTTTGTTGTTTCTAACTTCTCATATGTGTATTATTCTTTCTTTTTTCAATTCTTTGCAAATACATTTTTATTTCACCTCATTTGTGTCATTAGTTATGTTGATATGGACTCTCCTAGACTTGGAAAGGTTTATGAGACATTTGACAACATACTCGGGTAGATGACACAAATGTTTTATGATGATAGGGATTCCAATTTAAGATTGTATGCAACAACATAATAAGCCAATTGTGATGCAACAATGAAACGCTATGAACAACACACTTCGTATGGTAGTGTTTACTCTCAATCCCAAAGCATATGCACCAAATGCTGGGAGGTTGCCTGGTTGTGATGATGAAGAGGTGAAAAAAGGTTAATGAAAACCCTTTGAAAACTTATTTACAAGTTGACTTTAGTTCACACACAATGGTTTGTCTTTACTAATATTTGCAATCCAACATTCAGCAAACCAAAGACAAAAATAGATAGAGCTACATTAGCTCAAACTAACTTTATCAGATGGCGGACATGGCAGAGAAAGGATACACCAAAGTTGAGAATGCTCGTCGTTCACTTACTTACACAGGTTGTCATTTTCTTTTTTGCAAAGAAAAATTGGTCTACACTCAACTTCATCCATTCTATCAATAGGAATAAGTTTATCTAAACAAGCAAAGAAGTTAGTTGCCATCATAGTGTATTGTGACTTTAGGATCATCAAACTCCAATTTTATGGTGGGATGTTAATCTCAAAGACACCACCTAGATTATTGATTATACACATGCGGGATTGATTGGGGTTCCACCGAATGAAGCAGCCTCATAATAATGACTCAAAGTCTGAGTCTGAATTTGATGCAATGTTGGAAAATGCATATTAAGGGCATCAACTTTTCTATGTTTTAGTCATTTTTTAGTTAAACTTGCAGCCTTTGGGCATTTTGTTGTATTTTTTTAATTTCATATAATATTTAATATATCATATGCACATTGACAATGAATTATGAAAGGAATTAAATTTTGTTAATTTGCTCAAGTCTCGTATGAACTCTCAACTCAACTCTAATGTTGTGTATTAAGGATCTATACTATATATGATGGAATCTTTATCAATGTTATCATATGACTATTTGAAAGGTTCCCTATTTTTAAAAAAAATCTTACCTTCTTATTAGTCGCCCCCTTCTACTCCATAAAATGGATTTAAAAAATCCATCCCTATAATGTATACCCCCATACCCAAAAACATGGTATAACATAGGTCGAACCTCATTGCACCTAAGCCATGCTCTTGATCCATTAGTGTTTGATAGGATTGAGAATGACTCATCTCATGTTAATTAACTTTTGTTTCAATTAGAAAAGTCTATTAAAAAATTACAATAAGTGTAGTGATGAAAAACGAGATTGTCACCAAAATTTTAAAGTCATCAAACAATTTTTTCTTTGCACATTTGTCTCTTCTACAGTTGTTATGGATGAGGACAATAAGATTGTTTGTTGTTACATCCTGCTCCTTGTTTGCTCGTTTTGAGACATCGTGCATTGGAGTAAGGTAAAGGTGAAAATAACCTTCATAGTAATTCAAAAAGTACTATGCATTTGAGGGGAGGCCAAGGAATTAATGGCAATAAGAGTGGTCACAAGGGTGAGAGTAGATGTAAAGAATGCTCTTAACATGGCAAGCTTGGACATGTTGAGGATGCTTGCTATTATTAGTCTCAATGATCCATAACTCGTCGTGGGTTGTGCGAGTTTTGACAACCCGTGGGCCGAGTTGAGCTAGTCGGGTTTTCATGACCTGCTAGCATAACTCGTCGGGTCATGGGTCATGACCCGCATGACTCGCAGAGTTAGCGGGTCATGCACGGACCTGTCAGGTCCGTGGGCTATGACCCGGTCGGCAACAGTCATGGATTGCAAATTATAAAAAAAACACTTTATACTATTTTATACATATGCTTTCTAATTTGCCCTAAAAGGCATTCTATTTGTTTGTTATGAGAAGAAGACAGGAAAAGTGAAAGAGAGGAAGAAAGACAAGAGGCCATAGGTTTGCAACTAGCAAGGAAGAAGAGCATCAAGGAGTCCACAAAATCATATTGGGGAGGCATAGGTTTGCATTAAGAGCATCAAAGAGTCCATAGCCACTATTCTAAGACTTCTCAACCCATTTGAAAGAGGTAAGTGTTAATTTTTGTAGATTTTGTTGGTTTTTTTGTATGTTTATGGATTTTTTATTTTTTTAAATTTTTTTTTAAGTTTAACTTTCCAAATCTTAAATGTTCTTTATTAAAATATAAATTGCATACTTCAATAAGAGAATTAGAACAATAGAAAACCCTTGATTTTTTTAAGAAAAAAATATAAACATGTTTTTCCATTTTTTTCTAAAACAAATGTAGGGTTTTCTGATTTTTCTAAAATACAATACACAAATTTATAATTTTGTTCATAATTTTGTCTTATTTTCTAAAGGAATTTATCATGGTGGCATCAATAGGTTAAAATATCATATTGTCGGCATACCTATCAATGATGCTGACCCATGTCTAAAGGCAACTCCCGAAGCAATTTGTTTCTGTTGTGTCTGGTTAGAAAAATATGAAGAAGAAAAGGAAACTAAAAAGAGGCAATGGGAAAAGATAAATGCTATTGGCCACCATTCATCCTCATCCGCATTTGCATCCACAATCACAACCAAATTTGCATCTGCATCCGCATCTGCAGGCTGTGTTGGAGAGGGTTCTTCCATGCCTCCCTTTTGTCCTAGTGTTAGTGCTTCTATTGATGCTCCTTCTAGTGGCACTATTACCCTTGGCCCTAGAGTCCGAAAATCAAAGTTGGACAGTTATTTTGTGTCACACACTAATCCTTGTGCACAACCCTCGCTTGAGAGCATGGGTTGGAACAAGGAGGTTCATAATGTTGCACGAAAACAAATTTGCAAGTTTTGGTACTTTTGCAACATTCTATTTGTTGCAGCTAGGTAATTATTTTTTATTTGATTGCTTTAAGTTTAAAATTTATAGTTTGAAGTTGAATTATGCTTTGTCTAATGATTAATCATAATCTATTTATGACAAGTCTCCTTATTGGCAAGGCATGATAGATGTCGTAACCATTTGAGGGGTGGGCTTAAGAGCCCCTACTGATGTTGAGTTAAGTGGCCCCCTCTTGTTAGAAACGGTTAATGATATGAAAGTTGAGCTAAAGGACCACAAACACTCTTGGAGCCAAAAGGGTTGCACCATAATAACAGATGGTTGGACGGATGGGAGGAATAGGAAACTCCTTAATTTATTATTTTTTGTGGAGGTGATTGGTCATTCTACTTCCCTAAATGCATTGAATAATTTAACTTTGATTTTGATTTGTTGATTGATCCATGATAATTGATAATTATTTTGCTTTATTTTCAAGATTCACCATGTTCTTGAAGTTTGTTGATGCTTCCTCGCATGTGAAGAATGTCACATACTTATGTGAGGTTATTGAGAAAGTTATACATGAGGTGGGGGAAGAAAATGTGGTGCAAGTGGTGACTGATAATGCAGCAAGTTATGTTGCTACAAGTTAACTTTTAACTTTTTAAGTTTTGATGGAGAGTTGTCTATGAATTGATTTAAAATTTTCTTAACACATCTAGATTCTAAATTTCTAATTAATTTAAAATTGCTGCAAGTAAACTTTGATTGAGAGGCACCCGAAAAAATTTTGGTGTCCATGTGCGGCCCATTGCCTTGACCTTATGTTAGAGGATATTGGCAAGCTTGAATGGGTCAAATCATGCGTTGATAAGGCCAACTACATTTGCAAGTTTATCTACAATCATGCATTGGTCCTTAGCATGATGAGGCAATACACGGGGCAAAAGGAGTTGGCTCGTCCTAGTATCATGAGATTTGCCTCAAATTTCCTCGCACTAAAATCTTTGTTAAAATCAGAGGCAGCTTTGAGACGTATGTTTGTTGGTGAGGAGTGGACTTCCTCATCCTATGCTACGACCACTGCAGGGATGGATGTGGCAAATTGTAGTTTTTATAAGCTAGGCTTTTGGACCCCTTGTGTAGAGATCATGCAAATAAATATATTTTTGTTTTGTTTGCAACTTTGCAATTTTTCTTGCTTTAAATTTTTAATGCACACTTGTGACTTTACTGTTTTTTCTAACATTATATGCAAGTCACTGAGCCCCTTGGAGTTCTCCTACAAGTTGTTGATGGGGAGAAGCCCTCTATGGGCTACATATATGAGGGCATGGATAAGGCCAAGGAGGCCATTCAATCCAAGTATGCAGGAATTGAGGATAAGTATGGCCCCATTTGGGAGATCATTGATAAGAGATGGCAAAACCAGCTGCACAGGTCCATCCATGCAACAACTTATTTCCTCAATCCTTCATTTTGTTTCCTTGATAACTTCAAGGCGGATGAGGAGCTTCCTAGTGCCTATATTCAGTGATGCAAAAAATGTCTAGTGATGGCACATTTACAATGCAAGAGATAGATGCATATAATAATGAACAAGGGTTGATTTTCGCAAGCATGATGTGCAAAGACGCTAGGACAATATTGCAGCCAGGTAGAAATATATGTTAAACTTAAGATTCTTAAGTTTATGGCTTATGCATTTTGATTTTATAATCTATCCTTGAGGTTGGAAATGAGATTGGTTTTTTTTTCTTTTCCTTATTTTAAATAAATGGTGGCAAATGTTTGGGCCTACAACCCCAAACCTTCAAAAACTTGTTCTTCGTATTTTGAGTCAGTCATGCAGCACTTCTAAAAGTGAGCACAATTGGTCCGTGTTCAAGAACATCCACTCAAAGAGGTGTAATAAATTGTCTTTAGAGAGTTTGAATGATCTTGTCTTCATTCATTACAACCTCCGTCTTGGGACCAGAAATATTTTGGACACTGACTCCTTTCTGATCACTCTAGCAGAGATCGATCCAGAGTCTAAGTGGCTCACTGAATCTACCGATCATGTCTTCACTGAGGAGAACCATGAGTGGGCTGACCAGGTAGACAAAGAGGCCGAGGCTGAGGCTGCGGCTGTGGCTATGGCAAAGGAGGAGGAGAGAGCACCATCAGCGGCCCGTGCAACTGATGTTGATCATAGTGGCACCTCATAGGCAGAGACTATGGCTTCTCAATCATCCAGGACCTACCTTAGACGCCTTTGTAGGAGGAACACAGACTACTCTGAGGCTGAGGCTAAGGCTGAGCTAGAGCCATAGACTTGTTTTTGTTTACACATGTTTGGGAACATTTGATGTCATAGATTTCATGGATTTTATATACATTTGACAATATTTATAATTTTGCATATTTGTGTTTTCTATTTCCTTCAGCTACAATTTACGTTTGTACTTATGTAATGGATGTATGTGATCACATTAGCTTCTATTTGATGATGTTATAGTGTCTTTAAACTTTATTCAAAAATGGGTGCATGAAACAAGTTTTAAATCGTAAAAAATCTTTGTTTTTTTTTCATTTTACCGAGTCATAGCCGAGTCATCGACGAGTCATGGGTCAAGTCGAACTTGCCGAGTCATAGGTGAGTCTGAGTTTCAAAGGTGGAGACTAATGTTTTCACATAGCTCCTTAGCAATTAATCTGTCCTTGAATCATGTGACAAACTTTTAACCTATGGTCTTTACCCAATTCATTATATTAGTTTATTTTTCACTATGTTATTCCTATTTTCTTATTGGCGGGAGCTATTTTTGCCAATGGTTTTTTCTTTTATCAACTAACAAATTTGGTGAAAAATTGCATGTAGTTTACAAGTGGCAATCATAAAATGGTTCACGTGCATTGTTTATGCTTCCACATTTCATATATTGTTGGTCTCGTGGACGTTATTAAAACTCTTCATTCATTCATATACATGCAAGGACAGGTGGGAGATGGTCGCTCTGCCACAAGAATCAAGAAGTTGTTGCGCAATCATCTATTCCCCTCTCTAACGTTTCATTCTTTCTGAAACCGGTTGGATCTATCCAGCAATCCCGCAACTCGACTAGCTTCCTCCATTCCATTTATGTGTTTCGTCGTTGTTGTTTGTTTCACCCTACGGGGGAAAGACCCAGGCGCATGCTGATTGTGATTTCTCTACCATTGAGTTGCTAGTTTCATGCGAACTTCATGTTCTGTCCAGAATTGTGGACTCAATTTCTAATATTTTTTCAGGTGAGAACCCACATGCCTGATGATCTTCTATTCTCAAAAGGATGATCTTGTATGATAATGCATTCAATATCTAAGCTTCGCAAAGAAAACTAATCAATTTCACCATAATGTTGTGAATGATTAATCTTATTTGAGGTATTTACTTCTTGTTTTTGGCAGAAATATTTTGGGACTAATGCGATCCTGCACACCTGAAAAGATCTTAATTTTAATTTTTTTTCTTCTGCTTTTTGCTTGTTGCAGGTTTGTTTGTTATTTCATATTGTTGTTCTTTTTGCTGGGTGTTTTCTCTCTGGTGGGTGAAGATGGAGTCTGGACTTCACACTTCAAACCTTCTAACACCATGTTCTGTCTGAGGTTTATAGATTTCCTTTAATCAAATCTGGGCGCTGTTGAATGTTTCATTCCTAGGTTGGCGCCTCAAAAATAACATAGATGCTTTACCATAAATAGCTGGTGGCAATTACATTAGTTGGGCATACTATTTCAGCCATTATTTCAACTTCTGGCAGTTCATTCTTTCCATTATGCCAGGCAGTTCTTATTCCAATGATTCTTTCGTGTCTTTGCCTGTTGTTACAGAAGGAGAATCCACAAATTTGTTTTCATCTAGACATGTAGCAATTAATAGAAAACACTAATATTGTGAACAGTAATTAATATCTCGTAGGGACATGTAGCAATTAATAGAAAACACTAATATTGTGAACGCTAATTAATATCTCGTAGGGACCCACATAGCATGGAGAATTTTCCCATTTGGGCGAGTGGTGGCCTTTAATTAAAAATTCAGTTTATGCTTTTAAAAGTTCTGCCGGCCTGTAAGGACCTGAAACTTCAGTAATTAATCTAATTATTCATTTCACTATTTCTAAGATTTGAGGTGATTCAGCCTATATGCTTGTAATTTTTCTGAATTTTAAAAACCTCACATATTATTGTTATACTGCATTACATGTTATAACTATAAGAGACTGGTCACCCGTGCCTCAGTTGACTGGCTACTGAAGGTTCTCAGTTCAGGACTGCATCCTCTGGAGATTATTGCATCACTTTAACAACAATCTTTGAAATATGGACATGCTAATTACTATGAAAGGTAAGGCTTCTTGATATGCATCCAAATTCCAAAATGGGTAGATTAAAAACAGAAATAAAAACATGCAAGCTAGGTTTAGGTTACCTGGTGCAATTTATCTGTAGGATCCTGCAACTGCAGACATAGTCTCGTATCCCTTTTCATATTTTTCCAAGATAATGGCAAGGCCAAAATCGGCCACATGAGCATGAAATTCCTTGTCCAACAAGATATTGTTTGATTTTATGTCACAGTGGATAATAGGAGGGCTGCAATCATGCTAAAGATAAGAAAGACCTTGAGCTGAATCTAAGGCAATTGTGTGCCTCGTAGGCCAGTCAAGGCTACAGGGTTTAGGGCCATGAAGAATGTCTCCTAAAGGTTTGAATCATCTGTAGAGATGCAACACGAGAGCTTGATAATGTTCTTGTGTCGAATAATCCCTTATGTTTCAATTTTTTGCTTTGAATCCACTGTCATACCCTAAGTCGTCTGGCTTTTTTCTGCCAGGAAGCCTCTTCACAGCCAGAGTCTCACCATTTGCAAAATCTACCCTGTAGACTTTTCCAGCTCCACCAGTAGCAATTGCACTAGCCTCATTAAGGGACTCCACAATTTTGTGCTCATGAAAAGGTAGCTTGTGGAAGGTCACCACATTCCAAGGGCCTGTATCAATCTTTTCCTGGCCTTCAACACTGGAAACACAGAAATACTTCTTGTGGAAGCATCCCCACCCAACAACCAAAATTATAGCAGCACAGGAAAGGATAACACAAAGTACCCAAATCTTCAAATGACCTTTTCTATAGGCACATGGTTTGATGTCTCAAAAGCCTTCCCCACACAGCTGTGGATCATCTAAAAATGTTCCCTTTATTTTTTCAAGCCACTGGGGACTATACCAGAGAGCTGGTTGCTTGACTGATTGAGGAAATTCAGATGGAGGCCAGCTAAGGAAGCAGGCACCTGTCCACTAAATGATTATTGGACAAATCAAGGTATGTTAGGCTTTGCAGAGAACCAATCTGCACAGGAATTTCACCTGATAGATCATGTTGTTTCAGACTCAGTACTGCAAGCCATCTCAATGATTGAATATTTGAGAAAATTGTTCCTGAAAGTGAATTTCCTGCTAGATCTAATACCTCTAGTTGATTCAATCCAGCAAACTCAACTGGTAAGCTTCCTGAGAAATTATTATTAGATGCATTCAAAAAGGACAGAGAGTTTATCATGCCAAATTCAGATGGAAGCTTACCTGAGAAGTAATTGTCATCAATTTTCGACTTCGACAGACTTTGCACTGCTGATATCTGCAGGAATGTTGCCTTCAAATTTATTACCTCTGAGTTGTAGCAAATAAAGTCCTGGAGATCCCCATAAATCTTTTGGAACTTCTCCACTAAACTAATTATTTGTGAATCTAAGCCTTACAAGACTCGAGCAATTCCTAAGTGTTGATATGCTACCATCGAGCATATTATGAAACACATTCAAATAAAACAACTTTCCTCCATTACAGAGCTGGGATGGTAATGGCCCACTTAATTGATTGCTGGATAAATCAGAAAGGGAAAACTGGGTGTTACTTCCAAACTTCTGAGGAATTTGTCCATGAAGTGAATTATTAAACAGAGACAAATTGCTCAACATAGATAGACCTTCAAGACTAGCAGGAATCTCATCAGACAAATTATTATTCATTAGTTGAAGAGATTTCAGCATGCTTAAATTCCTTACACACTGAGGAATTTGTCCCGTGAGCTCATTGAGGAATTCCAAGTAGCTCATCTTCCCAATATCTGCTGGAATCCCACCTTGGAACCTATTATTGTAAAGCTGCAAACTCCTCAGCTTTACAAGGTTGCTAATGAATCCATGCCAAGAACCAGTTAGGTTATTGTGAGAAACATCCAATTGCTGAAGCTCTGCTAATCCACCAATAGAGTCTGGGATTTCTCCTTGTAGATTACATTTGCTCAACCATATCTGCTGCAGTTTGAACATTTTCCCGATCTCCCAAGGAATCAGACCGCCATCAAAAGGATTATTGGTCAATCTTAGATTTACCAAGTTTGTCAAATTGCCCAAAAGGCCAGGAATAGTTCCTCCCAACAGATTGTAATAAAGATCAAGTGTCTGCAAATTTTTAAACTGATCAAACTCCAAAGGAATTGCACCTGAATGATTGCAATCTGCTTATTTACAATAGGCAGGACTCCAGCTGCAGCAGCGCAGCTCTTGTTATATAATAGGACGAAGAATCTTATGATAGAGGACAAGCAATTCAAGAAGCACTAGAAAAATGTCATGCCCCGAATCAAAAAGCATTGAGAAAATCATCTTAACATAAGACTTCACGATTTTCTGAAATGAGAACAAACATACGATCACCTAGTAAGCAGCAGATTCTATAGTGCAGATAGCGATCCTCAATTGAAGACAGCAATTGTGATGAACAGCAAACAGCAATGGGCTTAATGGTAAACAGCAATCAGAATATTAAACAATGCAGCGACCTTGACTAGAGAAAAGAACAACATAATTAGTTAAAACAGCAATCCATGATATATCTATATCGCAGTAAAAGGCAAGAATTAGGGCAGTCCCAGAAAGGGAACATTACAAGAAAGCATAGTAATAGCGGTAAGTGTAATGCTGTGTAGATAATATTTTAAGGATTCTTATGCCCTAAATCCAAGTGTGCGTTTATTTTGAAATCAGGTTGCACTTATGACATGGTCATTAATAGAATTTTGTTCCAGAAGCTAAATATAGTAGATGATATAAGGTGTCAATAGTGGATGTATCAACTCTTCCTATTGTAGGCAGTTGTGATAATTTTCTAGAAAATAGTAAAATTAAGAATGTTTATTCTTCAAGCAAGGAAGCAAAGTTGAGCTCTGTCTTTAACTAACGTAATAAAAAAGTATATGCAATGTTTTTTGGTGGTTGCAAGTGGTGAGATTGATGAGAAAGGCTTTAAATGGACTAGTGGGAAAGGCAGCTTTCTAGATTAGGGTATCAATTGATTTGCATTGGGGAGGGAGGGGGAAGGGGAGGGGGAGGGGGAGGGGGGGAGAGAGAGATTCCTACAAGCTCGACTAAACAAACAGATTATTTGACAGCATACAATTCTTTAGTCATTCATATTCAACCTACTACAGCCCCCGAGTTTGTGATGCTAGAAAATATAAATTCTCTATATCGACAGGGAATCCGGCAGCTCCATAGATATTGAACAAAAACAATATACAAAAAGCACGTGAATGAGAAAAAAAGGAAATATTTGTTTGTACAAGAATGTACATTTTACATCACCTGGCAGAAGCCACTACTTCACATGGTACTGCCCAAGACTCTACAATTGTTTCTAACTTTCTACGTTGCAATTATACTATTGACAAAAGCATCAATCTGGGATCTCCATCAGGATTGTAACCAGATTTTACAAGTATATGGCATATTCATCAATTCTAGATTATGGTATCAATTTATTTGCATTGGAGAGAGAGAGAGAGAGAGAGAGAGAGATTCCTACAAGCTCGACTAAACAAACAGATTATTTGACAGCATACAATTCTTTAGTCATTCATATTCAACCTACTACAGTCCCCGAGTTTGTGATGCTAGAAAATATAAATTTTCTATATCGACAGGGAAACTGGCAGCTCCATAGATATTGAACAAAAACAATATACAAAAAGCACGTGAATGAGAAAAAAAAGGAAATATTTGTTTGTACAAGAATGTAAATTTTACATCACCTGGCAGAAGCCCACTGCTTCACATGGTACTGCCCAAGACTCTACAATTGTTTCTAACTTTCTACGTTACATTTATACTACTGACAAAAGCATCAATCTGGGATCTCCATCAGGATTGTAACCAGATTTTACAAGTATATGGCATATACATCAATCTTCAAGCCAGTCCAAGTGGAAACGCTCTTCTACAACTAAAACACGGAGCTGAGTAATGTTGTTGGCCTTGATAGCTGTCCATTGCCGGCCAATCTTCTCATCACAGATGACAAGCGCGAGGGACTTTAACCCAGTGGCCGATTTAGGAATTTTCTTCACGTGAGAACACTCTCTCATATCAAGACTTTCCAAGCTTGACAATTGGCCAAACTCATCTGGGAGTCGTTGCATGTATTCACACAGTGAGATATCCAGGAATTTCAGCTGTTTAAGTTTACATATGGAAGATGGCAGCTCTTCTAAACATGGACATGCATACAAGCGCAACATTTGCAATGAACTAAGCTTTCCTAAACCATCAGACAACTTACAAAGATCATGGCAGTTTGTGACAGACAACTTTTGAAGGGAAGTCATATTACAAATACATGCAGGAAGTTCCTCCAAGTTACTACAGTGATCAATGGTAAGCTCAACAAGATTGGGGAGATTTAAGTACAGATTTGTCTGTATCCAATTCATAATTTCACAACCATCACATAAACTGAAAGATAGCTTCTCTAATTTTTGCCAGGATTGGCAATAATCATGGAGGGGGGGAACAATCATTCTCTCTAACCTAAGACTCTTCAACTCAGATAATGAAGATAGGACTGATAAACCTTTGAGAGTGGCCCGCTTTGAGTTATAATTGACAATTACAAGGACTTTCAATTTGTGCATGGTCTGCAAAAATGGGGGAAGAAAGTATTCGCCAGCAGAAAAGTTTAACACAAGAGCCTCAGCTCTAGGAAAGTTCATGTAACACCAGTCTTCCTCATTCATCATACCTGCACTTAAAAAATGAAACAATCAGCATCATCGGACAAAACTAGTAAGTAGGTAAAAGGCAAGAGTTGATATTTTGAAAACTAAGACTGTTCAATCTTTAACCTCTGAAACTAGATGGACATAAATGATATGTAGACTTTATAAAAATATATATCCAACCTGTGTGGAAGGAGACAATCTCGGCATTAAATGGAGAATCTGCATGTCTTTTCCATATTCTGGGAACAGACTTTTCTCTCCTGGGCATTATAAGCCTTCTACGCATGTTAATTGAATCTTTTTCTCTGGTCAAGTTTAAAGCCAAGTCCCGTAGGACATCATGCTGAATAAAAAGTTCAAAGCTACTACCACACATGTTCCCAAAGTCATCCCTGAATCAACGTTGCTATGTTAGTCAAGGTAAAGATTTTGTAATGCTGAAGAAGAGATTCATCCTTCTCCTGCATCATTTGATAAAACAATGGAAAGCCAACAAGCAACTTAATAATATGTTGTAATTCTATTCAAACCAACAATTCAACCGTGCTTCTTGAATATATGAGTTGCACAAAAGGCCTGGTTTTGCATCCAACATAAAACCAAACACTGAATAGGTGTGAACCATGATCAAGGAAGCAAGCATAAACAAAGATACAAGAAATTGTGAAGATTGACTTACATTGGACTGTTCACAATACTCAATAGATTTCGACTGTTAAGTTCTGTCAAATTTCTATAACCAGCTTCCCAGTCCAACTCATGAACATAAACCCACAGGTCCAATAATGCAGCGACGGAATTTTTTCTGTCCTCTGGAAATATCCCCAAATCTAAAAAGCATTCATGAACTTCTTCTTCCAAAATATCTATACTTGTCTTCAGACAACTGAGAAGCCCATCTTTGTGATAATCTGATATTGATTCTGCTTGAGAAAGCCTGTTTATCGCATCCCTCCACACTGCAGGAGGCTTATCACATAGAGAGCTTCCAATCACCTTTAGAGCAAGTGGTAAGCCTTTGCATTCTGCTATTACCTGAATTAAATCAGTGCCAATTGGTCAGCATCTCTGGGACCATAACATCTATATAGTGTAATCCTCAATTATACACATTATAGAATTTATATTTCTGGCTTGTCTTGTTGATATGGGAAAAGAAAAATACCTGACTGACTAGATTTTGATCGACTGTTTCAGGAAATGTTTGCTGTCTAAATGCCCAAAAGCAGAAAAGGGACAGAGCATCTGCTTCTCTTAATAATTGCAAGTTATACTGGCAATTAGCTTCGACAAGGCTATCTCTTGTTGTGATCACAGTCTTGTATCCGTCTGCTTTAAACAACAGTTTCTCAAGGTGATGCTTTTTCCAGACATCATCCAGCACAACCAAAGTTGGCCCAAATTTCATTTGATTAAGCCTTTGCTGCAACTGCATATGGGCATCTTCCTCATTATGAAAAGCAGGTCTCTGGCAACGAACTATCTTATCCCACAGTCTCTCGATAGTTACCTTGAGATTTGGGGACTGCGATACTGTTTCGAAAACAATTCTGTCTTTAAAGTGACCTGTACAGCAACAAGACACAATAAAATGAAATCAGTAAGTGAATAAATTTTGTTGTTGAAGGCGTACGGTTATGAGCAGAAGAAACTCTGTGGGAGGGCAACGATTTACTCTGCCGCGAAAAGAGCATGTGTTGTAACCCCAGAACTGGAGAAAAACAGGCACACCACTATTCATGCAATCAAAAATTTTTGAATATGGTATAGTTGAGGGTATGATCCTATTTCTAGAAATGTTTGATTGGATTCGAAATTTCTTCAGGATAAGGCACTAAGATATAAATTGGAAGATAGCCCGCATTAACAATTCATATGTTTTCAGTTTAGAAACAGAAATCCCAAGAATAGAAAAACATCATTGCGAACTGTTGTAATTGTCCTGCATACCCTTAGGACTTGAATGATACACATATATAAAAATCTTCTCACCTTTGATTTTAGGGTCAGCGCAGAGAGCTATTGCCAGAGTGGTCTTGCCACAGCCCCCCATTCCTTTCACTGCAACATGTGAGACATCTTCGGGGGACAGACGCTTCCACAGCTCATCAATAGAAATTTCCAAACCTACTGGAGATTCAGGCAATTCGGGAATTTGTGGGATGTGATTAGGAATCTCTTCGTCGATTTGCAACCGAATCATCGAATCAATTATCATCAGCTGGGGCTGTTGGGGTTCTCGTGTTGCAATATTGACTTGAATATTCTCCAAACCCTCCTTCATACTTAGTCTGAGAAGCTGCATATCACACATGTTATGTAACCAGCCTAGCTTTGCATGGTAATTGATAATATACTTTTCCAAAGCTAGAATTTTCTTCGCAAATTTATAGCTCTTGTACAAATTGTATCGCTTGACCTTGGAACAACTGTCTACCAGCTCAGTCCCAATCTTCAGCCTTGTATATAGATCCCTAAGCTGATTCTGGCGATGATGGGAAATCTCCTCAGAACCGGTGGTCATGACCTCATTTAACAGAGGTAAGATTTCTTCCAGTGCTTTCTCAAGGCGCTTGCAGTAGTGTTTGCAGTTATAGCTCTTCTTTACGGCATCTCTCACCAACGATAACAGATCATTGGCAACAGCACCTACGATGGATTGGGTCACAAGATCCACCATTTACACCCAACTCTCTTACAGTCTGATCACTTGGGTTGATCTCACACAAATATGCAGAGATAAGTGTAAGTGCCCACTAGCGTGCACCAAATTTTTCTTGTCTATCCAGCCGATACAGAGAATATGTATATAAATGTGGACGATGCTCTACAGGAAAAGGATCAGGGCCCCAGCATTCCGCGTTGCACAGTACTTGTAAAACTCTTTGCTGCTTGTCTTATCAAGAGGCATCAAAGTATCTACTGTCAACCAAAAATAAAGAGTATCCACTTTGATTGAAATGAACACTTGTGTACTAGGTTGGAGCACTCTTACTAAGTATAGTAGATTTTGAATATTATTGTAATGAATTTTTACTACATTGTAACCACCTGAATTTGGTCTGTCGCAACCATAGACCTTATTTATCTTAAGTGTGATCATACTCTCGAGTTATGTCCAAACAACCCTGTTATTGCTTGGCATAATTCTTTTAATCAATTTAATGTCCTAGGTGATTCTTATCACTGATTTATATTATCTATTATAGCCATACAATTCAAATCAATATCGACCAATCAGATCAAATCAAAATCAAACATGACTATAGTATTTAATTATAAAGGAATTAAATAAATCTCTAAATCAAAATATCACTTGCAATCCAACCCATTCCCCTAGCCTATTAATTTAATTAAAATGGCTATAGTCCCCTAATTATTAAAAAGCAATTAATATTATTTTTAATAATTAAATCCTATATTTCTAAATGAATTAAATAA
>MU224855.1:1865868-1876981 GCA_018584345.1 Thuja plicata | reverse complement strand
AGTGACAGCACCTACCGCATTTATCCTAAATCATCATGGCCCTGAAATTGAAGTGAACATTCAACAGACAACAATCAAAGAAAATAAGTCATGATCTATCATAGCTACTCTCCTCACATGGTGGATCTTGGAGTAGCGTAAGAACATAATCGCAAAATATAGACTGACATTTGACCGACTTGACTAACCTAGTCAACATTTTTGGATGTTTCCTTGATGCAGTTGGATTCTCTTGATTGGCTTGACTCTTTGGATAGGCTTGATGGGCTTGATTGCTTGAGTCTGTCTGGTTTCAGTAATAGATTACTCATATAAGACTGACCTATCTGGTTTGAGCATATCCATGATTGTGTAAGATGATTGATATGATTTGATTGATTGATTGTGATCATGTTGGTAGCTGATCAAGCTATGTCATATGGGCCCCATGCTAGTTTTCAAAGCTCATGATTGTGACAATTGATAGATTGGCCTGGTCGCCAGTTGCTTGCTGATTGATTTGATAGATTGATAAAGCTGTGTCAGATGAGCCCAATACTGACTCGCAAAGCTCATGATTGTGATATTTATTGACTGGGCATGATTTCCCTTTTCTCTCTTGATAACTGAGTTGGTTTTATTGCTTTGGATTTTGTAAATTTTTAAATATTTTTGATGAAGATTGATTTTCTCATAACATTTTGATCTTTTTAGGATTTTTGATGAGTTTTCTAATTTTTTGGATTTTTTCAATACATTTCGAATTGCCCCCTAGTCTGGTGGACTAGTAATAACCATGGTTAAATGCTTGGTGCTCAGAGGGGAATGTGCTTCTGGATATATCTTGGGCAGTCAGTCTTGCATTTGAAGTGTGCTCAAGCTTTTGATCTTGGAGTTTATTGATGGTGAAGCTGGATTTGAACACTTGGCGCCTGTTTGCCAGGTTTTCACCAAGGTACCTACTCAATAGCACCTGATTGCCAAGTTTTCACTAAGAGAGCAATTTTGTTTCTCTTTACTTTTTTTCCTTTTGAATTTATTTTTTGTCGCCAAGGCGCCTGATTGCCAAGTTTTCATCGAGGTAACATTTTGTATTTTCTAATTTTTTTGGTATTTTATGGATATGTAGATAGGTTCCTTGACCATAGAGACCTCAAGGATAGAACCTCTTGAGGTGCATGTTTTTGATGTATTCGGGGAGTTGATCTCCTTCTGGTTTCGCTAGTATGAATGTCCCACTCTGGGTAGAGCTGACAATGATAAATGGTCCTAGCTAGTTAGGCTCGAACTTTCTGGGTTTGACTCGCTCTACTTGATTTTTCTAATTTTCCATGAGGACAAGGTCTCCTACCTAAAATGTTCATGGCTTCACCTTCTTATGATAGTTCCTTCTAAAGCGATTTGGATAGCCTTGTAAGTGATCGAAGGCATGCTATCTTCTTTCATCTAGTAACTCTAGCTCACTGAGCCTTGCTACTCTGTAGTCTTCATCTGTAATTAGGTTCTTCAATGATATCCTTAGAGATGGTATTTCCACTTCGAGGGGTAATACCACCTCTGATCCATATACTAGGGAAAAAGGAGTGGCTCATGTTGGTGTTCTCACACTAGTTCTGTATGCCCATTATGCAGGACTAAGCTGTAAATGCCAGTCTCGCCCTGATTCATTCACTGTTTTCTTATAGATTTTCAAGATTGTCTTATTTGTAGCTTCAGCTTGGCCATTCCCTTGAGGATAATAAAATGAGGAGAACCATTTTTTGATATGGAAATGTTCGCATAGCTCTTCAACATCTTTGTTCTGGAAAGGTGTACCATGATCTGTCAGGATAGTTTGAGGGATCCCGTATCGACGGATAATGTGGTTAAGTATGAACATTGCTATTTGCTTTCCAGTTATGTTAGTGAGAGGAATTGCTTCCACCCACTTAGTGAAGTACTCTATTGCTTCTATGATGTATTTATGTCCATTTGCAAAGGAAGGTGTAATTTTTCCCACTAGGACAAATCCCCACATGGAAAATGGTAATGGTGATGTGATTGGATTTAGTTCCTGGTCTGGTACATGGATGAGGTCTCCATGAATCTGACACTGTCTATACCTTTGTACATGTTTGTGTGCATCTATCTCTATTGTGGGCCAATAGTATCCCATGCGGATGATCTTCTTAGCTAAGTTGTTGCCACCTCCGTGGGTTCCACAAATTCCTTCATGTACCTCGTACAAAGCTTTCTGGGATTCTGTGGAAGTGAGACATCGTAGTAGCATTCCGTCTATACTTTGTCTATATAAAGTAGTTGAGAGGATGGTATACCTAGAGGCTTGGTGGTTGAGGGACTTTCTCTGGTTCCTAGACAAGTTGGGAGGTAAGACACTATTTTGGAGATAGTTATAGACATCTTGGTACCATGGGGATTTAGGACCAACAAGGACGCATGCTGATTCTGTGATGGTTGCCTGATGTGATGGCACCAAGAGTTGCTCTACTAGAAACTAGAATCTTGTTTCATTACCTGGCATATCAGTCAATGATGCTATGGTAGCCATCGCATCTGTAGCTTTGTTCTATGCTCGTGGGACTTGCTCAAAGAAGATGTAATGGAACTTGGTGCGTAGTTTTTCCATCTGTGCTCTGTATGATATGAGCTTCTCATCTTTGGTTGTATAATCATTGTTGACTTGACTGATGACCAACTGTGAATCGCCAAAGACTTTAAGGTTCTTGATTATCCATTGAATTGCTATCTTTAGACTGATGACCAGTGCTTCACATTCCTCTATGTTATTGGTGCACAGGAAGTTGAGTTTGAAAGACTTTGGAATTGTATCATGATCTGGAGTGATAAGCACTATCCCTGCCCCTGCACCATGGTTTGTACACGATCCATCAAAATAGAGTTGTCATACCTTGATTGCTAGTTGTAGTGTCATGATAGATTAGTCAGGAAAGTCAGAAATAATAGGCTGATGGTCCTGAATGGGTGCCTCTGCTAGTTGATCCATGATTACTTGCCCTTTGATGACCTTTCTATCTACGTACTCAATGTCAAACTCACTCAAGATCATTACCCACTTCGCCAGTCGTCTAGTGAGCGCTGCTTTGCTTAGGAGGTACTTTAAAGGATCAATATGTGCAATCAACTTTGTTTGGTGACTCAACATATAATGTCTCAACTTCTGGGAAGAAAAGACAACTGCAAGGCATGAATTCTCAATTGGCGTATAGTTGAGCTCATATCCAACCAATGTTCTGCTTAGATAGTAGATGGCCCTCTCTTTACCTACATCATCATGTTGTGCCAAGAGTACACCTAATGCTGACTCCATCGCTGAGATATATAGAAGCAATGGTCTACCTTGGACTGGTGGCACCAATATAGGAGACTTGAGAAGGTAGTCTTTGAAGATTTGGAATGCCTATTCGCATTGCTTTGTCCATACGAATTTGATGTGTTTGTGAAATAGATGTTGGAATGGATGGCACTTGTCTGCTAGCTGAGCTATGAAGTGCCTGATTGATTGGAGCCTTCCTTGTAAACCTCTTAGTTGCCTCAAGTTCGATGGTGGAGGCATGTCCAATATTGCTTTGACTTTTGTTGGGTCTACTTTGATTCCTCTATGTGACACTATGAACCCCAGTAGCTTTTTAGTTGTGACACCGAATGCACATTTCTTTGGGTTTAGATGGACCTTGAATTCCTGCATTCTGTCAAAGATTGGTCCCAATACTTGTAGATGATCCTTGCGAAGCATTGACTTGGCTAGTATGTCATCCACATAGTCTTCCATTGTTTTGTGGATGAGATCATGAAATATAGTTGTCATAGCCCTTTGATATGTTTCTCCGGCATTCTTTAGACCAAATGGCATGACATTCCAACAATATGTCCCCCAAGGACATGTGAAAGTTTTTTTGTGTTGGTCCTTTGGTGCGATCCTTATCTGATTGTACCCTAAAAATCCATCCATGAGTGAGCATTTGATGTCTAGTGGTTAGATCTAATATCATATCAATGTTGGGTAAGAAAAGTCATCCTTGGGACAAGCTATGTTGAGATCCCTAAAATCTATGCAAATCTGTATCTGACCATTGTGCTTTGTAACCAGTACCAAGTTAGATATCCAATCTGCGTATGGTATAGGTCTTATGAACTTAGCATCCAGGAGCTTCTTCAACTCTTCCTTGACTAGCAATGCAACATGGGGATGCATCTTTCTCAGCTTCTTCTTGATAGGTTTTGCATTAGGTAGCAATAGGAGATGATGTAATACTAGTTCTGGATCTAACCCTGGCATATCCGAGTAGGACCATGCAAAATTGATCATCCTTGCTTTGAAGAAACTGATGAACTGTTCTCTCTCCTTGGGGGTGAGTGATTTTTCCAAGTATATGTTCTTTGGGTTCTTGTCATCTCCCAAATTGTCTTCCTCTGTTTCTTCTACTAGTAATGCTGATTTCTCCTCTGTTAAGGGGAGGAGTTCCTTCTTTCCATCTTCTAGCTCCCTAGTGAGGTTTTTGCTAGAAGATACGTCTTGTTTTAGCTTTTTATCATTCTTTTGTTATTTTTTATTTTGTGGAATGGAAAGAGGAGCTGCCTCCCCAAAATATGCTTCTCTATCGAGGTCATCTGAAAAACTTTCCTTATGGTCTCTTGAGGGAATGCCTTCCCTAAGTCCCATGAAATCAGCAATAGCCTCGTCATTCTTGAAGATATCTAAATCAGGGGGTCCTTGTTGATCCCGCTCTATTAGCTCTAGGTGTACAAGATAGATACTTTCATGGTTGTCTGACTCAGGTTGACTGAAAGGGACTACAGATATGGTTCCCACAAAATTGGATTGTGATGTGGATGCACCACTTGAGGTTTGATAAATGACATGCTTATCTATGCAGGGTTTTTCGGTAATTGTCAGTTGGTCAAATAAATATTCTAGGTTTATGATAGTGTCTGACCGAGGGGAATAATCTAGGATCGATGGTTCAGAGTCGTGAAAGGATCTCCACTCATACTCATGGGAGTCAGTCTGAATAGAACGCTTGTTAGATGTCTCACTTCCTTCATTATCATCGATTTCCATGTGGAGGTCTATTCAGGTTTGTGTGGTTCCCTCTTCAGCCAAAAACAACTGTGCTAATATGTTGCTTATCAAGACATGTTCTATGTTGTGCCCTCGGTGCATCTCTGCTATTTGTTCTTGATCAACTTGGATGTCTTGGATCACCAGACGTGTTCCTAGTTTCCCATAGCTCAACCCTCTTTTGTTTCTCTGGGTTGGTGGGAGAGATAATTCCATTAAGCCTTGTTGCCTTGCCCCCAGACCAGTTGTACCATCGTACCCAAATATTTGTAACATTGTGTAACCATTACCATAGTTTGACAGGGGTAGGGGTGGTCGGATTGTCTCTGGTGAGTCTTGGTATAACCAGGTACTGATGTCTTTTTCAAATGGCTTTTCTTCTGCTATGTCTCCCCATCTGACAAAGGTTGTGGGCGGACATCTGAATAAAATAGGCTATGGAGTTTCTGTTATAATAACAAGTTGTGGCATGCCATAAGTTCTCGAGCTCTGAGGCATGTGCATGATGGTAAAATCCTCTTCATATCTGTATTCACCACAGCCCTTGTCAGTAATGGATATCTTGCCCGCTTTCCGTGCGATATCTTTAAGATTTAAATTTGAAGAGGAGGGAATACTTGCATCCTAGTTAATGACTATCTTTCATGTTGTCCGTGTGACATCCTTGGGATTCAAATCTGAAGAGGATGGGATGCTTGCATCTTAGTTTGATGGTACCTGGTTATCACTACTAATTTGGACCGCATTACAGTATTGGAAAGGATTGGGATCTCCCTCTATGATGATCTCCTCTCCCTGGTGTGGGAACTTGATGCATTGATGGTATGTCAAAGGTACGGCTTGCATTTCATATATCCAAGGTCTCCCTAGTAGCGTGTTGTATCCCAACTCAAGGTCTAGGATCTGGAAGGGAGTGTTTTTTACCACTAGACCAATACGGACATGTAGAATGATAATACCTTTAGAGGACCTTTCCTCTTCATTATAAGCTCTGATATTTATCCTCCTTGTGACATCAATGCTTAGTTCTGAATAACCCAGTTGTTTGATTAACTTTAGAGTACATATGTTTAACCCAGCTCCACCATCAACAAGGACCCTATGGATAGCACTTTTGTGGACCTGGACAAGTAAGTGCAAAGGATCATTATGCAGGGGTTTATGCGGTGGCACAACACAGTCTATGAATGTGGCATGTTTGTTAGTAGCTATATGGTTGACCATCATTTGGAAGCTCTCGAGTGTTATGTCCCTTGGGATAGCTACATTCTGAAGGGCTTGGTCAAGTGCCAGTTTATGCAGTGGAGATATGCGCAATAGGTCAAACATGGAGATCTGGGCAGGTGTGAACTTTAGTTGGTCCACTATGCTTGTCTGTGGATCTAATTTTTCTTTAAGATTGGCAGATATAGTAGACGAGGATGGTACTCCTTGCAAGAAAAATCTAGTGCGATGCGTTGTTACAGCACATTTGTTACCTTGGTCTTTGATAGTGATCATAGCCACATGGCTATCTGAAGGATTGAGGCAATTGATAATATTATCACTGTTGGCATATGTATAGTTGACTTGTTTTGGTTTTCCACCAGACCCAGAGGCTTTTCCCTTGTTGTGATCATGAAAGGTATCGTTAAAGATAGTGTGATCAGTTGTGCCTTTGGTTTGGGTATTCCTCATATCGATGACCCTGTGTCAATCAGATCTTGGATAGTGTGTTTCAATCGGTAATAGTTAGCCATTTTGTGCCCTTTCACCTAATGAAACTCGCAGAAATCTTTGTCATTATACCACCTTGGTTTGTTTTCATCTTGTTCAAAGTCCCTAATTTATGGGAGAGTGATAGTGTTTGATTGTATCAACTTGCGTAAGGCTGATTCTATCGGCTCTCCCAATGGTGTGAAATCTCGTTGCTGGAATTGAAATCGTGGTCTGCATTAATTCTGTTGTTGACTGTTTGACACAGCGGCCACTTGTACAGGAGGAGGTTGGTTTTGGGTGTATGCTTGTTGAGTGGGCCCTGTCGGTTTTTGTTTGGCCACAGGTGCGCCTTGCAGTGACACCTTGGGTTGTGCATAGTTGACTGTCTTTACATTAGTGACACCATCGCTAGTGACATTTTTTTTTTGTTCCACCACTTAGCTTTGTCCGTTGCATTTTTGTTTGTATTTTTTTGTGTTGGATCTGCAAGGATTCCTCTTTTGACTAAGTTCTGCTCACAACAAACTCTTCGTTCGATGATTTGTGTGAAGTTCAGAGCTAACTATAACTCCATTGTAAATGACATGTCTAGAATTAGATTGTCAACAAACATGACTATTAAGTCTTGTTTGGGCACATCATATGTTATGCAATTTTTCATATTCCTCCATCTCTATAGGAATTTCACAAAAGACTCTCCATCCTTCTATTTGATATCGCAAAGGTCCTTGATGTTGACCTTGTGCTCGATGTTATGATGGAAGTGAGCTATGAAATTTTCAGCAAGTTCACCCCAAGACTGAATGCCATGAGGTAAATATGAGAACCATTCCATTGCTGGTCCGAGCAAGCTTTGTGGGAATAGTCGCATTAAATATGTCTCATCATGGGCGACTTCAACGCAACTAGCAAAAATCTCTCGGATATATTCAGTAGGGTTGGTACTGCCCCTATATTTGTCAAATTTTGGGACCGAGGAGTGATTTGGGAACAGAGACATGTGGAGAGAATGGTCAAAGGGGTATGGGTATAAATCCTCTGCGGTGTAGGATTTAGTTTGCCCCTGACTTTGCATATCCATCATTTGGGTTTGAAGGGATTGCATTTGTTGCATTAACATGTCCGTTTGATATTGAGGTTGGTGTGTGAGGACGTTCCTCTGTGCTGTAGTGGGTATGAGGCTGCACCTCTATGTCCCTTGAGTAGGAACATATGATTTCATCCTGGGGACTTGATATTGATTTCCCACTGAGTGATTTGGAAATGGGGGCACATGAGTAGCCCATGGTGGGTTTTGATGCATTTTTTGTTGTGATTGAAACTGAGGTTGATACTGTTGGGGTTGATATTGCTGCTGCTGAGGTTGGATTTGAGGCAACCGAAGCTGGGGTTGCTATTGCAGGGGTGGGTTTTGAGGCAACTAAAGCTGGGGTTTCTGTTACGGGGGTTGGAACTGAGGTAATTGAAGCTGGGGTTGCTATTGCGAGGTTTGGAACTGAGGGAACTAAAGTTGGGTTTGCTGTTGCGGAGGTTGGATTGAAGTTAGAATGGGCAAAGATGTAGCCTTGGGCGAGCATTGACTGTAAGTCGTTCCTACAGAGATGGATCCCTATGGGCATGAGGTGTTGATCCCAAGACTAGTGTGATTTGACTGCAGTAGTGGCATAGTTTTAGAATAGTTGGTGTTTGGTGGGATGGAAGGCATAGCATGAGAGCTTGATTGTCCTGGCCATGAGACCAAAGGTGGAGGCATACTAGTGACCATGGGTGCACTTAGTTGTGAGCCTGTCATGCTTTGAGTGGAAGATGTGCTGGCCTAGGTTGGGTCATTGGTTTGACTGGGTATAGTCTGTGTCGATGTGGGTAAAACCAATGGTGGAAAGATTTGAGACACAACAAGTAGTATATGAGGAGGCTGAGTAGTGTTTTGACCTGCAAGAGGGTTTTTGGGACATATGGTTGATACACTGAATTCAGCAGGGAGTTTGACTCCCTTCTTTATTAGCATGGCTAAGTAACGTTCAAGGTTCCTCTCTACAAAAATGGTAACTAATTTCGTGGACTAAGCATCTTGCTCCACATCTTCAAGCTCTGCTTCTGTGATATCTTTGAAAAAGGTTGCCCCACGAGGTTGTTCAATAAATAGAGAAGAGTTGGTGTTCACGAAAGGATCATTCTCTTGCTCTATTTCCCAAGCAGGGAATCTGTTGATATATGACTCATTAGGTTGTGTTCTAGCCTTAGACCTTGTGTAAGGCCCTCCATGAGATGTTTGAGACATAGTGTGGTCCAGGTTTTGTAACTAAAACAAGTGATATAAAGCAAACAAGGAAGAAAATCCTTTCTAAGGAAGTCCCAGTTATGTTTTGGACAAGGGTAATTCTAAGAACAGATTTTGATATAGCTTGATCTCAAAGTGGTGATGATAAAAAGATAAGATTTGCCGACCTTTGCCTTGGACAAAGTCACTTTGATAAATATGATGATGTTTGATATGATGAGATCAAGGTATTTCGAGTCTGAGATTTCGAACTAACAATGTTTTTGACAGTAATCGTGCTTTACAGAGAAAGGATAATCTTTAATGTTTAGAGATTCACATAATGTTCTTCACATTTTCCTGGGATAGACACTAGTTTTGGACACCAAATGAAGAGTTCTTTCAAGATTTTTAGGTCAAAACAAGAATATAGTATCTCTGGTCAATTGTGGTACAACTCCACCGATTGCGGTAAAGTAAATGGTCGATTGCGGTAGTTTATCACCGATTATGGTAATAAACAATATGATTGCGGCAATAAACAAGTTAACTACGACAAACTTCCTTCAATTGTGACACAATGCAAGCAATTGCTGTAAATAGGAAACAGTCTCAAAAAGACTAAGAGATGGGTATCACTGCTTGACTATTTTGATATTTTTGGAACAATGCTTCTGATTTGCAAGACAGTTGACGTTGACAACCCTAGACTTTAACATGTTTGACTCGTTTTGACAGTTTGGATGTTTTGTTTTGTGTTTTTAAAAACTGATCAAAGAAACAAGCACAATAGACACTGTGTTTTGAAGAATGAAGACTGACACTGTGTATGTTCTACAACTTTTTCAAGTTGCAAGGTTATCACGGGGTCTCAATAATGAACAGTCAGATTTAATCTAGGTCAATGGCTTCAGAATACAATGTTATAGGCCCAATGCTTGAATGTCTGTTAGCTCACACAATAATTGTCACACTACTAGGACACGAAGGTCCACGACGTAGGTGCTCGTATTTTTGTCATTTCCAGGTATTGTTGTCGTGAAGGGAAGATCTCTTTCACTACACAAATACCGTGGGACACATATGTTGGGGATTTTGGGGGGAAATTCTGCAACCCCTTGTACTATAATAAGGTACATGTTCGAAGGTAAAATGGGTTGGCCTCTAATTAATCAAGGTTGTAGTAAGGGTCCATGGTGTCTCTCCAATTGGTTTGTACGTGTGTGACTCACTTAAGAGCCTAGTTGATCATGCTGGCTCCTTAGGGATATTCACTCGATCCAGACTATCACCAACACACCTCACCCAAGTTTGGCTAGATAAGATGAAACTTTGGTTCGTGCCTTGTTTATATACCGATCAGAAGGATTACCAGTTTAAGGTCATTCTCTGAGGAAGAAGCACATTCCCCAGATAGGCCTTTCTAAAAAGTACAAAGGTTTCTAATCTAACAGTTTGTGCAAGTGCACCCAAAACTCAAGGCACAAGGTAAATCGATTAAGCTCCAAAAGTTTGAAATGTGAACTAAGCTACACCACCATACAAGCACAAGTGTTCAATTTTAAGCCCAAAAGTAGGTGTTGATTGCTTGTTCAATTTTAATGCACCAAATAGAGAAATTATTTTCCTTGTTCAATTTTAGTCCCCACGTCGATTTTAAGCCCAATTTCAAAATGTGAGATGTAAGCTATGTGACAAACACTGTTCTTTTTAAACCCAAACCGACAAGTGAATGAATTTTAAGTTGTATTGTTATCTTGCCTCCTCAATTTGTACCTGTCAAAGAAAGTGTTTATTATCTTCAGAAATGAAATCTTTCAATCCAAAATAGCAAAATATCTAGAAATTCCAAGATTGTTGAGATTGTTGAAATTAATGGTGACTTTATACTTACATGCGAATCTCTTAATTGAATCAATGTACCTCGTGTTTGCTTCGCTTTGATCATTAGCTATGATTGTGAGAATAGCCCTTTGTTGTGATCAATAGTTGATGGTTCTCCTTCTGGCAGCTCTTAATGCTCTAGCACCTGGTATGCATCTGATTATCCTCTTGGCCATTAGTCATTTTCTCAATCCCAAGAAATCAAGAAAGAA
>MU224855.1:1833536-1865735 GCA_018584345.1 Thuja plicata | reverse complement strand
TGTATAATTTCAAGACCTTTCCAAAAATGTAACTTTTTTGATAAGAAATGTTGATTTGTGTCCAAAATTAAATTTTTATGAAATATCATAAAAAATTTATAAAAAATCATAAAAAATTTAGAAAAATCTAAATTTTGGACTGTAGCTTTCTTATGTCAAAGGGTACCTGTAAAAAATATTTTAGATCATAATTCCTTAATTTGTGCCCTAGGGACCTATTTTATCATAAAATACCAGTTTGAAGAGATCTGTTATTTTTGCAAAATAATTTCACAGAAATTAAAATCACAAAGAAAGGGCTATAATTTCAATACCTTTCCAAAAATGTAACTTTTTTGATAAGAAATGCTGATTTGTGTCCAAAATTAAATTTTTATGAAATATCATTAAAAAATTATAAAAAATCGTGAAAAATTTAGAAAAATCTAAATTTTGGACTGTAACTTTCTTATGTCAAAGGGTACCTGCAAAAAACATTTTAGATCATAATTCCTTAATTTATGCCCTAGGGATCCATTTTATCATAAAAGACCTGTTTGAAAAGATCTGTTATTTTTGCAAAATAATTTCACAGAAATTAGAATTACAGAGAATAAACCCCCTCTATAGTTTCAATACCTTTCCAAAAATGTAATTTTCTTGAAAAGAAACTCTAATTTGTGCCCAGAAATGATTTTTTATGAAATATCACAGAAAAATTATAAAAAAAAAAAAAAAAACTTAGAAAAATCAAAATTTTTGTTTGGGGCCTCCTTAGATCAGCATCAAGCTGCAAAATAAATTTCATAAAATAATTCCATGCGGTTGGAAAGATATGACCAAATTTCACGCAGGCCGTGAGTTCACATCGGGTTCACCAAAATGTACGCCTCTTCTTCATGATTTGTGGTTTCCAAGCTTTCCAAAGGCAAGGGTTAGTAGCAAAGGTTTTACAAATGATATAAACCCAATACACAAATACTACTAAAATGAATAACTTCAAAATGTAACTAATAAAATATACAAGCACAAGAAAGGAAAACAAATAAATACAAACCCCGAAGCACTTGAAGCTTCTATTGTCTCTCTCTACTCCTTCCAAAACGTTGTTCTCGATGCTCAGTATTGGTGTGGGCAGTGTCTATGACTTGAGAAGTGTCAAAAATTTGATAATTGAAACGAGTGTGTGATCGCAAGATGGCTTGAATGCTAGAACCAAACTGACATAGTAATGGCGCACGAGAGCTTGAAATCCTGGATCCTTCAAATTGTTATGAAGGGTTTATTATATAGGAATTAGGGATGAAATGAACGGTTGAGATCAATCCCAGAGATAGGGAGATGAACGGTTGAGATCAAAGGGAACAAGAGAACCCATCAGTAAACTCCACCTCTTCAATTTTTAAAGAGGAGACAGAGTTTGGTTGACTGAAGAGCTAATTGCGAGTTACCTTTTTGAACCAAAGAGGTGGGTGAAGTTACTCATGTGGACTGGAGAGGTGGGTGAAGTTACCCATGTGGACTAGAGAGATGGGTGGAGTAACCCATGTGATCTGATTGGAGTTATCTCTTTGAAGATAAATGAATATTTAATTCATTTATTTAATTAAAGTTTTCAACATGTGAGATAATTGAATTCTTTTTTATTTAGAATTGCTTTATTAAATGAAATTAATTTAATTAGAAGAATTTAATTAGTAAGTTTAAACATTTGAATTTAAACTATAGGAAATTGAATTTAATTAATTAATTAATGGTAATTAATCAATTAAGGTTAATTAATTAAATAAATTAATTTTGAGAATTTGATTAGATGATTTGGGGAATGAATTTAGAGGAAAATAGATGATTAATTAATGATTAAAAACTATTAATTAATAGATCAAAATTAGTGTTTTTAATGTAAAGTCGCAAGCATGTCCATTTTCGGGTGTCTACAGTTTCAAACACCTTATTGACCATTTCTAAACTCTCCTAGACTCCCTAGATCTTGTATTCCTATTACATCCATGTTTTAGTCCTAAAGTCCTTACCATGACCTTCAGGACATTATACAAATTTGTTACATTCATTGCCCTTAAATCCCATAATGGGCTTTAATACATTGAAATTTATCTCATTTTCCTTCAATGGATTCATGTCATCTCCATTATCCCTTGATGTATTCATGTGATCTCTTTCCTTCCTTAGTGCCCCTACACCATACTCCCCAACAATGTAACCATTCTTGTCCCAAGAATGATTCTTCTTCTTCCATTCATCAGTTTGATCTTGACTTGGTTTCATCTTCTTTTCAGAGATCCAATAATCTCACAAAGTCACCTGCTTCTCCAACTTGTGTTCACATACACAACTTGTTAGAAATAAAACATTGATTTTGATGCCCTTTTCTAGGATAATGTTGCTTGTAGAGGGGCTGTATTCCTGCCCCTATCTCCTTCATTTGTTGCTTCTGCAATTTCTCCATTCCTTCATCCTTCACCTTCTCTATAATAAGAAAACTAATGGTCCCTACTTGCACATATTACAAATCCTGAATCCCTATGTGTGTTATTTGTGCACCTGTTGTCTGCAACACAACACTTCAATAAGTCATTATATTAGTGAAAAACAAATAGTAAGCAAGCAAATCAATCACTAAAATCAACCTATTGCTCCCTATTTAAGAAGAGTGTGAGTAATGCTAGAATTGCCCTTAGATTATGCATTAATCAGTGACATATACAACTTAGAATGGAAGATTTGAATGAAATTACTTTAAATGCTCAAGAAATATTCATTTTACGCTCCAAAATGAAAGATTATAACAATGCAATGAAAGAATGAGCTAAAATGCATGAATATCTCTAAGAATACTAGAAACATAAGTTTGTGAATTGACAATTAAGAATTAGGGGCCCATTGAGCTTAAAATTCATTCTATTTATAAAAGAATTTGGTGAATGAGAGGTGGAGATTGAATCTTTGGTGATCCATGTGACGTGATCCAAGTGACTTAACTCCCATTGGTTAGGGATTTGACTTTTCCCTTTTGTAAATGGAAATGTAATTAGAATTTATTTAGTTCCTTTTATTAATGACTTTTAGCCATGTTTTTTATTTGTTTTGACTGATTTGAATTGATTTGATTTAATTGGCTAAGGCAATTAATTTAATTTTGTGATTAAATCACTTAGGAGATTAAATTTGATTTAAATGAATTATACCAATAAATTGAAGAATTGTCTTGACATAATTAGGGGTATGATCACACTTAGGGAAAATAGGGCCCATGGTCAGAGAAGATCAAATTAGGGTGGTTAAATTTTTCCCTCTTTGAATTGACGTGCGAGCAACACATTGATTCAAAAAAAGTTTTGATGTTGACTTCAGAAAGTTTGAGAATTCCGCACTTGATCGAATGAAATGTCTGATGAGATCAGTCTCACACTTGATTGAGATAACACTGATAGAATTGACTTTGAACTTGATTGAACAAAGGTCAATAAGCAAAGATCTTAAAGATACCAATTCTGAACTTGGTTGTCATCCAAAAATTGATAATACCGACTTCAAACTTGATCGAACGAAGGTCAGTACAAAGCTGCCAGGAGCTTAATAAGAATCTAAGAAAAGTAGATATAAGATATCCAGCTTGTGAGAACTAAAGCCTTTAATCCAACAGTCCTGATTTAGTCAAGGAACTGTCATGCCTTTAGTCTTTTGATGACGAAGTCATTTTAATGTTGTTTTGAGCAAGAATTTAATTGATTTAAGTGTGATCATGCCCCCTCAAGAATAAAATCGAAGAAAAAAGAATAAATCCCTCTATAGAATGATATATCACTTGAACTGGTCAATTGAACCAAGAAAGAATCAACTAGAAGAAGTGGAGAAATGAAGGCGTGTTAAGAGAAAACATAATTTTACCAAGTTAATCAGGTCGAAATGTGAGTTTGGAGTCTGATAAAATGATGTTTGACCAAGATTTTGATGAATAATATGCAATTTGATGATATAGAACCTGGAAAACTGATTGCATAAAGCCTGCGAAGTATTTTTGAAACATATGGAGCAATTCTGCATTTTTGCTAACTATCGTAAAAAAATTATTGTGCTGTGTAGAACATCATTTGCGCATTTGATTTTGTTCCCGATTGATCAGAAAGAGAACAAAATTGAGTTTCAGTTGTCTGGGAGGAGTTCCGAAGCTCTGAAATAGCTCAAAAAGTCAAATATATATATATATATATATATCAAAATTCAATTTTTACCCATTCATTTTCACTTTTATCCTTGGTAATTCAGAGAGCTATATAGAGAAGATGGTGAACCTTGTGGAGAAGCATCATTTTGAGCTCAGCTGACGACATCAATGTCCAACTGACTACCCACCTCCGGTAAGTACTCAAAAATCTACCTTTTCAAATTTTTAAATTCTAGTTTAATGCTTTTTGGTGGTAGTTATTGCAATTTTCATTCTGAATCGCATCTCGCTTTTAGGATCACACCCGGTCAATCTCGTGTCATTTCTTGTTTCTGCCAGAAATCCTGTGTCGCATCCTATATTTTCAAGATTGCACCTTGTTTTAGCAATTTCATCGCATTTAGTAGATTTTAGATAGCATTTGAATGTTTTTGCATCCTATTTGAACAAGGTCGCACGCCGCATCCCGCGTCGCAACCTGTTAAAATAGGATCACTTCCCAGATGCCCCATCACATCCTGAGAATCATAGATCACATATCGTAAAAGGGATCACACCCCATAGGAATAGAGTCATTTCTAGTTTTGGACTTAGTTATCTTCCAATTTTGATTGTTTTTCTCTGTCCGATGACCAAAAATACTTAGTTGATAGGTTTTTCTACTTTGTTGCCTTAGATAGAGTACTGATTTAAAATTTTCTTTAATTGTTATCATTTGATCAGGTTCCTTTTGAGGTTGTGTCATTCCGAGGACCATACCCTGGTTGTGTCCTTGCTTTGTCTAGATCTTTGACCGGCGACGAGGTAGAGATTTACACTCATGTAGGATTATTATCACTGAGGTATTTACTCGACATCAGGGTTAATCGAGGGTTGTTGACTGCTCTAGCCAAGAGGTGGCATTCTAAGCACAACACCTTCCATCTCCCGACTCGTGAGATGACCATCACACTTGAGGATGTGTGGCGCATTCTTAGAGTTCTTGTGATGGGTCGAGAGGTGCAATTTGATTCCACTTCTATTACAGCTATTTCCATGGCACAACGATTCTTTAGAGATGATACTATAGCTCGCCAATACCTTACATGGGACTACATGTGCGATCATTACGATCGTCTTCCAATATACTTGGTCGGTTTGATTGGAGACATCGTTATGCCTGAACAAGGACAACACAAATTCATGGTTGGTTGGGTCAACATGTTGGAGTAGATGGTTGTTTCATCTTAGAGATTTGCATGGGGTAGCTACATTCTTGCACATATTTATAGAGAGTTACATGAGATCATATACCAATATTCACGTAGCATGACTATTGGCATCCTTGTGTTATAGATCTATTCCTGGGAGCATATCCCAGTTACACGACCGATAGTAGACAGACAGCCATTAGATCAACAATCGTATGTATATATGTACTCTGGTTGGATTCAGCAGCCCCATCTAGGCAAGGTAGACTATTGGCATCGGTTATTGGATTATATGACTATAGTAGTATGTAGACCATACCTTGACTGCGAGGAGTGGGTTTCTGATAGGCGACATATTCCTTATTTCTTCTAGAGCAGGTACTTGATCGGAAGGACCAGATACATTTTTGAGTGTTTCCTTATGACTCGAGTCTTGAGGTAGTATGAGCGCGTGCAGAGCAGGTGCCAGGATTTATCATTTTATGCATGGATCTGTGATGAGGAGCCATTATGGGGCACTCATTTAGTTTATGAGGCTGCATAACATGCGATTAGAGATATGGTTGCAGTTCCATGGGGATCTCCTTCCAGATGTAGCATATCCAGGTGGATCAGATGGGTATCTTGCTGAGATACTACAGTATCCATTTCCACATTTTACAACTCTTGATGAGGCAATTCCTCACATTGAAGACCCATTAGACTATGATCCTGCTAATGATCAACCTGTCACAGGCAGAGGGGGAGCTCAGAGAGAGAGACAGGCTGGGGGAGGGATGGTGGGAGAGATGGGGAGAGGTGAGATGGGAGGCGCCCTCCTCTAGATAGAGGATAGGGTGCATATGATGATGATGATGGAGATGATAGGGGTGGAGGTGTTGTGGGAGGTGGAGAGGGTGTCAGTGGTAGTGGGAGGTAGACTCGTCTTAGATTTGTTGCTCCCTAGAGAGATCCAGGTCCACTACTGACCAGAGAGCAACATTGACAATGACAGCGTCAGCAAAACACTCAATAGGAAAGGTCACATGCTAGGCCTTTAAGATAGGATATAGGTAGAGGCTTAGGAAAATATGGTGATTCTTTGACTCAGTGTGAGCATGAGCGTGAGCATCTCAGAGTGAGGATCGCTACATTAGAGGCCTTACTTGCTGACAAGGATGCACAACTCGAGCATCTTAGAGAAGACAGGGACACACAACTTGATCATGTTAGAGAAGAGAGGGACAAGTAGGGTGACATGCTCAGGTCAGAGAGAGATACTCAGGCTCAGATAGCCACTCACCAAGGATAGAGAGCATCTTATTACTTCATTTTATATCATGTTGCGGTTCTAGAGGGCCAGAGAGCACCTTTATATTCACATGTTGTGTAGCAGTCTAAGGGGGCTATGCCTCCACCAGCTCCATTTGTACCACCTCCTCATCCTCCTCTAAATCAGGGTGAGGGTGGGAGTCAGACCTAATACTACATTTTTTCATATTTTGAGATCATATTGTATATCTGGATCCTTCTGAGATCATTTATTGTACCATGACTTGTATACATGTATGTCTAATTCACACTTGATACTCTGATACTCTTTTGTAGACAGTTCCACATTTTTGATCTATTCCATATCTGATATATCTGAGATAGTTGGTTTTGATCTTGATATGTTCATGGGTTCTTTTTCTTTGATAGATGTTTTAGATTGATGCACATGTGATTATGATCTTGGTCTCTTGATGAGGTAGATTAGATTATGTGATGACATCATTTATGCTCTTTGATTTATTACTGATATGTAAATGTGTTTCAAATGATACTAAGTGAATATGCAAATGAATGTTTTTGAGTTTTTCTTAATTCAAATAAATGTATGGATGCACTTAGGATGTAGAAAATAAATGCTTGAATTCTTTGTTTTTGTCTTTTTCTCTTTCTCATTTATGAATGCAAAATGTATGTCATCGATATGCAACAAAATTGATATCAATAATATAGATGTATGTAATTAACTTGGAATTTGGATGAATCAAGAAATCATTTTAAGCTCAAGTCTTTTATGATTTTCTCTTTTTAAAATGAATCATGCAATCTCTAAATGCATCTACATGGAGAATATTAGGACTGTCACTGATTTGTATACATTATAGCATTTTATCATCATTGGGCATTTTTGTAATGGACATCACCTGATAGTACAACTATCACTAATACCCACTGGTATCATGAAAGTATGAATACTATGTGTATTGGATGCAATGTCAGAAATAAACCTAAAGTATCAAGGCATAAAAGTCAGGATGACAAGTTAGGTATCTCCTTTTACTATTAAGAATCAGGTTCTGTTCAAGTGTAATGTAAGATATGTGACCCGTAATGACCTTGAAAATTCATATCCTTGGGTACATCATGTTTTGTACACCTTAGTGAGAATGTGATTTAGAAAATAGAAAAGGAAATTGTTTCAACCTCACTGTAGTTTACACGTAACAAGGATCAAGATATATGCAGCTATCCACTCATGTTGGAAGCCCTTACCATAAACATCTAAGTTAGGTGAAATTTATAGGATCATTGAAACAATCACCATACGCAGAAAATCAAGAAAATGTTATGCCCCCTATCCTTGCGACTCTTTGTCTTTTGAATAGACATCATGGATTAACTTGGAAGACATAACAATCACCAATTGATAATCAATCAAAGAAAATTCATAACTGCTTAGATTTCCCTAGTGTGAAACATCATGGGAATATAAAAGAGTCATAATCAAACCAAGATCAGACTATGTGTTTAAGTAGTGTTGAGAAATACTGTGAATTCATTTTTCAAGTGCAATAAAGATTCATCAATCAGAATTTTGGAATTAAGCAATATGTTTTTATGTCTGAGATTAATCTTATTAGTAATTTTCAATCCAATGTAGTGTTTAGGAACACTGGTTGATTAAAGTGTTGAGAAACACTAGTTTGTTTTGGATTATAGTGTTGAAAAACACTAGGTCATTTAAAGTTCATGATTAATAGTGTTGAGAAACACTAGTATGATGTCTGTTATAGGTAGGTGGTGTTGAAGAAACACCTTTGTTCATGATAGTGATGTTTAGGTGCAAGTATTGAGAAATACTATTTTGAGAGGCAAACCATCCTAGAGAGGACCTAGGACAACCTAGTAGACCCAAACTCAACATGCTAGCAAAGATGCCCCCAGTGCAGAATGACTATTCCTAAGATGCAAATGCAGACAAAATCCAAGCAAGGATAAGACATTTGTAAGGAATCAGAGTCACCAAATAGCACATGTGTGATTATGAAGGATTAGTATCATTAATGCATTGATAGATAGAGCATAGAGTTTGAGTGACGCATGTTTGCCAGGTTTTCACCACTCGGCAAAGATTTTTATTTTTTTTACCAAGACGCCTGTTTGCCAGGTTTTCATCAAGGCATTTTTCTCTTTTTCAAAAAAAAAAATTCGCTCTTTTTTTCTTTTTTTGAAGTATCAAGGCGCCTGTTTACCAGGTTTTCACCAAGGATACCTTTTTTCAGGACTTTTTCCACTGTTTTGGGATTTCTTCAGGATCAATTTTCTGATTTGTTTGGTATTTTCTGATAATTTTCACTGCACAGGCTCTACTAGATAGATATCAAGCGTAGAACCGCTTCAAGTGTAGAGTATTGATGGGATCGGGAAGGACATCTCCCTCGGGTGTAGCTAACTGATAAGCTCCAGTCTCAAAGGTTGCAGTAATGACATAAGGCCCCAACCAATTAGGTTCAAACTTTCCTTTTTGTTCTCTGTTTGACTGGTTCTTAGGATTCTCTTTTAGAACAAGATCCCCCACTTGAAAGTGTTGTGGTTTGACCTTTTTATTGTACCCTTTTGACATGCATTTTCGGTACACTTTTAGCTGATCAAACACTTGTTGTCTACACTCATCAAATAATTCTAATGCATTCACCCTATCAATGCGGTATTTTTCATCAGTAACAAGACCATGGAGAGATACCCACAAATATGGAATTTCTACCTCAATAGGTAATACTGCCTTAGCGCCATAGACTAGAGCAAATGGCGTGGCTCCAGTTGGTGTTCTAATACTTGTTATGTAGGCCCAAAGTGCCAGATTTAGTTGCAAATGCCAGTCTCTTCCAGACTTACTCACAGTTATGTGTACGATTTTAAGGATATTCTTTTTAGATGCCTCAACTTGTCCATTACCTTGAGGATAATAGATTGAAGAACAATGCTGAGTTATGTGAAACTGTGTGCAAAAGTCTTCGATGTCTTGGTTTTTAAATTGGCCCCCATTGTCTATTACAATTGAAGAGGGTATCCCATACCTACAAATAATGTAGTTCAAGATCAACATAGTCACTTGTTTTCCAATGGCTTTGATTAGCGGCATGACTTTGACCCACTTAGTGAAATACTCAGTGGCCCTAATGATGTACTTGTGTCCACTTGATGAATTAGGATATATTTTTCCAACCAAATCAAAGGCCCATTGCTGAAATGGCCAGTGTGTTATAAATGGTATGAGTTCTCTAGTAGGAGCATGGATGAGATTTCCATGTGTTTGGCATTTGTGACCTGTTTTTGAAAATAGAACAACATATTTTTCCATTGTGGGCCAGTAATAGCCAACTCTTAGCAATTTTTTAGGTAACGAAAAGCCATTTGACTGCGATCCATATACACCTTCGTGAACTTCTTTTAATGCACGATCCAACTATTCTTGTTCTAAACACCTAAGAAGTGTACCATCAAGACCTCATCTATATAAGTTATTAGTAATGAGGACATAACATGAAGCTGTCCTAATTAAGGCTCATTTTTTATTCCTTGATAAGCCATCGGGTAGAGTTTGGTCTGTTAGATAGGTAATGAGTTTAGCATACTAGGATTGGTCTTGGGTGTTTAAATCATAAATTACTTGGTACTTAGGGGTATCAAAAGTTGGATAGGATAGTTCTTCCACCAAGAAGTCATAGCGGAATTGATGTTCTTCTAGTTGTAACATGGATGCTAGTGCAGTCATAGCATCTGCAGCTCTATTTTCTATCCTTGGGATTTGTTGGAATATGACAAAGACAAAGTAATTTTTCAAGTCTTCAACCAGTTATTTATAAGGCATCAACTTTTCATCTTTAGTCTGATAGTCTCCATTTACTTGATTAATAATAAGCTGAGAGTCACCATACACATGTAACTCTATGATCTTCCATTCCATAGCCAATTTAAGATCATTCACTAATGCTTCATATTCAAAAATGTTATTGGTGCATGGGAACATTAATTTGTATGCCTTTGGAATCTTGTAGCCTTGAGGAGTGATGAATAGAACTCCTTCTCCAGAGCCTTGTTGTGTGAAAGAACCATCAAAGTACATCTTCCACGGATGTTCAGTTAAATGCATTATAGTTTCATTAGGAAATTCAATTATTAGAGGTGCATCATCTTGCAAGGGTGAATCAGCTAATTGATCTACAAGGACTTTTCCTTTAATATCCCTTCTATCCACATACTCAATATCAAATTCTCTCAAAATCAGGACCCACTTTTTGAGCCTTCCTATTAATTTTATCTTGCTTAAGAGGTATTTCAGAGGATCTATCTTTGCAATAAGTTTTAGTGTATGTGACAACATATAATGTCTCAATTTCTGTGATGCAAAGACAACGACTAAGAAATATTTTTAAATTATGTTGTAATTGAGTTCATAAGATACTAGTGTTCTGCTGATATAGTAGATTGCTCTTTCCTTTTTATTTTCATCTTCTTGAGCTAGCAATACTCTCAGCGATGTAGTCATAGCTGAAATATATAGGGGTAATGTCTTTCCATGAATGGGTGCCATGAGAATGGGAGGAGTTTCCAAGTACTCCTTTAATTCTTTGAATTTATTTTCACAATGTTCATCTCATTTGAATGTAACACCTTTATGCAGCATTTTATTAAAAGGTTGTGCTCTATGTGTAAGTTGTGACATAAATCTCCTGATTGACTGGAGTCTTCCTTGTAATGTCCTCATTTGACTAATGTTGCGTGGAGGTGTCATTTCTAGTATAGCTTTAAATTATTTAGGGTACACCTCAATTCCTTTTGCTGATACTATAAACCCTAGTAGCTTTCCCGATTGAACTCCAAAGGCACATTTCTTTGGATTAAGCCTGAGTTGAAATTGTTCCATACGATCTAATATCTTCCACAAGTCTTCAATATGAATAGTTCTTGTTTTTTACTTTGCTAAGGTATTATCCACATAATCCTCCATGTTTTTATGTATCATATCATGGAATATGGTAGTCATGGCTCTTTGGTATGTAGCACCAACATTCTTCAATCCAAATGGCATAAAATTCCAGCAAAAATTTCCCCATGCACATGTGAATGTTGTCTTCTCTTGATCTTCAGGAGAAATCTTAATCTGGTTATAGCCCGAGAAACCATCCATGAGTGAGTACATTTGATAGCCTACTGTAAGATCTATGATCATATCAATGTTTGACAGTGGAAAATCATCTTTAGGAAATGCTTTGTTTAAGTCTCTAAAGTCTATGTAAATCCTTATAGATTTATCTATTTTGGATTCTGGTACCACATTAGAAATCCATTCTGTGTAAGAGATGACTCTTATGAATCTAGCTTTTAGTAATTTTTCTAGGTTTGCTTTCACTAGTAATGCAACATGAGGATGCATCTTTCTTAATTTTTTTTTACGGGTTTGATCCCTAGAGCTATAGATAAATGATGCATTATTAATTCAGGATCAATTCCAAGCATATCTGTGTAAGACCATGCAAAGTTGATCTTTTTATCTTTCAAGAAATCAGTGAATTGTATCTTCTCCTCTTATGATAAGGATTGTGCTAGGTGAACAAATTGAGGAACTTCAGCTATTCCCAAATTAACCGGTTGTGTAGGTTCTATCAGAGCTGAAGATCTTTCTTGAAAGTGTTGAGGGAGGATATCAAGAGTCTCATATTTTGGTGCCTCTGGGAGGTTTTCACCATCATAAATGTCTTTTATTTTTACATTTTTAGAATTTGACACTTCTACGATGTGGTTTTCACCATCAGTTCTTTGTTTCTTTTTATTTTTCAATTTGTGACTAAGAAACTTGATATCCTCCTTTGTCATGTTCACGCTCCTTGCATTGGTGGAAGAGGGATAGGGTTCACAAGCATTTAGGTAGTAGGCCAAAGTGTAGTCATTAGGGAAGTTCATGATAGGCATAGGATCTGAATTATCCCAATCAATTAGGTTAGGTTTTATCAAGGATAATGATGTGGAGTCTTGTAAGGACAACATTGCGTCAGCGTCAAAACTATTAATTGACAAGACATGTTCTGTTAAGTCAACTTCTATAGCGTTTAGATCATCAAGAGTTAAATTGTCATTAATAGGGTCATTGTTAGTAATATGCAGACCTAACTCTAGTGACTCATCAGTTGAGATTTCTTCTTCTTCTCTCACCAAAATGGAACTCACAGCTTGTATCCTCATGATATCCTCTAGACCTAGTAAAACACCAGTTTCACCATAAAAAATTCTAGGCAGTGGTATCTCATCTGATTCTGGAACAACAACAATATTTGGGGAAGTGTTAGAAATCTCTCCTCTTTGAAATATCGGTGCAAACTTATGAATCACATCTACTTCAATGTCCATGGTAGCATCAGATAGGACATCCCATTCATAATCATTTGAGTCTGTTATTTCATCATCCGATCTATTTAGAAACTCAACAATAGTTTCCTGATGCACGCTATTAGCCACTTGTAAATCAAAGTGAGGTAAATCTAGGACATGTGAAAGTGTGACCAATTTCCCCTAGTTAGGATGTAAACTTTGTTTTTGGGGTATTTCTTCAAGAACTTCTTCTATCAATAGGACTTCTGGAAAGTTTTATGTTGTTTCCTCTACTTCCGGAATAGGAGCTTGTGTTAATAAAGGAACATGAGTCTCTTGTTGTGAAAAAGTGTGGGCACCAAAAATGTGTGTGTTATTTGTGTACCTATTGTCTGCAACACAACGCTTCAATAAGTCATTATATTAGTGAAAAACAAAGAGTAAGCAAGAAAATCAATCACTAAAATCAACCTATTGCTCCCTATCTAAGAAGAGTGTGAGTAATACTAGAATTTCCCTCAGATTATGCATTAATTAGTGACATATACAACTTAGAATGGAAGATTTGAATGAAATTACTCTAAATGCTCAAGAAATATTCATTTTAAGCTCCAAAATGAAAGATTATAACAATGCAATGAAAGAATGAGCTAAAATGCATGAATATCTCTAAGAATACTAGCAGCATAAGTTTCCAAATTGACAATTAAGAATTAGGGGCCCACTGAGCTTAAATTTTATTCTATTTATAAAAGAATTTGGTGAATGAGAGGTTAGGATTGAAAGTGGAAGAGAGGTGGAGATTGAATCTTTGGTGATCCATGTGAGGTGATCCAAGTGACTTAACTCCCATTGGTTAGGGATTTGAATTTTCCCTTTTGTAAATGGAAATGTAATTAGAATTTATTTAATTCATTTTATTAATTACTTTTAGCCATATTTTGATTTATTTTGATTGATTCTATTTAATTGGCTAAGGCAATTAATATAATTTAGTGATTAAATCACTTAGGAGATTAAATTTGATTTAAATGAATTATGCCAATAAATTGAAGAATTGTCTTGACATAATTAGGGGTATGATCACACTTAGGGAAAATAGGATCTATGGTCAGAGCAGACAAAATTAGGGTGGTTAAAATCCCTACATCATTAGGATTGTCCTTCTTAATCTGCTGACAATTTACATCCATCTTCCAACCAGTATCATGGTTGATCTGACCTTGCACAATCTAATCTCCAAACCACATAATAATTTTCTCTCTACCCTTATCAACCAAAGGTTGTAACTTATACTTCTTGTGACCATTATCCACAATGTAAGTATTTAGATATCCATCATGCATAGTTATTCTTTCACATTGCCATGGTCTCCCTAAAATCATGTGTCCACAACTCATATCTATTACATCACACAAAACAGTATCTTGATATGCACCAATTGAAAAATCAATATAAACTTGCTCTTTAACCAAAATATTTTCATCTTCACTAACCCATGTTGCATAGTATGGCTTAGGGTCAGGAAAAGTCTTCAAATTTAACTTATTTACAACTTCATAAGAAAACAAGTCACTATGTGCACCAGAATCAATTATGAGTTTGCATACTTTACCTTGTCTCAAACAATTTGTTCTGAATATACCCATTTGTGGTGTTGGTTTTATTGGTTTCCCTCTTCCCATTAGAAGATATTCCCATGCCTCTGGATAAGCCAATGTAGTTTCACTCTTCTCTTCTTGTTGTTGTATGAGATGTGTTCTCCTTTCTTTATTTTGATCTGGTTCATTTCACTTAGGACATTTGAAGGATTTATGCCCCTCTTCATTTCAAAGAAAACACCTACCTGTGAAGACACTATTTCCTCTTCCTCCTCCAAATATGTCACCTCTATGGTTGTATCCTCCTCTCTTGTCTGATGTGGATTCCTTAGCCTTGTCTTTGTCATTGTTGTTCTAAAATTTTGCATTTTTTCTTCCACCTCTTCCTCTCATGGATCATCCTCCTCTATTGCTTTGTCTTTCATTCTTCCTCTTCAACTTCTCCTTTTCTCTAACTGCTACTTGAAAACATTCTCCTAGGGTCCTTGGCATATTCAACCCTATCTCATCTTGAATGTTGTACCTTAGTCCATTGATGTATTTGGCCACCTTCTCATCCTCATCTTCCACTCCTCCCCTAATGCTTAGGGTGTGAAATTTCTCAGTGTAGGACATAATATCCATGTCCCTTTATTTCAAATTTTTCCTCCTCATCTTGATTTGTATTTCCAAATCTGATGGCAAGAATTGACTCTTCACCATAGTCTTCATTCTCTCCCAATTTGAGATTGTGTTCAACCCCCTTGCTATCCTTTCATTCTGAATTCTAGTCCACCATGTAAGGGTTATTCCCCTTAAACTTTCCTTAGCCAACTTCACCTTCTTCTCCTCTTCTACATCCTCAATATCAAAATAGTTCTCAAATGCTTTGACCCATCCAAGCACTTCTTCAGTGTCCATCCTCCCTTGGTAGATTGGAAAATCAACATGCCCCTTTCCACCATTTCCTTGTACTTCTCTGATCAACCTCATGAATCTCCTCTCCTCGGGATCATTCTCTTCCCTATGACCCTTGTTAGCTTGTTCCTCATTGAACTCTCCTTCTTCTTCATGGTTTTCTTCAGCAACTTCTTCTCTCCTATCTTTTCTTCTCTCTTTCTCAAAGTGGTTCTATCCTCTCTAAGAAGTAAAGTATTTCCCTTCTCATCTGTCTCTCTTCTCTTTCCCTTGTGGCTTCTAATTCACTCTTCTCTCTTTCCTTCTCTTCAAGTGTTTCTCTTAACTCCTCTATCCCCTTTACATTTGATTCTTGGGTGCCATAACTTCAGACTTCTTCTCTCAACTCCCATAGAAGACCTACTAATGTGCTTTGATACCAATTGATGCAGAGGTTGGGGTGGAAAAGTGAAACAAGATGAAATATGGATGGTTCAAGCACTAATCTCCCAAGCCAAAAGCCAATCTAAAGCTTTCAAGTGAACCAACAACCCCCCAATGCCCAAAGATGATGGATTTAGTTTTTAATTATTTTGTATTCAAGTGGATTAACAAGTTTATATAGGTTGCAACCACACCCAACACTCCCAACTCTCCAAACTGTCATATTAGGCCTAGGATTTCTAGTAGCCCTATAGTGACCTAATTAGATACTTTCCTCCAAACTTCTTCAAATAAATTTATAAAAATCTTACCTTTTTAGACACCCATAATCAAACATATCAAAATATTTTATATTGGTGTTTTGAACCAAATTACTTATAATTATGACTATACCCTGTAAACAAGCCTAAACGTATGCATTTAACAAAGCCAATATACCAAAATATTGATCCCTGAGTCCAAGACTCTCAATAGTATTAAAAAATGACCCCAAATGAAGGAATATCAAGACAACTTGACCCTATGACCTTCACAAACACAAAAGCCCCAAATTGGCTCCAAATAACCCTTAAAACTAGGGCTTTCCAAATGTCTGACCTCCAATCACTTCTGCAACCAAAATATAATGTATTATCCATTAAAATGACATACCAAATCATTCCCAAACATTGAACATACCCCTTATTCAACCAGATTGCTTGCTGCTACACTCAACCAAGCAATTTCATCAAATTTCTCATGTTTTTCTTGGTGATCACCTATCCTCCACTCTTCAACTGCACAAAATAAAGTTAGGTTGATATATTAAATGTTATTTAAATTTCATTTCATGATAAATTATCATTCTATATTCATGTAATGACCCTTTACAATAAATTTTAACCAAACTGGTTATGAAAAGTAGTGATTTCACAAGATTGTCAGTACTAAATGATTAAAAACTGAAACCAATAGATCCTCAAAACATTCAAATTTTATTTAAACAATAATTTAAGTGTCCTCAATTCATTAGAAACATATTATGATCACTAATAATTCTAAATCATGTAATGAAAGTATGGAAATATGCAAAGTTCTGAGTTTTATTGACAAACCCTTACTGTAGCCCATACATAGGCATTCTCTGTCGTACAATGATGATGTTTCTAGTTTATAGACCTTACTTACAACTTCCTCAACCAATTTAGATTGGTTGGAAGGTTTTTTAAACACTAAAAACCCCTTAAACCCACTTTCCCTCCAAAAGTTGTAACTAGCCGTAGAGTTTAAAATTTTGAATTTTTAAAATGACAAAATGGCTTAATTCTACCTTAATTAAAAATCCATTGACCCCTAAGGGTTTCAAACACCTTATTTACCATTTCTAAACTCTCCTAGACTCCCTAGATCTCCTATTCCTATTACATCAATGTTTTAGTCCTAAGGTCCTTACCAGAACCTTCAGGACATTATACAAATTTGTTACATTCATTGCCCTTAAATGCCATAATGGGCTTTAATACATGGAAATTTATCACATTTTCCTTCAATGAATTCATGTAATCTCCATGATCCATTGGTTTCTTCATGCGATCTCTTGTCTTCCTTAGTGCCCCTACACCATACTCCGCAACAATGTAACCATTCTTGTCCCAAGAATGATTCTTCTTCTTCCATGTATCAGTTTGATCTTGACTTGGTTTCATCTTCTTTTCAGAGATCCAATAATATCCCAAAGTCACCTGATTCCTGCTTCTTCAACCTATGTTCACATCACACAACTTGTTAGAAATAAAATATTGATTTTGATACCCTTTTCTAGGACAATGCTCTTTGTAAAGGGACTGTATTCTTGCCCCTATCTCCTTCATTTGTTGCTTCTGCAATTTCCCCATTCCTTCATCCTTCACCTTTTCTATAAGAGGAAACATAATGGTCCCTACTTGAACATATTACAAATCCCAAAGCCCTACATCATTAGGACTATCCTTCTTCTTAGTCTACTGCCAATTTACATCCATCTTCCAACCAGTATCATGGTTGATCTGACTCTGCACAATTTGATCTCCAAAACACATAATAATGTTCTCTCTACCCTTATCAACCAAAGGTTGTAACTCATACTTCTTGTTTCCCTTATGCACAATGTAAGTATTTAGTTATCCATCATACATAGTTCTTCTTTCCCATTTCCACGGTCTCCCTAAAATAATGTGTCCACAACTCATATAAATTACATCACACAAAATAGTATCATGATATGCACCAATTAAAAAATTAATATAAACTTGCTCTTTAACCAAAATATTCTGATCTTCACTAAACCATGTTGCATAGTATGGATTAGGCTGAGGAGGAGTCTTCAAATTTAACTTATTTACAACTTCATAAGCAACCAAGTTACTATGTGCACCAAAATCAATTATGATTTTGCATACTTTTCCTTGTGTCAAACAATTTGTTTTGAATATACCCATTTGTGGTGTTGGTTTTATTGGTTTCCCTCTTCCCATTAGAAGAAATTACCCTACCTATAGATAAGACAATGTAGATTCACTCGTATCTTCTTTTTTTTGTATGATATGTTCTCTCCTTTCTCTATTTTGTTCTGGCTCATTCCACTTAGGACATTCGAAGGATTGATGCCCCACTTTATTGCAATGAAAACACCTACCTGTGAAGATACCATTTCCTCTTCCTCCTCCAAATCTACCACCTATATGGTTGTATCCTCCTCTCTTATCTAATGTGGATTCCTTACCCTTGTCTTTGTCATTTTTGTTCTAAAAATATGCATTTGTTTTGCCACCTCTTCCTCTCATGGCTCCTCCTCCTCTATTGCTTTGTCTTTCATTCTTCCTCTTCAACTTCTCCTCTACTCTAATTGATAGTTGAAAACATTCTCCTAGGGTCCTTGGCACATTCAACCCTATTTAATCCTGAATTTTGTACCTTAGGCCATTGATGTATTTGGATACCCTCTCATCCTCATCTTCCACTCCTCCCCTAATGCTTCAGGTGTGAAATTTCTTAGTGTAGGACATAATATCCATGTCCCTTTTTTTCAAATTGTTCCTCATCATCTGGATTTGTATTTCCAAATATGATGAAAAGGATTGACTCTTCACCATAGTATTCATCCTCTCCCAATTTTAGATTGTGTTCAACCCCCTTGTTATCCTTTTATTCTAAATGCTAGTCCACCATTTAATGGTTGTTCCCCTTAACCTTTCCTTAGCCAACTTCACCTTCTTGTCCTCTTCTACATCCTCAAGATCAAAATAGTTATCAAGTGCTTCTACCCATCCAAGAACTTCTTCAGTGTCCATCCTCCCTTGGTAGATTGGAAAATCAACATGCCCCTTTCCACCATTTCCTTGTACAGCTCTAATCAGCCTCATGAATCTCCTCTCCTTAGGATCATTCTTTTCCCTATGACCCTTATTGGCTTGTTCCTCATTGAACTCTCCTTCTTATTCATGGTTTTCTTCATAAACTTCTTCTCTCCTAGCTTCTCTTCTCTCTTTCTCCAAGTGCTTCTATCCTCTCTAAGAATTGATGTCTTTTACTTCTCATCTGTCTCTCTCCTCTTTTCCTTGTGGCTTCTAATTCCCTCTTCTCTCTTTCCTTCTCTTCAAGTATTGCTCTTAACTCCTCTATCTCCCTTGCCATTTGATTCTCAGGTTCCATAACTTAAGACTTATTCTATGAACTCCCACAAAAGATGTAATAATGTGCTCTGATACTAATTGATGTAGAGGTTGGGGTGGAAAAGTGAAACAAGATGAAATGTGGATGGTTCAAGCACTAATCTCCCAAGCCAAAAGCCACTTTAAAGCTTTCATGTGAACCAACAACCTTACAATGCCCAAAGATGATGGATTTACTTTATTTATGTTATATTAAAGTGGATTAACAAGTTTATATAGGTTGCAACCACACCCAAAACTCCCAACTCTCCAAACTATCCTATTAGGCCTAGGCTTTCTAGTAGCCCTACAATGACCTAATTAGATACTTTACTCTAAACTTCTCCAAATAAATTTGTAAAAACTTACCTTTTTAGACACCCATTATCCCATATGCCAACATATCAAAATATTTGATATTTGTGTTTTGAACCAAATTACTTAAAACTCTAACTGTACCCTGTCAGCAAGCCTAAAAGTGTGCATTTAACAAAGCAAGTATACCATAATCTTGATCCATGACTCCAAGACTCTCAAAAATTTTCAAAAATGACCCCAAATGAAGGAATCTCAAGTCAAATTGACCCTATGACCTTCACAAACATAAAATCCCCAAATTGGCTCCAAATAACCCTTAAAACTAGGGCTTTCCAAATCTCTGACCTCCAACCACTTCTGCAACCAAACGATAATAGATTCACCATTAAAATGACATACCAAAGCATTCCCAAACATTAAACATACCCCTTATTTAACCAAATTCCTCGCTGCTACACTCAACCAAGCAATTTCGTCATGGGGATGGTTGGGGGAGATACCTCCTTGGAGATGCACCAAGAGGAGGAAACATGGAGAGTAAAATGGAAGAAGTACATGAAGAGAGGAAATATACTAGAATCAAAGATCATGGGTACAATGGCTCAAAGAGGGGGATATAAATTTGGCCTTTTTCAATAGGTCTGCCTCCAAGCATAAAAGGAGGAACATTATTACCTGCATAACAAATAATGAAGATAAAGAGCTTGTTGAACATGAGGAGATTGATAGTTGGGTTGTTGATTTCTTTAAGGAGACGTATAAATGTCTAAATAGAGGGGATTCTTCTGCTATAAGAAACAAACTATTGATTGCCATACCTGTGGTTCTCGACAATGAGGATAATGATGGGCTCTTGTGCCAGGTCATTAAGGAGGAAGTGAAGAATGCATTGTTTTCCATGGGTGCTTACAAAGCCCTGGGAACAGACAGATTTCCCCCAGCCTTTTTTCAGCATTTCTAGGAGGTGGTCAAATATGATTTGACACTAAGCGCCTGGAGGATTTCACACCGATTAGTTTATGCAACACTGTTTAGAAGATTCTTTCTAAAGTGCTTTCAAATAGGATCAAGCCCCTTTTAAACAAAATTATTAATCTGAGCCATAAGGGATTTGTCCCAGGTAGACATATTCTGGATGTTGTCATAACCTCCCATGAAGTCATTCATTCTATGGAAAAGAGTAAAAACCCAAGAATGACATTGAAGTTAGTTATCTTTAAGGTGTATGACAAGGTGTATTGGGACTTCCTCTATGAGGTGCTGAGAAGATATGGCTTCCATGAAAGATTCATAAGGATTATCAAGGTGGCGGTGGAAACTGTAGAATTCTCGGTGCTGGGTGAATGGATCCTCGTGGGGCTTATTCAACCTGGAGAGGGGCCTAAGACAAGGTGACCCTCTTTCCCCTTACCTGTTTCTTATGGTGGCTGAGATGCTGGCTAGGAATATTCTAGACCTAAATAGTAAAAGAAAAATTGTGGGGACTAAACCTGCCTCCACCCTCCCCCCAGAGGTTATACAACAATTTGTTGATGATACTTTTTTATTTGGGAAATATTCTATTCTTGAAGCTAGAGAATGGAAAAAAATGTTGAACGACTATGCGGTTATTTCCAGACAACAAATCAACTATTATAAGAGAAAAATTTACTTCTTCAATATGGACCCTTGAACCCAAAGGAAGGTGGAGGAGTGTCTCAGTTGTACTAGGGCGGAGCTTCCTGATACTTATCTGGGCCTCCCTCTCATGGTTAATGAGGTCTCTGAGAAATTTTGGAACACGATATTAGAAACTATGCAGAAAACATTGGCTGGCCGGAAGGGAAAGGTTCTCAGTAGTGTGGGTGAATTCCAACTGCTGTCGGCCCTTATTCAAGTTGTTCCGGTCTATTTTTTATCATTATTCAAAATAACTAATAGAATGGCTAAGAAGTTGGAAAATTTTTTAAGGAATGTTTTGTGGACGGGAGTGGAGGAAAAAACAAGAATGAGCCTAGTCAACTGGAAGACGGTCTTTAAGCCAAAGCACAAAGGTGGTCTAGGGATTCGGAGGCTGAAAGATCTGAATAGAGCCCTTATTTCTAAAATGGGTTGGAAATTAGTTAGGAACTCTATAGATTGGTTCAGAATCATGAAATATAAGTATTTTAGCTCCTCCCACTTCCCATATAGTATCCATGGCTAGGTTATGCCGGTGGGATCTAAGATCTGGAACTTCATTTCTAAGTGTAAGGGTGTGTTGAGGGGGGGGGGATAAGATGGATCCTGGGAAAATGTAATTGGATTTGTTTCTGGGATGACTGGTGGATTGGTGATAAACCCCTTGGTACGAATAAATATTGTCATATCAAGGAACACCTTAAAAAAATTGGGTATAAGGTGGAGGAATATATAACCCATGACAGGAAATGGAAAAGGCTGGCAGAGGATTTTTACAATCAACCACAGGCGAACCAGATGGTGAGTGAATTGCAGGTGTTTCTAGAGGAGGTCAAGATTCCCTTCACCCAAGTTGAGGATAGAATTATTTGGTGTCACAATGTGTCGGGGGAATACTCGGTCAAGTCAACTTACTTAAGTATTTCTAAGAGTGTCGTTGATGAGAAAGTGTGGAGGAAGGTTTGGAATTCTCAGCTCCTACCCAAAATTAATTTATTATGGTGGACTTCGATCCATGGGAAGATTTTGACTCTTCACAATCTTCAAAAGAAAGATATCATGATGGCCAACCAATGTGTCATATGCAAGAAAAGTGATGAAACCATAAGTCATCTTCTTATTCATTGTCCCTTTGTTGTTGAAGTTTGGTCTAGAATTATGGAAAGTTTTGGGATGAATTGAGTATTTATGGAAAATTCATAGTAATTTATCCTCAAATTGTGGCACCATTGTAGACACCCCCTCATCGGCCTTCTTTGGAATCTGATACCCCCCATGTGTGCTGTAATATTTGGAAAGAGAGAAACAATAGAGTGTTTCAGGGTGTGGAGTGTGTTGTTGATGGGGTGGTTAAGATAACGGTCAAATCACTGTTAGAAAATTTGGAAGTCTACAGATGGAAGTTACCATCCTCCCCCTCTTAGTGTGTATTTTAAGTTGGCTATGTCATGGAAGTTTACAAATACTTTCTTTTCTTTTGATAATTCTAAGATTTTGGCTAGGAAAAACACCCACTGGACCCACCCGATCGATCCGTTCCTAAAGCTCAACTTTGAGGGGGCATCCTGAAATGGCTTAGCGGCTGGTGGAGGAATAATTAGAAACCATCTTGGTTAGATGTATTTGGCCTATGCTGTAAATTTAGGCAGGGCCTCGAATAATGTTGCTGAGATTTTGGCTCTTCTTTGGGGAGTGAAACTGGCAGTCTTGGTGGGTATTAAGAGGCTAATTATTGAGGGAGACTCAAAAATTGTGGTTTAAATGGTAAAAGGAAAGTATAAGTTCATCTAGACAATGCTAAATATTTTAGAGGATATATGGGCCCTCCTCCCGAGGCTTGACAAATTTGAATTACAACACATTTACAAAGAGGGAAATGCAGTGGCAGATGTTATCTCAGCTAGAGGGCTTATCGTAAAGGGGAAAAAGTGCTGGAGAAACTTGGGCTCACTTACGGTGCAAATTCAAGCCCTCATTGGGAGGGAAAGTAATAATTATCCCGTCCCATGAGGTACAATCTTGGTGATGCTTATTGGTTGGGTAAGGCGGCTATTAGTATGGCGTAAGTCTACCAGAATTCAAATTTTAAAATAAGGTATGGTAAAGGTATGAAGAGTATTAATTATATGATAAAAAGGATCATTACTACTAGATATGGTGGACATACGACTAAGTTCAAGCAAAGGGATCGCATGGGGATTAGTAGAGATTTTGTGGCAAGTGAAAAAACTACTAACTTTAATGATATTAACAATTCTGAGGGTCGTAATCATTCCAAAAAGTGGGTTTCTAATATTATTGAAGTGGGTTATCATGTGAACAGTACCTCCATTTTCTCGAGCTGGCATCTTTTCAGTTGTGAGAAGGGTGGTGTGAGATTTTTTTTCTAATTTTCAATGTTCATAAGAATATGAAATACCAAAACAAAAGTTTAGGCTGGTTGGAGAGGTGGCTGGAGCTGTTTAGAGTTTATAGTAGCGTTGCTAAAAGTGGGATTTCTGTGAGTAACCAAGAGAAAGGGTAGGAGTCATATTTGAGCACTGAAATTGGGGGCGACATGGTTAGGGTGGAGCCTTTGAAAATTGAAGATGGGTTTCTCAAAGACCCTTGTGTTGTTATGTATCTTAAAGAAGGTGGGCTATATCCGTTCATGGAAGCCATGGAAGGCTGTGATGAAAATATTTCTATGCAACTGGTGGACACTTGGGATGAGCGCAAGGTCACCATCAATGGTATCACTTTTGAAATAAATGATGAGGTTATAGCTTAGGCCATGAGGCTTTCTATGGAAGCCAGAAAATGGAAAAAAGTGACGAAGTGCAAGGATGAGACAAACTTGAACCGTTTCTTCAAGAAAATGGAGTGCCCTGTCCGCTTTCATGGAGGTTTTAAATGCAAGGAGATGTTGGGGCCCTAGAATGAGGTATGCCTTGTCATTATGAAATACCCGACTCTGGAAGGAATATTTGGGACTTTCTATTATTATCATTTCCCTTTGTTAAATCATTTTTTGTATCATGAGGAAATCTCTATTCCATTCTTCTTGCTTCATTCCATCGAGGCTTTTGTGTTTGATGTGTGCATGAAGAGGGATGCTAAAAATAATTACTATATTTTGCACCAAGGGCTGATTCTTTGCCTCTATAATTTCCACCGTGATTTATGCCCCCAAGATTTGTTTCTTTGGAGGGTATCATTGCTGACTCGACTAACTCCCCCACTCAGAAAGTGGTGAATCCTTCCCTCCTGACCTTCTCCTCAAAGACCCTCGTGTCTTCTAGAAAGAAACTCAAAAAAACCCTTCAGGGGCCCACTAAGAACAAAAAGGAAGATCAAATTAACATTGAGGATTCAGACGAGGAGGGTAATGAAATTCGTAGGAGGTCCCATGAAATTGCCTCAAACTCTCGAATGAAACAAAAAACAACAAGGAAGAGATATCTCGAGGAGGAGGAAGATTTGGAGTCCAGGGATGGTGAAGAGATGAAAAAAGTGAATATTGAAGGGAAGAGTAAGAAGGGTTAGCTGAGAAATAACAGGTGGGAGGATAGTTTTGATACTGGTAAGGAAAAAAGCACCTCGACCATGGCGGGAGGAGATAAAAGTATGGACTCGACCCACGTGTCTTCCAGCTTTAAGTTGATTTCTATGGATCTTTCGGTGAAGAAATCTGCACAGGTGAATAGGGAGGGATCTCTGCTCATCTTCTCCTCTTGTTGAACGGGGGAACGGGGATAAATTGTCTAATGCTGAAAGGATTCTAGAGGGAAAGAGGGAGGAAAAGGTTGAGGCTTCAAAGATGAAGAAGGATATGTACGCTGAGGAGTTGCAGCAGGTGAAGGTGGAGGTTCAGTCTCTGAAGAGCACGATCAAGGATCTTAATTTGAGCTTTACCACTCTGGAAAATTTAACGGTGAATTTTATGCACTTGGTGACTACCACTTTATACATGCTGCATCAAGAGAACCTGAAAGACTCTGTGAAGGAGAAGGACGAAGGGAAGCTCATCCAATAACTAACTGATGAATGGATTAAGTTGTTGTTGAAATCGAGGAACAACCCCAATTGATCTTGTTTTATTTATTTTTATGCTGCTAAACTTTGGTTTGCTAATGAGGGCCCCTAATGGTCTGGTTAATACTTGTTGGTTATGTGTTGTTTATAGTATAATCTTTGAGACTAGTAGTTGTTATTTTAGTAGTAGTGATTTTAATAGGCTGGGTAGAATTAACTGTAGTATTTGGAATATGCTTATCCATTTTTGCTGTGTGACTATCGATTATGTTGTTAATAGCTACTTTGATATTAGTTTTCATAAGGTTAATATGGTTTGGGTTAGGAGAGTCAGTCTGTTTCTATGTTAAAAAAGGGTATTGGCTGGTTCTGTGATGTTTCTGGTTATGTGATGGTAGTGGTTGCACTTCTTGTGCTTTCTTTCCTTCCCGTATTGGGTCAGTCCCCTAGTCTTGGTTGTTTTTAATTTCAAAAACATATATCCATTAATCACTAAGAAAAGGGTAAAACCACAAATATTTTTCATACTTTTGGCCAACTATATAATTTCTAGTGAAATAGTTTTGGTCAGCAAGGTTTTGGGTGAGAAGGTTTTTCTCAAAACCACATAATATATGTGGCACCAAATTTCAGGCAAAACCCTTTTTCCTAAAACCATAATATTAATTTTTTCTTGGAAATGTTGAACCATGGTTGAATTTGCATGAAAGGTTTTGGGCAAAAGGATTTCACCTAAAATAGTTTTGGGTCTAACTCTTTCACTGAAAACTATCTATTTGGCAACTTGAACCCTCTTTGGGGGAAATTTGGAAAAACTTCAACTTTAACTCTAAATTTCTCTAACTAGGGGAATTTTCATAAAAATATGAAAATACCCTTTTGTAAAGCTCAAATTCTAGAATCTAATTTTTTCTTTAATTTTTTAATTGAGTAAAGATTAAAAATATCTTTCTTGAGCATCAAAATTAGACAAATACAATCTTCTTATGAGAAAACAAATTAGAAATCACTTATGGAAGATCAAGAAGAAATGGATAAAGCTATTGCAAGTATTTGGTGATGTAAATCTAGAGATCAAGAAAGTGAAATCACAATGTGAAGATAAGAATATTTTGATTAGGTATTACAAACATAGGTTATATAATCTACTAGAGATTTGTGAAGCCATTAATTTTTAAGTTATCCCTAGGAAACACACTTATGAAGAAAAATGAATGGTTGTTATTTATTCATAATTTGACCTTGTTAAGAATATTGTTAAAAATGAAGATCATGTCAACATGGTTGTAAGACTATTTGTACTAGGAAATATCTCTCATTAGCAAGTATTTGATGGTGATGAGTTGGATACTCATTTTATACAACAAACCATATAGTTCACTAATGAAGTTCAAACCCATATCATGTAACATATACCCATTAATCACTAAAAAAGGGTAAAGGAACGTATCTTCGTCACATTTTTAGCAAACTAAATAGTTTCTTATGAAAGATTTAAATGTGAATTACTACTAAGATCATATAAAGGAGCCTTGATGCTCTAGAAGGATAATAATTTACTAAAAGTTGATTTCTAAGAGGTAAATTTGTACAAGACAAGATGTAGAAGCTTCTTCTGGATTGTAATCTATACAAGGTTTATGGATTGTACTAGAAATATGTGTTATGGATGTAGATATTGAGTGACTTCTATTAAGTTTGTGCAAAGATCTTCTAGATGGCTCAACATTAGTTGTTTTCTCAAGAATAGTATTTTTAGAATCAGTAGTCATATATATTCATATAATCTCCTTCTCTAAACACGAGGAGTGTTGGACAAAATAGAATAGATAAGTGCATACATATCATAAAATGTTAGTTTATTATGATGAATCAATCTCTCAATGATGCTCTCAATGATGGGGAATCCTACATCCAATCCGGTATGATCAATATGCTTTCTACAATCTATCAAAGTGAAATTTCTCGCTATTGAGATAACATAGTGAACAAGCAAACTTTGATGCAACAAACATTCAAGAAGATGCATATCAAACTAGGACTATAGTAAGATTGAATGTGAATTGTTAGTTCAAAATATTTGAGGGCTATATACTTAGTTTCTTCAAAGGCATTTCCAAATGCAAGTTCCTTCTAAACCCCACACACACACACACACGCACACACACACACACGCACATTTTGAAGATCAGATATCAAAAAATTGACGAGCTACAGTGTAAACTTTGTAATCCGGGCAATCCAGTCAAAAAGTTTTTCCACTGCTTTACTTAAACTGCGAAAAAGCCCAGGAATTCCTATGAAAAAAGAAAGAATTGTACAGCAATGATGACATCCAACTTTGTTTAACTTGCTTGGATTGTCTTCTTCTGCAAGAAAAGAGAAGCAGCAGACAAAAACTGAGAGAAATGGGCCCATTTGACTCATTCTGTGATGAAACATCGTCTACAACATTTAAGATCATTTGGGTTTTAGTTTAACAATCAGTGGTGGACGAATGAAGGATCAGTCCATCACAAGTGTACGACTGGTTTTCAAGAGAAACATACATTTTCCTCTTACAGTGTTTGATGCAACATTTTTGGAATATGTTTGCAACATTATCTTTTTCATGGTGTCCGTGTGAACTTCATACATTCAAAGATCTTGACTTCAACATTTGAACTAGTAGGAAGTTCTGGGCCATGATCAATAAGTTATGTTTGGTATGCCTTCAATAAATTCTTAGTTTTTAAGTGGATCTATCATGTCTTTTTAGTCTTTTTGTCTTTACATTCTAGGGAATATCATTAGGATTATTCTAGGCATGCTTTTATGACTTCTTAGTTTGTAAGAGGACCTATCATTAGTCTTTTCATCTTGTACATTTTAGGGAATATCACTAAGGTCATTTTGGATCTATATTATGAATTCTTAGTTTGTAGGAGGATCTATCATTAGTCTCTTCATTTTACACATCTTCGTGAATATTATTAAGGTTATTTTGGGATTGGGATATGAATTCTTAGTTTGTAAGCTCTATCATTAGTTTGACCATCTTACACATCCTAGGAAATATGATTTAATATCTTTGTGAGAAATGGTTAATGTAAGTTGAGGAAACTTGTCATTATTTTGCTGATTGGAGACACCTTGGCCAAGGGACTTGTAGAAGTTGAAGGCTAATAGGGTTTTTCATTGAAGGTCATCGATGGGGACTATGCCCTCAACCTCTGTGCTAAGAAGCATGAGAAGCATGAGAGTCATGCGTGCGGGCATTATGACTTCTACAACGCTGACATCCTTGAAGAGAGTATTGGTCCTTGTTGGAAGGAAAGGTTGGTGAAATGCTAACAACTTCATAAGATACATTATCTTAGTAATCAATAAGCACCTTCAGGTGGGCCATTTCAAGTGCAACTTTTTTGGCTTGTATTTGCATTTAAATTAACACATTCAAACAAATTATAGATTTGTAATACTTGGGGAAATTACTTTCAATAGTACATTCAAGAGAGTAGAATTTTTATTTTTTCAAATGTTGAAGAAGATTTCCATGTTGAAAGCATGTCATTTATAAGTAAATTTAGTAAGAACTCTATGCTCATGTCTCATAGAAGAATCATATACGAAGAAAAAGGTTTAGGTTTGAAAGGATAAAAATTCTTTGAGTCTGATTCCATGTTCCTTATGGCCTAGGATAAAATAATAAAGGTACTTAATAGTTTCATGATGCCCACAAAAGGGGTAAGGATTGATAACTCCCAAGCACAAATAAATCTAGAACCAATGTGAGGGTCTTAATATAAAATTTACTAAAGAAAGTGAGGAAACTTCAACTCAATAATGACCAACCAAACAATCTAGAATCTGTCTCACCAAGATTGAGTGAAGGATCAAACAACCCGTCTATCATGAATTTTTTGCATGATATATGTTAAATTCATTTGACAAAGGTTTTCAATTTTGATTATTTAAAAAAAAATTATCTGACATGTTGGATAAACACTTCTCTTCCTCATATATAAATGTTATTGTGAACTTAGATAGGAATAGGCGAATGAATATGGCTTTATTTGGAGAGAGGATTCATTAGTTGAGAGGGTTAATTATTGTGTCCCTTAAGCTTCATAAATGTTAAGTCAAATGAGCTTCAAATCTTCATTTCATTTTAATTCGTGACTTAGTTGTTGAAACCTATTGTTCATGACACATATCATTAATGTTGAGTATTGAATGAGGTGTTATATGGACACAAGTCATTGAGTGACACTTTTACAAGGTTAATCGAAATGCATGTAGGAAGGGACCTAATAGTCATTTTCTAAACCTCCAAAACATAACTACTACTATTTTCATATTCCTTTGTGCCTAGCCGCCCCCTATATCACTCGTCCTTATATCAACCCCAATGTCACTTATCCATTAACCACTAGGCTTAGGCTTAAAAATGTCTAGGTTTATAAATAAGCATTTAAGATTGGTATCCCAACTGCTAGGGGTGGAAACCACTATGACATGCAAGTGACATGTAAGGGTAGGGAAGACAATTGATAAGAGAGAAGGTAGAGGTTGCAGAGGCTACCATTGCTCACTCGCAATAGCCGCTATTTATCAAGTAAAGTTTAAATGTTATAGATGTAATAATCATTATTTGTTTTAGCCTTCAATCCTAGATTCTTAGTCTTTGGTCATTTCTCTTGTATGGGGTTTTGGATTCAAATTTTTAAATATGTTGTAGATTACACACACGCACACACATTTCTTATTCTAGTTATGAGGGTTTTCAATGTAAACAATATTTGTATGTGTGTAACATTACATGTGTAATATTCATAAGAGTCCATCTAGAGATTTCCAATTATTTTTCGTTAACTACAATGTATGGTTATAATTTAAGTCCGTGTCATCACCTCCTCTCTCTTTTTATAAGGACCATTCTTTGTACATATCCTCATTGTTATCCTCTCCCTAATGATGAATCATAGAATGTGATTCAATATGTTGATTTTAAAACACTATAGACATTTACACTACAATGTATGAGTTCATCTAGGTTTGAGGGTTTTAATCCATATAATATTTCAATATATACCATTATAGATGAAATCTTCCATGTATAGACATTTCTAGTTATTCTAGAAACTTTATATCTCTCATCTATAATGTACATGTATTTGTTTGGGTATGAGATATTTGTAAATAGATCAAACAATATCGCTTGTTTAATGTATTGAGGAAATTTTAAGACAAGAACAATAGGGAAGATGATTGTGCAAATCAACACTCCCATTCCTATTTAAATTCACATGATCTAAAAAAAAAAAGCTTTAAAAAAGCCTCAATTTAATTTAGCTATTTTGTTGCATTAATATATGGAATGAATGTTTCATTTTACCTACATGATTGAACAAATTTAATAGCGAGGATGTGTAATAAATAGTATCTCTCTCTCATACTCACATATTTAATTAGAAATGTTTTATAATATATATATATATATATAATGAAAGGTAGTTAATTATTAAGTACATTTAAATGTTTACAACATATTGTAATCAAAAAATTATTAAATTACAAAAATACAAATATGTTAAGCACATGTTACTACAGTAGTAAAAGGAAGGGAAGCATCATCCTAAGGACAATGAACAACAAAAAAAAAGACTCACTTGAGGGATGATCTAGAGCATCTAGCCACCTTAAACGTCTTACATAACAAGAGGAATGAACACTCTCCACCCAAGTGGTAAAGGTCATTAGCTTAACTTAATTCCATCATGGGTTGAAGATGCTTACCTATTTATCCTATGCACTTCATGAATGAGAAATAGAAAAGTCTTGCATATTAAATTCTAGGTTTTTACATAGTTTCGCCTATTTTTATGGAAACATGTCAACAAATATAGACGTTGGCATCTCTGCCTTTATGTAATGGTTTACAACATCATACATCTAAACTACATGTCTCCTTTGGCTAAACAACCACGCACATGAGGATCCAGTCAAATTTTAAAAAAAAATGGTGGGTTACAAAAGTGCATCAAAGTCAATCATTCTAATGTATACTCCATTCTAATGAAGTAAAATTCTTGATTGACCATTTAGATTACAGTTAATATAAACCACAACCAACGTAACCTTTATACCTCTTTTTGATATTTGTACTAATTATAAGAAAATTCCATGCTTTATATCTGATTATTTTTTTGTTCTTTATATAACACTAATAAAAAGGTAAACCAAAAATGAACTCTTATTCCTTAAGGGCCCGTTTGGTTGGGGAATTGAAAAATAATGCAAATCATGGTTATCTATACCCTGGTTATGCAAACCCCGGTTATGCTTTTTTGGGACTGTTTGGTTGCCCTGGAAGATGGATTTGTAAATCCACATTCCAACAATTAAATCGACGCAATGCTCCGGACCCGACAAGATATATAAACTAATTTAATCATGCAAACCTTGGAGTGCACTGGACCCAACGGTGAAGTTAAAATGGCTTTAATCTCTATGAAAACCATGGAGATGAAAGTCGTTCCACCTCTTCAGCAGGAATTTGGACATCCACATTTTTGCACAAATGGGGATTTGCAAATCCGTATTCTCATTCAATTTAGAGGTCACCAAACAAGGAATTGCACCCCATAACCGGGTTATGGGCT
>MU224855.1:1792026-1833060 GCA_018584345.1 Thuja plicata | reverse complement strand
AATCTGGGGGAGTGTAGTCTTAAGAGTAAAGATGGCTCACGGAGGACAGAAACAGAGGAAGAAGAGGATACGAGTCCAATAATGATATTCCTGGCCTGGCATTTCGTCCCTGTCTGATCGTATCCGCTCCTTTCCCCGCTTCTCCGTCTCGTGCTGCAATCGTTCCCTGGTAGCCTTGCGAACGGGAAAACAGTGCAAATGAAAGGAAAAGGTTAAAAATTGCGGACGTGAAAAATTATTAATGCAAACGGACCCGACAGACATGGTAAAATTGGAATTTGAAAAGTGGAATTAGAGCTCAAATTCTAATTCCACCTTTTCAAGTGGAAGACGGAATGCCCATTTTGTGGGCAAAATTGGAATTTCAAAATTCCAATTCCAACTTATTTAGATGGACACAAACATGGAAGACAATAATCGGAAAATGGTATTCCAGAATTAGGGCCCATATTCCATGTACCAAACGGGCCCTAACAATCTTAAGAATCTATTTTGTCACTAAATTGTGATTCATGTAATTGCATGATATCTCTACTTTATACTTCACTATATTTTACTTTCTAAAAAGACAAAACAGAAATCAGTGCAATGAAGAGGGCCAAGATTGCCTCACTTCCGTGATTGACTGCAAAAATAATAAAATATTGAAGAAATATCACCGATTAAATTATTGAATAGAGCAATGGACACTTTTCTAGACAAAGTCAAGTCTTTTGTCGGCGGTGGGCCCCCACTACGAATCGATGGCAACGGCTGAGATGTATTCTCAAAAACCCCGCACGAAGGCCTGCCAACCGTCCGATCGCTAAGCTGGCCCAAATTAAGATAAACAAGTACTTTTCCGTCCACGTGTTTAATTTTTGCCCGCACACGTATATTTTGTAGATATTCTATTTTGTCCTCTATAACTTTGATCCTTTATTGAAATGGCGATGCAAAATAAATTTACAAGTTCAATTCTAATATTTTTTATGTTTTATTCTTGTATTTTGTAATGTTGTATGAGAATGATTGGAAGTTGTCCACATTTTGGTATTGTTGTGGTCTTTCTATTATATTGGATAGATTCAATTAATCCCAGCTCAATTTTTTTTTTTTTTTAATTTTTTTTTTATATTGAGACTTTTTCTTGATTTTGTTTTGGTGGTTGTGATTGTATCTTATGTCTACGATTACAAATCAAAAAAGCTTATTCATCTTTATCTATATATAGATTTGTACGAAGTGGTATTAATTAATATTTTTGAAGCTTTGTTATGCTAGGATTGAAGATATTGACTTGTTTGGATCTTAATCACATTCTTTTGTTGTTTTTCTCACAAGATTGAAAGCACACATAATGATAATGTAAGATGTTGTTTTTCTCACAAGATTGACAACAAACATAATGATAATGTAAGATGCCCATGATGATGCAAAGGCATAATGTTTGTTCATACAATGTTGATGTAAGCTAATAGTCAATCAATGATAATAATTCATTTCTTAATTGATTCTCTTGTCACTAATGACCTAGTGTTGCAACCCTAATTGCATTGAAAAATATTTTTTTACTAAAATTTGACCTCATTTGTAAAGTGTACTTTAGATAATCATTTGTAAACATATGAACATGCATAAAATAAATATATGCACTAAGTTAATCTTAAGATAGTTGTCATTTACTATTTATGTTGAATCTCGTGATTAATATTTTCATGGAGTGGTTGAAATGCTAAATTGAATTATGAAATAGTTGTTTAAGTTTTTGGCTAGTTTGTGAAGTTCATACATTGACTCACTCTCGATGATATTACTAGCTAGGTTGTAGAATAAAAATTGTACTAGTATCTATATTGTTAGCTAGCTAAAATATTGACACCTAAATAATCATGAGATAGAGGCTAAAATATCTTTGATATAAAACAAAAGATAATACATTCCCACCATGAATATGCGATGTGCTAGTGTTATTATGCAAGCATATTAAAGCTTGGTCACACTATAAATGTGAGTGCCTTTAGGCTTGGTTGATTTGAACCCATATATGTTTTCATTATAATGTGAGCATTTTATGACAAAATGCAAAATAAATAAAAGTTCTGAGCTTCCCTTTCTATATTCTTAATTGATAGAAAAATATGAAGAACAAAAAGAATAATTGTGCTTCTAAGATTAATCCAAGTCATCTCCACCTAATCAATAATGTGATGTACAAGAGGTAATTTATGTCATTTTTTGATAGTTTTAGTTAATCTATTAAATTTATTATTCTTGCATTGATTTTGACTTGTTGATTTTTTAATCAATCCAAACCCTCCTTCACTTGTTCAAATGCATGAAAAAATGAGCTAGTAGATCATGACAACTAGAACCCTCCTTAAAGCATTTCAATAATTCTCATGCATCTTCCTTAATTTAAAAAATATATATGAGGGAAGATAAAAATAAATAAAAAATAAGCTTAAAATGTTGATAGAACCATTCAAACATTCTTAATGCCACAAAATAATCAAAAGTGATAACTAATCTTGGTGGTTTCACTCAGTTTGATCTTGTGTCAATCTAAGAGATCATCAGCTTTCAAAAGGTGTTGGGGCTATTTACCTAAGGGATAAAGGCAATAAGGTAAGTAAAATGATACGCAACTAGTCAACAAAGAAACTCATTCAATTATTTACTATTTCCTATTCTACACTATTCTGTGATAGGAAGTACGCTAGGAAGTGCACCAAGAACTATGCCAAGAATAGTTTGTGATAGGAACAATAGTAAATAACACTGTAATATTCAAACTGAATATGTGTAATGAATGAAACAACATGAACATAATAAAATTATTGAGAAACCGATTAATTCCAATCCAAATGATAAACAAACACAACAATTATAATTGAAGAATGAAACAAACCAAAGAACTTAAATATTCATTACCATATTGAATATTCACACCACACATTGAATCTGAAACAATTTACCAGGTAACGGAAGAAGTGGTCCCTGCCTTCCTAGTTGCCAGGTGATAGACCATAAACAAGAGCAGACTATAAACAAGAGCTACTCCATGCTGACCAATAATTTATGTAAAAAAAATACAAATTCACAACTTTCTAAATAGAGCATAAACCTGTATATATTATAATATCCTTGAGTTTCAACACACACACACACACACACACACCAATATTAATCTAAAGGTAATAAGTCTATTTGGATTGTTTGGCCTACAACCAACAATTCAAAATTTTATCTGATAATAGATTACATACTCAAGTCAAAGCATAAAAAAAACACTAAAAGCTAGAGAGATATATAGTCAAAATTATCTATGATATGCAATCACTTCATCTCCACTGATCTTCTTTTCTTCATATGCTCAAATTCTTGCAACCTACATTTTAAATATTCCCTATCATTACAACCATGAAAATAATCAACAACATTTATGGTTTTTTAACATGTTTATAACTTTTAACCTTTTCCTTGCATTTTATATAATATATTTATTTTAATAATAAATTGTGATAAGATTATCAAGGATATTGTAGAAATGGGATGTGAAAAGGTAAACAAAGGAGTAAAAACAATGACATATTTTAACACCCTCATCATTAGCTTGCAACATTGGAGGGAGAACCACTTTCAGATCTGATCAACAAAATGCATCTATGCAAGTATTTTACATGATCTTGTTAAAATATCAAAAAATTGGAAAATGATCCTGAAAAAAAAGAGTGAAGAGAAATCATTCACCCTATATTGAAAACTTGGAAAACGGGTGCTTTGGGAAAGTCTTATGGTGGAAACCTAACAAATAGGTGCCACATGCTGCAAGTTGTTTCTCTATAATCTATCTTCACTCTATCTATGACACTCACATTCAGAATAAGCCTTCTATCCATTTCCAATAAAACATGATTGTCCTCTAATGACTTGAGACTAGTCAATGTTTAGTATCATTACCTTTCACGTCCAATTTGTGTATACATTAGTTTGTTTTTTATTGGCCACTACATATAGCCTTGAACTTAGTTGGGGGCAATTTCTTGAACATGGTTAACATATGGAGTTATTCTTGCCAAAATATTGGAGGATGCAACATATACATAGCCAAATGGTCTCGAAAAAACCCTAAAATTTAGGCAATGTCCAAAAATCCCTAAAGATCATAAAAGACCTAAAAAATCATAAAATGTTTCAAAGAAAAAACTGCAAAAACATAAAAAACTATCCTAAAAAAAGATAAAAAAACACTCGTAAAGTGTCCTGAAAAAAGAACAAAAATATTCAAATAATGCCCAAAATATATATTTTCAAACATATTTGCAAAATGTCATGAAGAAATCACAAATAAATAAATAAATAACCCAAAAACCCTATAAATTAGAAAAAATCAAATTCCAAAAATAATTATCATTTCATTCATCAATAAATTATCCCTTGTAAAAAGACAAACATTTGAGTAGACACAAATGAAAAACATGTAAAACGTTGCACTTAGAAAATCACGTGACAATAGACAAACTATCAATCAAGTCAACAATCAAACATATTCAACTTGTCTTTCTAAACATCAAACAATCTCCTATCAACTATAATGTCTCTTATATAGTATGCAATATACTTGAAACTAGACTGGATCTGTCTTAGACAAGGTAATTCATTTCTAAAATCAGACATCATGATCCTCCTAGATCACAAACAATCAACTTTGACAACAAGATAAGAATGGTTGTTGAATCGCTTGGTACAGTGAGTCTTATTTTTCATTGATTTATCTTTGATCATTTTCCTATGCTAGTCAAGGATATCCATAAATGATTAGAGTGGCCAGGATAGTTCGTGGTCTTTTGTTTGTGGGGTATAATAATATTCTGGGTGTTTGTGTTTCCATTTTCACTTTGTGACCATCACACATTCCTTAACCATTAACATACAAATGTTTGAAAATGGATGGAAACATTCCTTGTCTACAATGTGTCTGTTTTTCTGCAAAATGATAGAACTATTGCCATGTTGTCCTATGCTATGGCGTGACATATCCATTTTCCATTTTAAATAAATATCTATAATGATAAAGTGAATTTACAAAAGAAAGACATCATCATTATTAACTATTCTTTATTGTTCTTTTTAATTTCTACTTCTCACTGAAATTTCTTCATTTAGTCCTTTCTTTCATTTTGGTTTAGTGTGATGAGAGAAAATTATGTTCCATTTTATGCCATACATTCTAGCCTGTTTCATGCACCTTCACAACTATTCCAACATTCTATTTCTATTCTATATCATACCATTTTATCATCTTTATGTTGCATATGATTACTCATATAAGTGGTATTTAATATAGTTTTGAGATTCAAACATGGAAATTAATTATTGATTATCTTTACTAATTTGTGATGCTATTTTAAGCCTTGGTAAATATATTATGTAGCATGAAGAAGGAAGGAGAAGAACACAAATTAACTATAAACTTCATGTCACCTTCTAAATATGAAGCTTCCCGTCACTCTGCTCTTTCTTCCATTATTTCCACATGTACTCTTGCCACATCAACTCAATGCAATGACCACATCTACAAAAACATCCTCAAGTTACATCAGACCTATTTTTAAATGGCTACACACATCAACACCTGATGGGACATTTTAACATTGATCTTCACCTTAATTTCAATATTATTACAAGGCAATTCTCCTAGTTGTTATGCCACGTCAACACATGGTATGATTTTCCAGTCATTACAACCACACTAAATGATATTTTCATGAGAAAATTGAGGAGACTAATCTATAATGTGCCTATTATTATAGAAAACCAAAATCTTCCATTTCCTATTTTTTGGGTATGATTATGAAAAATCTATTTTATTATGTGGTCAAGACACAAGGTTTTACATGATTCATTGCCTTATCGGTTTGTTGGCCACAAGCCAAAACAAACACACCATTTCTATATGCAATTGTTAAGAAGCATATGTATAAGTAGCATTATATAACCTACGCTAGACAAACTTTAGTGTAAGTAGATTTTCGTATGCTGAATATTTTATTGACTTAATTATTTTTTGCTAAAAACAATCAACATTTTCATGACTAGTCTCATGTAGAATGCTTTTTTTCTATCTACTGTGCAAACCAGAAGCAAGGGTCCACTCCTTAGGGAAGCTCGATGATGTTTTATTTTCTGTGTTGTTTCTTTTTAGCTTTTAAACTTTAATAGTCGCGTGATTGACATTTCAATATTTTTGTTAAAGTTTAGTTTGATAAAACATTTAGTGATTTGATTTTGGTTTTTAATAGTTAATTAAAGTTTAATTTTTGTATTATTGATTTGATGAGAAGGTTTGTAAATTGTCGTCTTTGGAATTTTTCGTTTGCGTAGTTCATGTTGCTAGGTAGTGATAGTTTCTATTGCCAAAATTATTTTTATTTGCAATAGGGTGCATTTTCATACTTGCTCAACTTATGACACTCACCCCTTCGACATATAGCCACGTCACCTTTCATGAGATTGCGATCCCCAATTAACACTTAGACCAAGCCGAACCTAGTTTATTCTTTACCCCAATGTTGACCTATCATTTTGGCATTGTTGTCGGGGAGAGGTGTCAAAGGCTTGTTAGCTCAATGGATTAAGTTAGGACCAATGTGTTAGGAAGAAAGCTCGCGCAATTTTTGACCTTGCCTAGGTAACCATAATAGACGTATTGTTTGATTTTTTAGGTAGATCTCAGAAGATAGCTCATTATACACACACACACACACATTGTTGTGATAAAATTAAATAGAAAGATGTAATTTTGAGAAACAACACAAAAAATGTTAAAAATGTTGCATTTTCAGAGGAGTTCAAACAACAAATTGTGTTGCCTCTTGACCCCATTGTGGGTTTCCTCCCCTAGACCCCCACTTTCAACTTTAAAAACTAAAAGGGAAATTTGTGGGGGAATCACATCGACCTAAGGTGATGCTTTTATACCTCCTCCACCTAATGAATGCAACTTAAATTATCCTGATCTATAATTATCATTGTCATTAGCATCTACAAATGTTATTATTCATAGTCAAAGAAAGAACAAATAATTGATGAATTTTTAAGACAATGTATTTTTGAAAATGAATCAATAGGTGAATATTTAATTAGTTGTTGTTCTTATTTTTGCAAGGGAGAAGCTTAGTGCACTTTTTGAGTTGATCGAAAGAACATGGTGAATGAGTTAAAAGTTGTAAGTGATCCTCAACATAACAAAGATGAAAGTGAACAATTCTACTTTGTAAATGAATGACAATTTCACACATCAAATTAGGAAGATCTAGGTATGCTTGATGTTGACATGTGTTATCATTTTATTGGATTAGACATACAACATATTTCTTCACAAAATAATTCTCTATCTAGTATTTATGGCGAATGGAAACAATCCCCATACTAACAAGAGTGAAAAAATGAATGCTCACAACAACCACACTACCCACTATCACCATCTCCATCATATCCATATTACTTATTATCACCCAAAATATACCCACAACCATTATTATTATTTTCGCTATCCCATTCATATCATAAACGATCCACTTCACAATATCCACCCAAGGCAACCATGATGCCTAGTGAAACATTACATAACAAGGTGTTTGAAACTGCATATAACAATGCAATTTCAAGCATCCCTTTCTATTCCATTGATGTGCTTGAAATTGGTTAATCACAATTGAAATATATTGGTGCAATTAAGGGATGTGATTTTGGTTTGATTGAGTTACAAGAACAACATGAGCAATTGAATGGTGTTCAACTTAGTTCTTCATATTTACTTGGGAATTCACAACCTTTAAAGGATATTCACACACATATATAATAAATTGATTTTCAATCTATTCTGATCATTTAACTAATAAGTTTGTGTGTGCTAAAATTTATCATTCACTAAGATGTGTTATAATTGATACATTAATTTCTTAAGAAATGTGTGATGGAAGCCTACCAGATACATTATTTAATGCTTTTATTCTCAAACATCTAGATATTTGCAAGCCTCTAGTAAAAATGTGCATTCCTCACATACTTGTTAATTTAGGCCCACCAGTAATCGAATACACAAAACTCTATGGGTTTGAATGCATTAATGACCATAATACACATGCTACAAAATAATGATTGTTCATTGACAAGAATCAAGGTTTCAATATATACTTATCTTTGTCATTCTTGATTCTTTGGATTATCTTGAGATGACCATTCATTGAGAAAGCTAAGGGTATTATTTAATATATTATTGTATTTCTTGATTCCTTGGATTATGCTAATGTCCTCATGCTTTTGTAGTGTGAAATTAAGTTGGGGGGAAATTCATTAAATTTTGGAAATTATTTGTTTGATTCTTGGTAACATCTTCATTGGTTGTTTCAATGGTGCTTCTAATAAAACCATATGTGTGAGATTTAGACCAAATCAAGGTATGCATTCTTGTGCTGGTTAGCATTTTATTTATATTATGTTTACACAAGAATTAATTGTAATTCATTTTATTATTATTAAGTATTTATTCATATTAATAACTCTACCCTTCATTTAAACAAATGAATACATTACTTATTAATGATCGAGTTATTAAATGGATGATATTTTTTACTATAGTTGATATGCTTGGTCATGAGAATATGGTTGTAGGATTCTTATCTTCACTCCCTAGCTGGCATCAGTGCTAGTTGATGATGCTTCTCTACATGAGCATTCTAAGACAAATTTTGTTATCCCTACTAACTAGATGGTGAAGATGAAGTTGATTTTGTACTACACTCTTAGAGATCACACAGTATTGTTTGTGCCAAGTGTTCAACATTAATGGACATAAATCCTCTTTTTCACCATCCTCCATGCTAGACAATGTGGAGGACGTGGTGTATCCATGAATCTTGTAGTACTATGTACTAATTCTTTACAAGCCATTGTGATCTAGAGACAACTTGAAGATACGTGGAGGTCATAGAAGGAGCTTTGAGCACACTCTAATGCATATCATTGAACTTGATCACTAGGATAGATTGATGTCTATCTAAAGCTATATAGATCTATTGAGAGATTACCATTGGTCTTTCACTATATTACCTTCACTTGCCTTATCGTTGGAAGATTTCTTTTATTCTAAGTAGTTATTTCTACTAAGTGATTGGGCATGAATTCCAATGTTCTATACGTAGAATTTAGATATAGTGGCAAAGCTAATAAGCATGGTCAACCTTGATGAAGGTACATTTTTTTTTTGTTTTTGGTCATCATTTCAAGTTCTAGATGCCACCAATTTCAATGGCGAAGTTCATCGAAGGGCTTCAAAAGAAACTCCAAGATTTGGATGGTATCACTTGAACATCCATATGAGAGCTTTATTTTCTTTGGTCATTATATGTCATTTTTTGAAAAAAATAAAAATTAAAAATAAAAAAAAAGTTTTTTTTTTCAAAAAATAAAAAAAAATATTGCAAAAATGAAAACATAAAAAAAAGAGAAAAAATAATAAATTCTAACAATGAAAACCTTCGAGTGTTGTTAGACAACTACAGTTTGAAAACTATTTTTTGGCAGATTGTAGTTGAAATACATTCTTAGGGGTGAAAACTATTTTATAAAGCCACTAAGCAGAGAGTGATTGAAAACTAGCTTGCTAATGATTACTCGTCGTTATCAAAAATGAAAAAAAAATGAAAAATGAAGAAAAAAAATAATTTTTTTTTACAAAATGTACTAATTAGTGTTCTTCCTTTGAGCTAATCGTTTTTTGAGAACACTCAGGATGGTTGTTTCACTCTTTGAGAGTTTCTAGCACCTCATGTTGCTCACTTATGTAGCTATGCTCTAGTTTGTTGTGGTTAACATGACTTTGATCACTTATAAAAACTATGGATATCTTCATGGTGTTTATAATGTCCCCAATTTATTAAATTAATTTTTATTAAGTTGTCAAAAATAAATGAAATATTAAAATGATGGCTTAATATTAATTAATTAAATTAAGTTAAAGTAAAATAATAAAATATTATTGTCAATTTATAAATATTTCCCTCAAAATTCAATTTAAAATTAGAAGAGGGAAAATATAAAGACAAATAAAGGGAATTTCAAGAATTTTATGGAATCTTTAACAAAGAAATATAAAAAGGCATCTTGGGCTTCATTTTGGGCATGGAGACTAAAACCTTGAGGAGTTTGTGAAGAGTTGGATGGAGTTCTTTAATAAGGTAGATTCACGACGGAGTTTACATCTGTACAAATTGTGAAGTTTCAATGAGGAAAAAATTAGTGATTGAATCTAAAATAAATTGAATGCTCATCAGAGATCTAATTATAATCAGCCATTTAAAAATGTCTGAAGAATATTATTAATCCTCTCAAAAATTGTAAGTATTGGCTGCTCTTTTCAATATTTGCAATTAGTTTATAAGTCTGGCTTTAATGAAATCCTCTCAATATTACAAGGACCAATTTAAATAAAGATTTTATAAGCCCAAGTTTTGACGGCATAGTGGATTGAGAAATAAAAGTATTTCATTCATTTTTGGCTATCTATTAATTTGGGCATTGGATATTGGTAACCTTGTGGAAATATTAATCTACGACAGGAGGAAAACATTACATTAATCGTGAGTATTGAAATTAAAGATTAATGAATTTGGAGTATTAATTGGAGTGGGCCCCAATTTAATGTATTTTGTTGTTAAGCATTTATTGACGTAGTGGACTTGATTAATATGTGGCGTGGAGTGATTTAATTTTTATTCCAACTGTGGGGTCCGCTTATAAAGAATGACAAAATATATTTCCATCGCGTAGCTATTTGATGTGATGATTTTGGGGCTGTTTGGGGGCTGGAATTAGATTCCAATTTGGCATTATCTAATTTGGGATAATGTCATGTTTGGGTCCATGAATAAAAATGGAATTGGAATTACTAAATTCTCATTTTGTCCTAAAATGAGCATATCAATCTTCCACCTAAATAGGTGGAATTGGAATTTCGAATTCCAATTTTAATTTTTACAAAAGCAAATTTAATATCTCGTCGGATCCGTGACATGATAGATGTGTAAATGTGTGTATATGTATATATATACACAAATGTGTGTATATGTACGTATATGTGTATATATACACAAATGTGTGTATTTGTGTGTATGTGTATATATACATACATGTGTGTATATGTGTATACATGTGTGTATATATACATATGTATATATATACACATATGTGTATACACACATGTATATATACACATGTGTGTATATACATGTGTGTATATATGCACACACACACACATATATATATAACCACATATATGTGTATATGTGTAAATATGTATATATACACAAATGTGTGTATGTATGTGTAGTCACAAATTTGTGTATGTATATATACACACATGTGTGTACACACACACACATATGTGTGTGTGTGTGTATATATACACACATACACACTGTATTCAAAAAAAATAAGAAATAAACAATTAAAGTTATTTATGCATCTTCTCAGTCATCTTCCGGGTGAACCAAACGGGTCTAGCCCATATTCCGGAAATCATTTCTAGGATATGTATCTTCCAGAATTGTAGCGTCTTCCAGAATTGACCCTATCCAACATTTGGTATTCCAACACCCAAACGGGCCTAGTCTAGTATTTTAAAAATACTTTGAATTATAAAGTTTTGGGCAAATATTTGAGAATTGAGAGTTCCTATTGTCTCATTCCTTGCCATGAGTTTGAGTCAAGCTACCAAAGGCCTAGGGGATCTTGTTGTGGACAACTCATAGTCACAGCGGTACAAAACATGACTTACCGACAGTCTATTGTGGTTCGACCTACACCATGTTGTGCTCTTAAGCTAGTATTTATGTATAGACATGACAGTAGGGAGAGGTTGTATGAAGCTGAGGTGACAATGGAGCGTATGGGTCAGATAAGGAAAAAAATAGCTATCGAGTGCACTAGAGTTACCTTGGGATGTCATTGTTGATGAAATCATTCCAGAACTGCAAAGTTCACACACAGAGTTGTCCACTTCTTCAGGTGCGTAAATCTACATTTTTTTCAATACATGTTGTTGGGTAACATTTCAATAATGGACAAATCATTGTATTGAAATTAGCTGTAGTGAATGTCATGACATTATTGATTTAAGTTGCTTGATAGCTTCGATAGTTACTATTAAATTTGTCAGATGTGATTGCATAAACTTCCAACACTGAGTTGCTTAGATATGAATATCAGCCTTTTAACAACTCTATTTGAGTTTGGATGCCAAGTGTTTGTCTTAATGTCAATGCAAAATAAGTAATCTATCTCAGAGACCATTGAAAACAAGTGTAAAATTGTTCATTAAGACATTCTCTAGCAACTGTTTGGCGAAATGAATGACTTTTGAAACATTAAGAAGTTCACCAAAAGAGTCCCAATTTGAAAGATAACAATAGGGGCTCTTACAAAGCTGGTGATCTTGCCAACCTGTTGGGGAAGATTATTTTTGGTTGCAAAATCACTTTGGGTTTCAATCAGAAACATGTCTAGGCGGCTACCTAAATTTATCGCCAAGGACAAGGAACAAGTTCTTGAAGAAAAGCTCTATAATATAGAAAGGGAACTTGCATGTTTTCCTCAATCAAAGTATGGATTACTTTGCAATTTGGAAGTGATAGAGAATTGCTTATCCACGATAGAACAACTAGGTTCTAAGGGAAAATAAGTTACCATGATTCTTTCTATGATTCATTTGCTTAAGCCTTGCTGTTGAGACATTCTGAAGGAGAAGTAAGAGTTGGAGTTACTCTGTGTATCATTAATGTTATAAGGATAACAACGCCAAATGATCCTTATAGAAACAAAGTTATGAAGGAGATTCCAACTGATCATAGAAAGTCTTCAAGGATTGAGTGATTTCCATAATCCATCCTTTGGTAAGAAAGTCAAAATTTTAGAATCAGTTATAAAAATCAGAGCTTGTGTGATTATGTTGGATCTTGGTTGTGAAGACTTAATTCTTGATATGTCCCATCAGTTTTTTATTTCTATTAAAAAAGATCAAATAAGAAATGCTTTATCTTCTATGTAGTCCATTATGTCTTTCATTATTGAGGAGAGTGGTGATAATTCTCAAATCTTCTTATCTACCCTATTGGTTGTTGAAACAAGCACATGTGTTACTTCTTCTAATGCTCGTAATTTGGTTAACAATGTTGTTAAATAATGTGAGAAAAAATTGAAGCCATTCTTAATAGTAGACAAGATAAAGAAAGGTGGAGCATTTGAAGTAACTATTAGTGAACATAAGGATGGTATGGATGAAGGAGAATCATTTCTAGCATCCATGGGTCTTTTTACACGAGTCTTGATGATAACAAAAAGGATTGAGTATGTTGTCATGGAATATTCAAAAGAAATAATGATTGATCAAAACACAAGAAGATATGAGTTTTGTTGATATTTTGGCGTGATTGAATGTGTTGGCATTTATGTCAACATAACAAAGGAATTAATCAGAAGATCTATTTGTTTATTGCTAACTTAACTGTTGTAGGATAGCATTGTTTCACATAACTTTTGAGAAACCAATGGTGTTGCTAACTGGGCCGCCAACATGGCTTGTAAGCTGGAGGAAGTGACGCAATGGAATGATGGAGAAGACACGCCTTATCAAGCCAAATCATTACTTGATAGTGACCGTTTGAGGAGTAGACAGAAAAAGGTCATAAATGGTAAGTCTCATAAAGTTTTTTAATGCCGAAGTGATTTGTCATAATTACTATCTAAGGAGAAAGTACTTAGTGGTGATTACGAGCTGGATGTGGCACAGATTATAGGTGCATTTGGATTTTCTAAGAGCGAGGTGTGGTATTCTTAACGACTTTCTTAAGAATTATCAGAGTGATAGAAACTCATACCAGAAAGCAAAGATGGGTGGAAGTAGGAAGCGTGTGGAGCCTGTAAACTGCGATGAATGGAGAAAAATGAAACAAGTATGGAAGATTCTGAAGGATGGTGGGATGGTAGTGTTTTTGGAAAGGCTTCATGGAAAAAATCCTTCTATTTCTAGGATTTTCTCTAAGACTTGGAAAGATGGCAAGGTAATGGTGGGAAACTAGTACATGGAGGTAACATAGGAGATAATAGCAGAGGCTACTGGAATGGGCACAGAGGGAATCAAGTTCTACAGAGACAGAGCGATATATGATAAGGCCTGGGATAAATTACCTGAATCAGATGAAGAGAAGGCCAGACTGGTTAAGGTAGATACTTCCTACCATAATCCTAAGTGCATATCAAGACCTTGGAGGTATGTTCTTTACGCGATCGTTAGCTATATCATGCTCGACGATAGGTTTACCCGAGCTTATGGTCATCATTTCATGTTTTTGAATCATTTCAAACACAATGTGAAGGTTAGCTTGCCCTATTATTTTCTTAGTTCATTAGACTTTACTATTAACAATTTGAAGAAAGACCCGAAGGGAGATCATGCCTCTCACCAGGGTCTTATGTTGTTAATCTATGAGGTTTTGAAAACTAAGAAGGTGGAAAGACCCTTGCTGAAAAAGAACTAGAGGGATGAGGAAGAAACGAAAGGTGATGAGGATGATAGTATGTATGAGGAAGAAACATAAGAGTCCAAGGGGTACAAAATCCCTAAAAGTGCTACTAAAAAGGGTTCTTCATCTAAGAAAAGCCAGAAGAAGCCTGTTTTAGAGGTCTCTGAAACTGACAAGGAGACTGATGAAGACATTCTAGAGGGGAGCAAAATTAGTAAGAAAAAAGGTAAAAAAATAATTTCTGCCAAGAAGAATACTTTGGCGGAGGACATAGAAATAGAGAAGGAAACTAAGGACAAAGAGAAAGAGGATAACCAGAAAAAAGAGACAAAGAAAATAAAATGAGAAGTGATGGACAGAACAAAGATCAGCCGGAAAGGCAAAAACCCTAGCAAGAGGAAAATTGTGCTTTCCTCGGATGAGGAAGATGTGATGGAGAATAAGCTGAATACCGAGATGGACCTTGAGGAGGATGATAGGGAAGATAATAGGAAGGATAACAAAGATGGTAAGGAAGAGGACCAAAATCCTGATGGGAAAACAGAGACCAACGAGCATAAAGATGATGAAAAGAAGAAGGAGAAACAAGATAAAAGAACGGAAAAAGAGGAAACAGGGTACGAGGAAAAAGATTCCCATGACAATGAGGAAATAGGTAAAAGTCATGTGCCTAACGATATTAAGCAGATAAAGGACTGTATTGTGGATTTCACTGGCACGATGGGCAAAATGCTTGATGACAATGCTAAAGTGAAAAATCAAATTGATATTATGAGAGTTGAGATTAATCTCATTAAAAGCATTAGTATTGGTGAAAAACCTGTTGTTGTATGCCTGGACGAAATGAAAGAGGTAGTTGGAAACTAGGAAGCCCAGATTGAAATTGTAAACAAAGTTGGTAAATTGGAGAAACAACTGAAGGACATCATGGATAGGGTAGAGGAAGAAGACAACACAAGGAAAATCAACAACCTAAACATTAAGGTGGAAAAACTCGAGGAAATGGTTCGAAAGATAGGAGAACAATGCCTGATGAGCCTTAAAGCCTATACTGGGCATGCAAAGATCCTGATGGATAAGATGGACTAGGACAAAGGGGAAAATGACTATAGAGAGGTGAAGGAGATAGCTAGACCTGGAACTCGCACAAGGGCTTGCACTAAGAAGATGAGTCCAAAGGATGACAAAGAAACATAAGACCTTAATAATTCTATTAATCAGATGCAGATCATGGTCATTTAGGCCCAGGAACTTATGGAGGGAATGTAGTTGTCCTTTTTGGGGTCTGTCCTTTTTTTGCTGTCCCTATTTTTCATGTTTATCTATGGGACTTTTTTGGTTAGTCTGTTAGCTAGCTAGCTATTTTTTCTTTCCTAGTTTGGTGCTATGGCACAGTTGTTGTTGATCTTTATTGAACATCTGTAATACTTTTTTTAAAGGTTTCGGGTCCTTGTAAAAGTTATCTTTACTCAATCAGAACTGTTGTAGGATAGCCAGTGTAGCATAGTGCTAAAAGGTCCGATGAGAAGCATATATTGCAGAAATGAATTCGTGCATGTAGAGGAAGGATGATGATGGTGTTTACTCAATTCACACAAATTTTTAGAAGGTTTTAGAATGATTTGGACAGGTAACCAGGTTATAGAAGGTGTCTGGAAGACAAGGTGACATACATTATTGATAAAAAGATAGAAAGAGGTTTGGTGTGCACAATAAAGTTAGAATTTCATGGAATGAACCTAGGAGTATGTTGAGGACATACTCAAGTATCTTAAAATAAAAGGGTTTGTAATTGATAGGTTTGTAAGGTATAATCGTATTTTCTTAGAGACTTGTTGGCTATGTTCTTCAAGTTCGGTGGAAAAGAGATAGAAAATCCAATGGTTGTGGTGGATTTGAGTGTTTGAATGTTTATCATGATGTTATAGGATGTTCTTGAAGTATGTTCTTGATGATTTGGCGATACATATGGATCAAAAAGATTAGATTGGTGGAGTTTTTGTCCAATAATAATATTTTATTATTATTATTCATGTTCTTGGCTGACTTAGTTGGTAAATTGTGTTGCACAAGTGCTAAATCATGAAATATGGGTGTGTCATGATCTCGAGGTGATTGATATAGGTCACGGATATGATTTGACGGTCAAAGATGGATTTGAATAAAGATATTTGGTAGGTTGATTTTAAAAGATGGTGAATGAGGTTTTCCCAACCTATTTCTTGATATAAGATGGTGATTTAGGTAAAATTCAAGGTGCGGATCATGGATGCTAATGCTAGAGGTGGCTAGCAAATGGAGATTTGTTAAAGTAATAAGGTATTTTTCTTATAAATTAAATCATGTCGATTTAATAATTAAGCCACTTATTATCTCTTTAGTGCTTAAGCTAAACTTAGGCATAGTAATAATTAATTTATTATTAATTATTATTTATGCAACCTAGGGTTTCTCCCTTTTAAGTTTTGATCTTCTTTTATAAGGATTGATCTCGCTTGTAATTAATAACTTCTTTTTGCATTATATATTTTTTTCTCCGACATTCAAAGCCATGTTTTTGTGTATTGTGATTTTTCAAGTTCTTTCCCTCTTTTGTGAAAAGTTATTTTCTTGCAGAAGATCACTGGGTTCTCTATGAAGTTTTCTCAACTTCTACATGGTATCAAAGCTTCAGATCTGCAGATTCTTGTTCATCATCTAAGGGTTCTTGCATTTGAAGAAAGGTTTTGGAACACTTTGAGTCTGATTTGACCTCACCATTGAGTCCACAATGCTCGAGATATCCAAGATTGACCTCTTGTTTATCGATTTTGGACTCTTGACGTCTTCTGTGTGAGGGTTTTCAGATTCAGTTTTTAAGTGTTTTTTGATGTTCTTGAGTGAACCTAATTTTGGGATCACTTTGGGCCCAAACAGACCTCACCGTCACTCTCAGAAGGCCCAAAAACCTATATTTCATATCATATTTGTCAATTTTGGCCTTCAGGAGCCTCTGAGGCAATTTTTTTTGGTTTTAGGGTCGTACAACTCTTTTTTTTTTTTTTTAAAAATAAAGGTTTAAAAAAAAACCCCACAAGGTTATATGGGTGGTTACTGTCACCAGTGCGGTTACTATTGTGGTTAGTGGCAACCACTGCTAACAAGGTTGCCTGTCGCGGCCTGTAATAGTCAAACATACTACCAATGGTCTTGTAAAGCATTGACATGTCATTCACTGCTCTATGGCCTCGCGCCACCCACCCATTGCCCATACTCTGCCCAAACACCACCCATGCGCCGCCGCTGCTACACCTCCACCTGGATGCGCTACCGAAGGGCCGCTAGGCCTTTATTTTTCTTCTTTCTGGGGTCTTGTTAGTTTTTTGGCCATAACTTGAGAAAACAAAGGCATTTTTGGGTAAACAAGATATGGTCAGAAAGATGTTTCTGAGCCCGTTCTAGAAACACAAGTGTGTTTTTAAATTTTTTCCATTTTGCAGGGTTTTCTTCTTGTTAAAGTCAGGGTTACTTTTTACACTTTCAGGGCCATAACTTGTGCAAACATACTACATTTTACGACTTCCATACATCATTGGAAAGCTATCAAAATCCTCTACATAGATATTTGGTCTTCTTTTGTAGGGTTTTTATTAGGTATACATTATTCTTAGAGTTATTTATTTTGAGATTTCTTGACTATCTAGCTACAGGAGGGTTTGTGTATGTTGTGGTGGGGGGTTTGTCTTGCAAATATTCAGTATGGTGAATTCCACTCCATCTCCTTATCTATATTTTCAGTCTGGTGAGTCTTCCTCCAAGACAAAGCATAAATCAGGTGATCCTTGTAGTTTCCGTGGCAAGAAAGATTTTTTAGAGGAGGTTATGAAGCATCATCATGTTTCAACTCCTCCATATTATTCATCACAAACAGACAAAGGACATGCTCTTTTTGCATGGACCTTGCCTTCTTCTTCACCTTAGTGAGACACACTTTGAGTGGCGCTGTCATGTCTCTCCTTTGTCAACATTGTGGGGGGTTTTCTACTATTTGTGCTAATGCTTCCTTTGGTTCGGCATGTTGATCAATATTCAGACTATTGGTACTTGTATTTTCAGCTAGTAGTTTTGTCTTGCATGGTTGAGTAGTTTCGTTGGGGTCACTTGTACAGATTTATGTGCCATCTGCATCTTTTGAGTAGTGTTGTGGGGGGTACTCATATAGATTATTGTCTTATGTATCTTCGGTTGACATATGTTTTGCCTTTTTTTCGATCTTCTCATTGTCCAAGTAGTGTCGTTGGGGGCACTCATATAGTTGATCTTGATTATAATATTTTAGGGGAGGTTCATCATTTAGCATCATAACAAACATCATTCGACAAGTGTCTACAACTTGTGCTTCAAGGGTGTGCTTCTTGTTCCTTTCTGTTGGGACATTTTCTCTGGGAGACTTCTTGTTCTTTCTTTCTACATGTTTTCTTTTTTGCATGCTTTTATCTCTTTTTCGGAGAGGAGTTTTTCCCATTGTGTTTTCTCTTTTTCTCATCTTTATAGATATTTATTGTACTTGGGTACCTGATCAGGCCTTGTTGTTGGGACCCATTTCCTGCTTTCAGTAGTTTTTTCTCTAAGTTTTACCTTCTTCCTAAGTTTATCTTAAGGCGGGGGGGGGGGGGGGGGGGGGGGGGGGGGGGNGGTGTTAGAGTGATTAGGTATTTTGCTTATTATCTCTTTAGTGCTTAAGATAAAATTAGGGATAACAATTAATTAATTAATTATTATTTATTATTTATACAACATAGGGTTTCTCCTTTTTAGTTTTTGATCTCCTTTTATAAGGATTGATCTCGCTTTTAATTAATAACTTCTTTTTTGCATAATATATTTTTGCCTCTAGCATTTAGAGCCATCTTTTTTTGTATTGTGATTTTTCAAGTTCTTTCCCTCTTTCATGATAGGTTATTTTCTTGCAGAAGATCACCGAATTCTCTATGAAGTTGGTTTCTCAACTTCTACAAGAACCTAATTCAGTGGTGATCAGAAGTGTTTCAACAAGGGGTCGAACAAAGATCTGCATTGTTCTACATTGGAGTTGTATCAGACATAAGGTAGATGTCACTTACACAGTTCACAAAAATATAGATCATTATAGTGATTAGATTGTAAGGTACTGGGCCTTCCTTAGGGTTAGCCCGAGGCTTTTCATTTGAGTAGTGAGCTCTAGATAGTGAGCCTAAATGCATGTGCATTCCCCACACATTATGACAAGGTTATAGTTATAACAAGGTATTTTCTAATTGTGGGCAATCAGTTCCATTGTGGATTTCCCCTAACAGAGTTTCTACGACAAAAAATATTGTGTCTAATTGTGTGGATGATATTATGATTTGTGTATGCATGCATGTTTTACATTTAACTTAATCAGATTAGGAAAGAAGGGTGTTTAAGGTTAAGAATTTTAAGGACTAAGGGCTTAAGGTGTAGAGTTTTGGGAACAACTAATTCACCCCTCTTCTTAGTTGTTCATTGCGATATTATCAATAATTGGTATCAAAGCTTTGGTCCCTTGAAGGAAGCCTAATAGCTTGAGGGAGATCAAATATGACAACTTATAAGAAGGACAGTCCTAGGTTTGAAGGCACAAATTACCCTATATGGAAAGGAAAAATGATTACTAATCTAAGATGCTTTGGAGAAGATTACTAGTCCATCACAAAGAAATCCTACAATCCTCTTGCAGATCTATGTACAAATACACGAGATGAAAATAAGAAATTTGAGTATAATATTAGAGAAAAGGAAGCATTGCTAAGTGCCCTGTCAGATATAGAGTATACAAATGTGATGGAGTTTGAGACTACTTATGAGATATGGATAAAGCTAGAAACTCTTCATGAAGGAGATGCATGTGTCAAGCAAGCCAAGCTACAAATATTGAAAGGAAGATATGAATCCATCAGAATTTTTGAGGATGAGAATATCAATTTTCACATGTTGAAGATAAATGAATTAGTTTACAGCATCAGATGTGTTGGTGGTGTATTAAATGAAGGAGATATTGTTTCAAAGGTACTAAGATCTTTCCCCCAACTTAAAAAAGAAAAGTTTTAGGTATTGAAGAAATCTAAACTATTGCTGTTGTGACAAGAGATACATTGGTTGGTAAGGTATCTTCTTTTGAAATGAGTGAGTTTGGTGATTCTCTACCCAAAGTTGAATTAACTTTCAAGGCTACTATATCTAGAAGAATGCATAGATCAATTCAAAGGTGAAGGAGCTACAAGAAGAGTATCAAAATATGAAAAGGAGATGGGAGAAATTGAAGAAGAAGAAAGAGAGCTTCAAGAATTGGAAGCACTAGTGGCAAGGAGACTATCAAAAGGATCTGGTAATACAAAGGAAAAATGCCTTTTAAATGATTTTTTTGCAAAAGGATAGGACATTATGCCTCTAGATGTCTAGAGAGATTTCCTAAGTACAAGTCTAATAAGTCTAAAGATGAAAAAAATGTTATTATGTTGCTAATGATGAAGGAGTCATTGATGATGAATCTAATAATGTTAAGAGTGAAGATGAACTTGTGTTTGTTGCAATTAAAGAAGATGAACCCAAGTCTGCAAACTTCATGTCTAGTATTCCTGCTATAAACATTGTTGAAGATCTCATTCTTAATGTTACGGTTAATAGTATGATTAATGATGAAACTCCAATTACTCTAGATGAAGAGAATATCCTAACTACTCAGGATGTTAAGGAAGATAAATGGATTCTAGCTAGTAAATGCTCTCATCCCATGACCAGAAATATGATGTAACCTGAGAAGCATGAAAATTTTATTGTCAAGAGAGAAATTAACTCTAAAGGTGAGAATCCTATGATCTATACTTCTGCTAAAAATACTGCTAAAGATTTTATTATTGTTCATGATAATTTTACTATTGAGAAGACCAAGTCTAGTAATATCTCTACTAGAAATGTTTCTGCATGTAGTGTTGCTGAAAAGATTACCTTTGAGAACTCTCTGAGTTGTGAAGAAAAAGTTTTATTCACTAAATTAGATACAAAGAATGACTGGTAGATAGACAATAGATGTTCACATCATATGACTAATGACATAAGAAATTTTGTGAAATATGAGGAATTTGATGGAAGAATTGTTAGATAGGGTGACAATACTGGAGGAAGAATCAAGGGAAAAGGTAATGTTTCCTTAGATGGAAAGAATACATCAGATAATGTTTTATATGTTATTTATTTAACACATAATCCTCTCAGTGTTGATCAACTAGTTGAGGAGGAATACACTTTACATTTCAATGACCAGGGATGCGTGATTCTGAATAGTTTTAGAAGTGAAGTTGGATCAGGATTGAAGAGAAAGAAAAATATTTTCCACTAGAATAATGAAGGAGTAAAGTATTAGATCACTCAGATTGAACAAAATCATACCAAATCTTACAAAATTAAACAAGGAATCAACCTTAGTAAGGTACTACACCAACAATATCTAGATTAGATATAGAGGATCTCAAAGAAATTGTTTGATGAAGCTGATGTGAGAAAAGAAGAAAGAACAATGTTGGAGTCACAAAAGCCAATGATATCAAGGTATGAAAAATTGAATAATTCAGAAGATAGTCACCTACCTGTTCAGTCTAGTAGAATCTAGTCTAATGTTTGCAAAGACAAATTAGATGAACAAAGAGTTGGTATACTTTTTGAAATAAAAACTTATCATGAGAATCGGATCAAAAGTAGTCCAAAAAGGCCAGTAATTCAAAAGGAAGGGACAATAGATGTAGTTGTAACATAAAATGAAAAGGGATCAACAAACTGTGATAATTTCAATGTTCAAATTCAGGAGTCTGATGTCAAACAACTTAAGGAGAATGTAAGTCAAGAGTTAGTTAAAGGAAATTTCAACTCACAATATTAGAGAACTGTAGAAGATCAGATTTGTCTAATAACTGAGATTGATGGCAGAAAAGTGTATAATGATTGCATGGATGATCAATGGGTTAGAGCCATATAAAAACAACTTAGAATTGTAAATGAGTATAAAGAGAAGCTCAAAATCTATTCAGTTAAGCTTGAAGCACTGTTAATTCAGAGAAGGTTATTAGAAAACAATGGTATTGGATTAGAGAAAGGAGAATGCTCCAAATACAGATAGATCAATTCTAAATGAGAGAAGAAGAAAAGGAAGAGAACCAAGAAGAATAATTCAGTGAAGGAGTCCAAAGATCCAAGGATCATAGGTAATATTCTTTCTCATAATGAGTTTGGACACATAGAAGAGGGTTGCCGAAAAGGATATCTATGTTTTAATTGCATAAGAGATGATCATGATCCAAGAATGTGAAAAAATATGAAATAGAAAGCTAATAATGAAAAGAGAGAAAATGTTAGATGTTTTTCATGCAATGAGTTTGGTCACATTGCAAGATAATGCACTGCTAAAAGGAAAGGTAAGAAATGACAGAGAATTGTTTTGCAAATCAAATGCAACATATATGAACTTACTATTGAAAGTTCTAGAGGAAAAAAGATGAACAAAGATGACCCCAAAGAAGCAAACATGAGAATGAAAATGAATGGTAAAAGCAGAAGAAAAGAAGAAGACAAGGTAGACAAGCATGTTCTAAGGAATATGAAGGAAAAAGAAAAAGAAAAAGAAAAAGGAGACAAGGAACATAAGAATAAGAAGAGGACAATAAGAAAGAAGAAAAAGGCTACTACAGATGTGGGATTTGCTTTGGTAAGATCTAAAGGAAATTTAAGAGGAATTTTTCTTCACAAAAAAAACTAAGATGGAGTAGGATGAATCAAACCATAAGAGATTCTTGAAAATATTATTCAATCTAGATTGGTGTTTGGAGGCTTCTACCTAGGGGGAGTAGTATGTATAATGGAGAGATAGATAAAGATCTAGAGAAAAGCGTTTCTAGAGAGCTACATGTAATCACAAAAATAAGTAGGTTAAGTTGTCAATGTTTGAACAAAAAATAGTTGTGTTTAGTGGATCTCAGATGCATGTGCAAGAGAGTAAGATGAGCTTGAAAAAGTAGCAGAAGTAGAGAAGGAAAATGAAGCAAACATTGATATGACAAATAAAGTTTTATACGAACAGAAAATACACCTTTGTCATTGATGTCTAAGAGGGAGAGAAGTAGGCGTGAAAAAGATGTGGATGAAAAAAAAAAAAAAGATCAAAGGAGAAGATAAGAAGGAAGCTAATCAAATGAGAGAAGCAAGTTTATGTATACTTGCACACAAGAAAGAAGTGAGCTAAGAATTGTAATGTATATCTAAGAGGGAGAAACTGAGGGAGAGAAAAGTATGCAGTTAGATTGGAACTAAGGAGAGAATGTTCCAATGGGGAGCATAACCAAAGAAGAGAAGTGTTAAGAGAGACACTAAAAGATAATTATGGTTATTGCTAGTAGTACTATTGATTATCTTTCTACAAGTGAGATTGTTGGTTTCTGATCATATTACTTATTTTTTACATCACATGTTTCAATCAATGCTAAAGGGGGAGATTGTTGGCATATTGGTACAATTGTATGTGTTGGCATTGATGTCAACATATTAGAGGAACTAGATGAATTAATTAGAAGATCTATTTGTTTATTGCTAACTTAGCTATTGCAGGATAACCAATGGAGCAGAGTTCTAAAAGGTCTTGTGATAAGTGGATATTGTAAAGATGAAGTCACACATGCAGAGGAAGGATGATGAAGGTATTTTATCAACTCACCCAAAGTTTTAGAAGGTTTCTAGATTATTTTGATAGGTAACCAGGTTACATAAGTTGATTGGAAGATATGGTGACAAAAAGTGTTGATAGGAAGACAGAAAGAGGTTCTATGTGCACAATGAAGTTAGAATTTCATGGAGAGAACCTAGGAGTGTGTTGAGGATATACTCAAGTTTTTTCAACTCAAAGGGTTTGTATTTCAGATGTCTGCAATGCATAATCTCATTGTCTCAAAGAGTTGTTGATAATGTTCTTCAAGTTCGGTGGAAAAGAGTTGGAAAATATAATGGTTATGGTGGATTTGAGTGTTTGAGTGTTTATCATGATGCTATAGGATGTTCTTGAAGTATGTGCTTGATGAGTTGGTGATGTTAGAGACTTTTCTTGCAGAATCAAAATAGATCAATAACTAACCAAATCTATAACTCCCAACTTCTGATTCTAACTGTTATGCCCTGCATACTCGTCCCTACATTTTGTAGGCAAAATGTTGGGTCCCCCCCTTTCGCTTTTTCCCTTCCCTTTGGTTTCTCTTGTTCCTTTGTTTCCCTCCATGATTCAATTCCGTGATGGTTGTCTTTCTTCTATTTTTGTCTTCTTGTGTCTCTGGGACCCGGTCTCGAAGTTCATTTTTTCTTTTGAGTCAACCGGATTCCAGACTATGGGATTCTCTGTCGTCATGTCTTCTTTCGCTAGAAGGTGTGGATGCAGGGAATCCCCAGGCCTGGAGTCCAGAGGTTTTTTGGTTTTGGAGTTTGCGGGGAAAAAGAAACACATTTTTACCCTAGGATTATAAATAGAGGTTACCTGTCATTTTCACATTTACCGCAATTAAAAATCTCAGAGCGATTACCAGAGTGATTAAGGTGGATTCGAAGCAATTAGGTGCAGATTGCTTTGGTGACTAACAACAACTAAACAAGTGATTTGCAGTGCTCACTCATGGTCGCTTGAAGGTGAACTTTTTGTAGAGTGCCTCCCATGCTCGTCTACCCCACATTCCCCGCGTTTCTAGGTAAGCCTTCGACTCTCCCCTCTCTGGTTTTTTGGTTTGCTCTTTCTTGCTTTTGTCTGTCTTGTTTTTGTTTTTGTTTTGCCGCACCTTTCACATTGGCTTTCCTATCACCTCCCATTGGCAGGTTGTCTCTGCCAGAGGATTGTCTGCCCTCTGTGCAGTTGTAATTTAATGTATGATTTGTACATTGTCATAGAGTAGCTTTAGGTGTCTCTGTATATTCTATACATTGTGTAAATTTGTTTAAATATTTTTATATGTGTGTCCATTTTGGTCATCCTACGAGTCATTCCTTGAACCCTCATTTCATGCTTTGGCCCTATGTATATATCTCATTTATATCCCTCCATTGTGTCGAGCTCATTGCACTCCATCACATCCAAGCCAATTGTCAAGCTTGTTAGAGAGACATTCGCCACAGCTCGAACTTGGCACCTTGCTAGTTCGAGACATGGCAATTTTCTCTCTCCTTTTTCATGTCTCCTTGATAGAGGGATTAATTTCCCATGAGAGGGAATTCAAATCCCATCCCATCTGGAATTTACTTCCCCCGTGTCAGCCCACTTGTCGCCATTAATGCCATTACACTGCCTGTCACGTGGCCACGTGATGACCCATGTCAGCCAAGTACAACTTACTACTAGTCACATTGACAACAACTAGTTCCCCTAGACTCTAGCTACCAAGAAGCCCTTGGGTCTTCATTCTATTTTTGTCACTTGATCTAATGCCCTGGAGTCCCTCGGGTGTTTGTCAGAATTTGATCCATGTTAATTTTATTACTCTTGGATTTTGATGCATGTTAACACATTTTTGGGTAGGTATGAAATGGTGGTGAATTCCCCAGAGTCCTTAAAGTATTATTTTTATCATATCATGTATTGACGGTTCTCCGTTCTTGTAGGTTGCAGATAGTTCGATCAAAATGTCTAAAGTGATCACTCCTCCTGATAGCCCGGAGCTGCCTACTACCTCCACTCAGGCGGCTAAAAAAACTAAGGCCAAAAAGATGCTGGCCAAGCTCCCACTGACTTTCAAATACCTGAGGGAGGGTGTTCTCATAGGGTCCAAGGTGGACTCCAAGGTGCAAGAGATAACAAACACAAAGCCCGAACTTTGGGTTGAGATGCAGGGCTTGGTTCAAGCCATATACAAACTAAAAGCTGATGGAGATGTTATGGCTAGAGATATGGATGCCTCTGGAATTATCAAAGCTACAAATTTCCCTTTCTTATTGCAAGCACCAGAGTTGATACTCCAACTAGCAATGCTCTACAATGCCCCCACCTGGGTTATCTTGCTCGCCGATCCCCGACCACTACACTATCCAACAACTATTGTCCGTCTGGATGCTGCCACTTTTGCTTCAGGGCTAGGGATCCCTCAATTCAAGGGATCCGTCATTCTCACCCGATCCAAGTCCTTAAAAGAGTTTGAGGAAGCTTCCCTTCTCTCCCAAAAACATCTCAACACTTAGTGGCTGAAGTCCCTGAAAAGGGACTATAAAAAAATGAAGCTGGAGATTCCCCATGGGGAATTCAAAGAATGTATACAAGCGGGAATTATTTTTCTATGTAGGATCTTCAGAGAACCCCATGCCCAAGATTTCTTGACATGGATGCACTACTTTCTCTACTTCATCACCACCTACAACCAGACCTTCAATTGGGTGGCTATCATAGCCAATCATGTAGACAAACAGCTGAAAGGCATCCTCTAGAATTCAAAGTTCCACATGACATCTTACATACTATGGGCATTGTCCCAACAAAGACCAAATTTTCTGGGTTTGTAGGTAGTGGCCATTCTTGGGAATGGGCCGGGCCAGTTAACACCATGGGATCATTATCCCTAGGTCTAGTGGGAACTTAGTTTCCCAAATTTTTGCAGGGTGAATGATGCCTTCATTTACCAAAATATTTTGACACTTACTCAGGATTCTGGATACCAGTTATTGCAGGAGGCGATGAACTTGGTGAGTTCTTACAGAAATTATTTCTTTCAATTCCAGCAACACACATATATTTGAGTGACCGGGTTCTCCAAGAAACCCTATCTTCTTCCTCGATATTGTGGGGATAGAATCATTCTTTTATAATTTTGTAGACAAGTTTTTGAGCTACACACGCTCTTCACAGTGAAGAAGGTTATCAACATCCCGTACCCAATTTATTGCGGGAACTATTCTTGCATTCTAGCCATAACAAAGGAGCCAGACAATGAGTTAAAGAATCTGGGACTGGTGGAATTCCACCATACTAGAAACAATTTTGATCCACTAGATAAGATAGCTTTGGCACTTCCCCGGGCATCCCCCCCGCACATAGAGGATATTGAAGATTTTTGGGCGGATTGCCAGGACAGTTTTGACCTCTGGGCCCGCCAACATTCGCAAATGTCCAAAGGCCTAATGAAAGTCCTTGACCTTCGGGGTTTCTCAAAAGGTTTTTTAGATGACGACCCTCTAGAGGACCCATTGTACAAAGAGTGAGGGTTGGATACATTAGATCTCCCCCAGTGGATTGGGCCACTACAGAAGATTTAACAATTGAGGGAGTATGCCACCCCATTATAGAAAATAGTCATAAGTATTTTGTGCGAATGTGTCCCAAGAGCACCCATAAAGGAAAAATTGTTCGGGGGTCCACTTCGACGTCCGGAGCCGCAGGACCTAGCACAAGAAATGGGAAGAAGATAAAGGGTACCCTAGCTAAGGTACCTCCCCAGGATCCAATCCCCATAATGACACAATTACAAGAGAAAATGGAGGCATTGAGGCTGGAAATCTAGAAGATAAGCACACAACTTTCCCAGGGCCTCCTCGCAACTCCAGTAGCATCTGCTTGCCTGGCGGGATCCCCGTCATTGGCCGCAATGATGAGAAGGCAGAATTTCACTGAGGCAAATTCTACAAGTATTTTGGATGCTGGGGCCCCACTACAAAGGAAGAAGAAGCAGAAGGTGAACCCCACCCCAAGCACAAACGAAGGCCCCGGTATGCCTAACATGCCCCCAGTAGATGTCAGTTTGGATTCCCCTGAACTTGGGAATATTTCAGATACCTCTCCCTCGCATGACGATTTTGATGATGTCTTTTTGGGTAAATGAGCTCATGAACCTCCATGAGGATATAGATCATGCGGTAGAAGAGATCGCCACTCAGGAAAAAGAGGAGATCCCCGCTGAAAAGGAAATCCTGGAGAAAGAAGCTGCCACAGAGCAGGAAGTCCAGGAGGAAATGCAAAAGGAGCAAGAGGAGTGGGAGAAAACCCCAGTCTGAGAGACTGAGGATGAACCAAGGAAAATAGAAGATGAGCAACTGATGACTGGGGAAACTGGACCCATAGGATCAATTGTACCCCCATTCATCACGCTCCAAATGCCTTTGGTTACTCCGGGTGACCAAATGCCCCAGAGTACATTTGGTGAGGTGATCACGGTGGCCCAAACACCGAATCTTGGCATGATACCTTAGCCGCCCCCCAAAAATGTTCCAATGGAGGAAGATGTTCTGGTAAATGAAGCCGAAGAGGAAGAACAATAGCAGCAGGACGAGGGCAAAACCCCCAAAGATACAAATGTTAATTCACTTGATGCTGAGAAGAACGGAGAAATCCCTGAGGATACAGGTGATGTGGACGCCAGCAGAGAAGAAACCCTGGACATCACAAAAGAGGATGCCAACATGGCGAAGAACACTAAGGCCTACAGAGAATAGGAGAGGGAACAGGAACAAGAAAAAGAGAAGGAGGCCGATGACACTGCAAATTCTGGGAACGTGCCGCCGAATTTTGAAAGGAATCATGATACCAAGGTCTTAATGAAAAATCCACTCTAGCCGCCCCAATGGCTGGTGGAATCAAGAAAGAGAAAGGCCCTAGTGGTAGCAATAGGTGTTCCACTTTTCTTGGCTGAAATGTTGGCCCAAAATGCAGAGGCCAAGAGGCCTAAGAAGGCCCAGATGGTCCATACCTTCCAGACCAGTCCAATAGGAAGTACAGTTGTGGTGATCACAACACCTCCCCTAGATGCAGATGCAGCGATGGTAAGGCCTGAGGATTATACTATTACAGAGGTAACATTGGGGAGGAGAGATAAGAAGGGTGAGTTGGACCTATTGAGGGAGGCCACCAAAGTAGTGGAGGCCTGGTAAAATAAATAGACCTAGAAGTTGAAGGAGGAAAAAGATACCAATGCAAATCTCCTCACACTTCTAGTAGAACTTACACAACCCCTGTCCAAGGTCCACCCGAAAGCTTCTATCTCTAGATTTTCACTTGCACAGGGTGACGTGGATTCTCTTAGGGCCATGACGGAGAAGGCCCAGGCTGTAGATGGATGGCTAACTAAGCAGGTAGTCACCGTAAGGAAATTCTTAGTGGTGTCACTCCCAGATCTCTATCAGATCAACATTCTCCTTAGTCAGGAAAATGCCTCCATTGTTGTGTGGGAGAAAGACTTAGAAAAGTATGAAAAATGGAAGGCCGGTTTGGATGAAGTGTTCAACACCAGGGAAGAAGCTATCACAAAGGCGAGAATTTTGGGAGATGAATTGTATGATTCCCTCCGGGCCTAGTACTCTAGATTTGACCTCAAGATTGAGGTATGCAAGGAACTGGTTAGGGCCCTGAAAGATAAGGTAACTGCTACCCAATATCCTTTGGGCTTATTTCAAGCATTTGTGGTAAGGGTGTCATGAGTCAAACCCTTCATCATTAGATCATGCACCCCAAAGGATTATGTCCTTAGTAAGTACGATGAATATATGGAGTCCCTATATCAATCTAATGGGGACTTTGATGGAGGAAGGTTATCAAGACTATCCAAGATGATGCTCTGGGCACATGATGCCGTGAAGATAGTGGATGAGTTCTGGAACAGGGCCGGAGAGGTTGAAGAGAAACTTGAGGTTGTCCGTGGTCGATGGGAGGGAATTAAGGACATAGACAAGGGTGACATTAGTCAAATTCTCAAGGCATTTAAGAATGGCAAGGAGCAATAAGGTTTTCCAGATTCTGGAGACATTCACCAGTAGGTTGTATTTTTGTATTCATTATTCTTTTCGAGCGTAAGCTCCCGGATCCCGGAGTCCCAGATCTAACAATTTTGTATTCTTTTAATGACCTGTGTCCAGGTTCCCCAGAGCTGACCGGTCACTATTAGGTAGTTAATGAGGGTGTCAGAAAGTAGGTAACCCTAGCAAGGCACATCAACCTAAGGAATGGTTCTAACAGATGGTCTTCCCAAGGTTTCGCTCTAGCATAACACCTAGCGCATCAAAGACAGTGTGCCACTTTTTCATTAATGAGGCATGTAGCCTCGATCCCCGGGGGATCAGATTTCTTCTATTCTCCCTCTACCTCTCTTCTCGAGGCTGATTCTTCCATACCTCTTTTCTTGTCTCATTCTTCTGACATGTCAGACCTCTATTCTTCTTGAGGTTGTTGTAGCGTGGTGCAGGTAGTACCGGCCACCAAAAATTGTATTTTATTGTTAAGTGTAAAGATAAGTTAGGTTAGTTTTAGGGCAAATATGTGTATAAATAATAAGTCTGACCTCATTCCAAGGGTCAGTGAAATTGATGATTTTGTAGTCCATAGCTATAGCATTTTTAGTATTTCATTTCTAATAGTTGCAGAGCTCAATGCTCCTTAGTTCTTGGAAGTTCTCAGTAGATAAATGCTCCCTTGGAGCCATTATTGTATGCACTAGTGCTCGCTGGAAAACCTGTTAATGAATAAATAGGAGTTCTAGCAATGATGTTGTTAGCATTCTGACCTCTGGATTAACGTTCCTTTGTGCTGTATATTTCTGATGTCCCTTTCTCTAATATTTTAAGTAGATTAATGACCTTATTTTCCCCTTGCTATTGAATATGTATGAACTGATGGTTCTGTGCACATTCAGTATTTTAGTGTAGCATGTTAGAGCATGTTTGATGTTTTAAATGTATTTGTATGACTATAGGTAGATGGAATACTTCTAACCCTAGCCTATCTTTTGAAGTTTATTTGGTTAACTAACGCGTGCTTGCAGGAATTCCAAACTTACCTAAATCCCTAAAGAAGATGAGCCAAGAAAACCAACTATCCACCCAAACAAAATAGTCACACTCCCAACTTAGCTCCCGCACCATCGAGACCTGACTCTCACGTGCTTGAAGGCCCAAAGAATTTATTCTCTGGACAACCTTTATAGGCAAAGTTGGCCGGTACCCCGATACTCGGTGACAACTTACATCTATTGCCAGACCCGGTCACAAAGTCCCGTCAACACTAACAAGACAAAGTCTAATTAACGAGGATAAAACACCCTCCTTCACTTTGAGCTCCACATCAATCAGGTGAGTATTAACTAATCTACACACACATGAATCCTTTGTAAGAAGTACAAGCTTGTAGATATATAATTATGGAATAGTTTTCAAATCTTTAGGTAACAAATACCTCAATATTTTGTCAAGTCTTATGCAATATTCCACTTGCATAGAGTATGTCTGAAAACTAGAGCAATCCTAACTCCTAACAACATGAAAGGAAAATGATTTTCAATTATGTTCTGGTTAATGGATCTCTAAAATACTCCAAGTCTTTCATAGACCAGTGCCTTATCCAATGGGAAACAGAGTCAACCATAATATTGCAAAGAAGATCATGAAAAAAGGAAAACAACACAGTTTGATATGTCTATATGCCTTACATAAGACATACCCTATCAATCAAGTTCTACTTGTGAATCCACATGTGTATTCAAATATGCAACTCCCTACTCAAATAATTTAACCCTCCCCTTGGAATAGACAATACATTAATCAACATCCATTGAAAGACAAGTCTGGAATATCCTTAGTACCCCATCTCATACACACTTGAAGACAAATCTTAAATCACAGTCATTCCTTAAATGAATCTATTGTTGATCAACAATAGACAAGAGTAAAACACCCTTAATGCTTTATTCTCTATGATTCAAGAAACATAGTGGAGACAACTTGATATCAAAACAACAATACTGAATTTCATTCATAAGAAAGCTATTACAATTATGTTCTTCCCTAAAACTGAAAGGATACAAGAACACCCTATATGCATAAAAGAGGGAAAATATATACTGAGGTACCACACTTGGAACCTACTTTGAACTTTTGCAGAGAAACTGAATGGAATCAGGAACCCCCAAAATAGAGCAGAAAACATGAACCCATAAAATAGAGAAAAGAGGGAAAGAAATAGAAGAAGGAAACCCTAGAATTCAGGTCTAATTGAAATCTGTCCTTGCAATCTGATTCACACTTATCCTTGAATTCTCTACTGACTTGATCTTTCTTCAAAAGATCTGGAAATACAATCTGATCTCCATGGCCACTCAAAATCTGATTTCACTCTCTGAGAAAATCCTTCCATGAAAGCATATCTTTCAAGTTTGAACTAAAAATATTCTACATGACTATAGAAAAAGACTATGCTGTTTTAACTTGCACATTACTTTATATTTTTGCATTTTATATACTTTTCCATGCACTTTTTCTTTAATTTTCCCTTTGATATTTATGCAAAGACTATGATTTTTAAATCTTTTACCTTTTAAATATGCATATTCCTTGCCTTTTTATTTCTCTCTTTTATGCATTTTCTCCCAGAACTCACCAGAATTCACCACTTGTCAAGTGCTGATTCAATGTCTTGCAACTAGCCTGATAACTCTTCCTATAACCATGGTTTATCTAGAGATCAAGAGACAACTTGGTCTCTAAGTCTCTGAATGTTTTCCTTAACCCATGGTTTATTTAGAGACTTGTAGATAAGCCTTAGTTTCTAAGTCTCAGAATAAACTCAACCTCAACCTTGCTTTAACCTCAGTTTATCTGGACTAATGTATCTCTAAATATCTGAGAATTTTTTCTAACCCTGGGTTTTTTTTGAGATTGCACGCGAGCCCTTGATCTTCATCTTGATCTAATGGCTAGGGCTTAATGTCTAAATTTTTGGCACTTAACTGTTTGTATCTAGAGTTCTGGCATAGCGGTTAGTTAACTACTGGGAAAAATCTCACAAGGTTTTTGACTTAACCTCTAGCATTAGTGACCTTGCACATGGTTAGTTGAATTCTAGTCATGTGATCTTGGAAGGTTTGTCCTGACCGCGGTTTTATTGTGTGACTTTGCGACCGCCCACCACGTGTCTTCCATGTCACCCTCCATCTGGTCTCTTGCGCGATCTGGCTGGGCACACTGCTGACATCAGCATGCGATCATGCCCCTAACACCACCTCTCAAATCCATCCTCATCACTATATCTATGCGCATTGATAACATCAACACACGATCATGCCCCTTACACCACCTGTCAACTCCATCCTCATCACCATCTACGTGCCACTTGTCTGCCAGCTTACTACCAAAATTTGTTATCAGGCGACTGGGAAGGCTTCCCAAGGCACCACTTGTGCACATGTAGAGAGCCTCCTTCTCTTTCTAACAATACACTATGTTTTTGTTTTTCCATTTATACACCTCAAATTTCCTTCTCACCACCAATGTGGGATTAAACTCTTCAAGTTTTTAAAGCTTTTCTGCACTCTACGTCCAAAATTTGGGGCCCACCACATTTGACCAGCACATCATTCACTAGGCTAAGTGCCCACCAAAGAGCCTTAGCTCTTACTTCATATCTATGTGTAAGCATTGCATTACTTAAACACTAGGAAACCCCATTCCTAGCACATGTGGGATTAATTATTTTAAGCTTTACTTCAAATGAATCTCCATCCTGCGCAACATTTTTACCAAATACACTTGCAATCAAGGTTTATAATGCATTCCCTATGGCCAAGGCATCATCTCCTTGGCATACATTATGCAGTTTGTATTTGGTTAAATTTTTAAAATCTTGTTGTTAATATGCTGAGCCCATTTGAAACTGTGCAGGCTTCCTTCCTAAAACAATGTGCAACCCACTTTGTATTTCACATTTATGTGCTGGTCTTTGTTTGCTTAAACATAGCGCAGGCCTCTTAATATGCTTGTAGACTTCTGCATTATCTCCTTTGTAAATATTGCGCATGGTTTCCTCCCTTCATCTTCCAGTTCATTTACATCTGTCAATCAACATTTGCCTAATTTCTTTTAAAAATTTTCTGAAACACTTCATGCGCAAGCTTACTTCATTTCACAATTTCACTTGTTTGAATTTTTTTAGAAAAATCCTCCAAAACTACCTCCACATTCATTCCTACATTGATTTATACTTTCCAAATTTGCATTGGCTCAAAAAGTTATAGAAGACATTGTAAATTGCATGCGCTGGCTTTCTCCATCCTTAGCGCAACTTTTACCTGGCATTAGCAATGGCTTGATTGTTTCTAAAGCCCATTTTTTTTATCCACTACGCAAGATGCTTTTTTTTTTTTTAAAGTTTTTAAACAAAATCCTCCTTCATGCTTAGCATGGGCTTCTTCCTTCAAATAAAAATGTGCAAGTCCCTTGTTCATTTGCCAAGCAATTAACGTACTTTGTCTGTGCATCCACCTTTGTACTCATGGCACACCATCAGATCTACATTCCAATTAGAATGCTTAAAAGAATATTCAATTTGACCAATACATAGCCTACTATGTAATTGGATTATAAAAAATTTGATTGGAGACCATCACCGGTCCTTTAGGACTTTTGCATCTTAATGAGAACACAACAAGTAGCCTCTAGAACTACTTTGGAAAACTGACTCAATGACCCCTTGAAAATGTGAGGAATGGAAAAACCACTCATCTCACACATCTAAGGATGGTTGCCAACTGGATTGGATTGAAAACATCAGGGCCACAAGATAATAACATTCAAAGTGAGAAACTTCATTTATTCTGCAATCGGATAAGCCCCAAACACATGCAAACCCTGCCCAAAATGCAACCTGGAAAAACATTGAATCAACTCCCGAGAACCCTTTACTTGGCATAGTGATTCCTTCAAACATAATGAGTATGCACGCAAAAGGGATTTACCTAATTCAAATCCATGTGCAAGATATAGCTGATCAAATTTGGCAATTTCAACAAACTATGCAGATGCAGATGTAAAAATAACAAAAAATACATTTGGATTAGCCTTTGCAAAAATAGAAACCCATGCCTTGAGGCTTAACCATTGATTGTAGTAGTAAATTTAGATAAAAGGAGAGTAGACCCACAATCAGTATCCCAAAACAATTTTCATATATGAAGTTACAACCTTCTGAAAGCGACTACTCTATAAAGTTAACTCTGCCAACACTGGGAATATGCACAAATCACCTTTGGATTTGATTTCACACACCCACCAAATGCACACCTAATGGGTTGAAACCCTAGGTATAGATTCACCCTCACACAAGGAATATGAAACTTCAATCAGCTCACTCTGATGATCAACTGATCAATTGGCATTTCTCCTTAAAGTCATCCATTTAACAACTTTGTTAACTCAAACTCAGTAAAATGCAGAAATCAGATTTAGATTCAACTGGGCAAAGTGGTCAAACGGATTGAGCAAAGTTTGAAACTATTTAGAGAAATTCAATTTCTTGTTTGCAATGTAGGGGAACTTTAAAATCTTTATGTCCTTGAACCGTGGTACAACTTTCAAGACCTCAAAGTAGGGCAATTAGAATTCTGGACATAATAGAGAAACAAAACAATTCTGGAAAACCAACTTTGAGGGATCCGAAAACCTATCAAACGGACTCGAAATGGCTTGGGTTTTGAAAAATAAGCTCTCTAATATACATTTTAAACATTCCCAAAGTGGTGGTCCATGAAACTCAATAGGAAACAAGTTATTGAAATGCAAACTGTGCCTGTTACAACAAAATGACACCTAGGCGGTAAATGCAGAATTAGACAAGTGCTCAAAACAAGACATCACGAAATAACTCACAAATTGAATCTGACGACCTAGGATGTCTTTATATGTCAAAAAAAGGGTAATGAACACCTTCCATGCATGGTAGACTTCAAAACTTCATCCAGGAAAATATGCACAAAAAGAAAATATAGGGGGTCAAAATACAAAAGATTAGCAAGGTACTCAAAAACCCTTCTTGCATTTTTGAGTCCCAATAGGTGATACATATCGATTAGAAGGATCAGATTGGTAGATTTTTCAATCAATAATAATAATTGGTCTAGAAATAACATCTTGAAATCCTCCCATGATGAAATAAATTGTGAAGGCAAACTGTTACCCCATTCCCTAGCATCATCCTTAAAAGATCTCACAAAAAGTCTCATAACCACATCATCCTTAATAGATCTCACAAAAATTCTCATAACCACATCATCCTTATAAATATGAGATTCATTAATAAATTTTGAAAATGCCTACACATGCATGACTGCTGATTCATATTCCTCTCAATGGAATATCATAACATGTTCTTCAAGTTCAAGTGGGATATGACTTGGGTATCCTGGAATGTCCTTGAAGTCCAATCACTTGTATTTTTCCAAAACAATTAATTCTTTCTGTGGGCATGGATACCATGGTTGTTGTAGATATTTTACTCTTGAATGCGGGATGTATTGATACATCCTAAATTCCTATAACTGTCTCTTTCATTAATTGTTTTTACAGAGTTGCCACCTCTTCAAAAGAGGAATCATTTTTTTCTTTTTTCAAATCTCTCTCCTAATCAGAGTCATTTTTTTACTTATTCAGGCATAGATTTCAAACTGTTCTTATATCTTGACTCTCTTCCCAAATGGCCTTATCAATGGTCTTCCCTAGTAGACCACCAATCTATTGGTTGCGTGACTCTGATGGGACTATCTCAATTGGTCTAATCAGATAACACCAAAGATTCTAGATGACGTTCTTTGTGTTCAACTCCTGAGGAAAGTCAAAAATTTGTTGGTTGTGTGACTCAGATGGGGCTATCTAAACTGGTCTAATCAAATAATAACAAAGATTCTAGATGAGGCTCTTTATTTTCAAATCTTGAGAAAATTTGACAATCTATTGGTTGTGTGACTCAGATGGGGCTATCTCAACTGGTCTAATCAGATAACACCGAAGCTTCTAGATGATGTTCTTTATGTTCAAATTCCCAACAGAGTCACCAATTTGTTGGTTCCCAAACCAACAGATTGGAAAGTTCTAAGAGTATGTGAACCTCTATGCACAAACCTTCCAACTAATTTGGCCAACGAATGGGATTAACCAGATTGAGGTTGAATTCTGGTACACTTTAGGCTCTGCAGGACCTAGGCAGGTACACCTATTCACTAGCTAGACCTTCAAGATGATGCTTTTTATAGAAGATTCTATCTCCTACTCTTTTATCTTTAATCTATTTTATATCTCAAAAGGGAATATACTCTTGAAATAGATTGATTCACTTGTTGATTCCTTGATCCTTTCTAAATTTTTGGCTATCTTACTCCCGCTTCTTGGATTCTGATCTACAACTATCTTGGTTTTTGATTAGTTCTTGCTTTTATCTACCTTCCTTCTAATTATACTTCTTTTATTTTTGTCTACAACTATCTATTTCGTACTTCTACTATGATATGATTATGTATTTTAAATAAATTTAATGTGTAATAGACCACTACCTTTTTCTCTATTGGGCTATAGAGTCACCCTCTTCTAGACCCTACGTATAACTATGAGAGCTAATTTTTAAATCCTCATTGTGGATGGAACTGTCAACTATCTTGATGCAAAGGCCTCTAATCAACCCACTCCAAGATCAAAGAACTCCACAATTGTCCAATAACCCATCAGGTACACACTCTTTCCCAATTGAGATTCTTTTACCCAATATGACTCAAATGGACTCCCAAGACCCAAGAATCATTCCAAGCCCTCCTAAGGTCTTATTAAAAATAATTAAACTTGTTTACATAGATTATAAGGGATTAAAACACCCACTGTTACAAGAATTATCAAACAAGCTCCAACTAGGCCTTCTTTCCTAGTAGCCCTATTTTCCCTAATTTTTGGAATTTTGGCCCTGACTTCCCAAAACTCTCAAAAATGTAAAGGTATATTCAATTACCCTTTTTGACCCCCTTGACATTTATCAAACTCAGGTGAGGTTGCTTTGGATTATCAATTCCAAATACTGCTGCTCCAACTTTCTTCTATAGGCCTAATTGACCCACTTTACAAAGCAACTACAAGAACCCTTAATCCCCTAACTCCACAACTTTGGGAAGTATTTAGTTAGGTCTCATGTGGAAAGAAAATGAGGTTTTTTTAACCAAGAACCCTCTAATAACATCCAATCTACCAAACCCCCACCATTTTAAGCCAATAACTAGGGCTTTCTCAAATCCAAGTCAAAACTCACTTCTAGACACAACTTTTGGATCCTACACCATGTACTTGACGTGTACAAACACTTTGAAACATAAAAAATGCCCCCATGAATCCCAATCCATGGTTGCTATAGTCATGGCACACTTTTCATGCATCTACAACCCTACAATTTGACATCAGTGTGGTGATCACCCTACAACATCCAATTAATCTTACAATTTTAATGTTAGAGACATATTATACAACCTTTGGATCCATCCCCATGCCAAAAATACCATAGAAAGTGGATGGATCCTTTATTGCATTAATTCAAACAAAAGGAAAGCAACACTACTATAGGACAATCACACAAATGAATCCAAAATTGTTAAGAATTGGACTTAATACCCTTCAATGTGAATGACTTGTGTTTTTACAATGATACCACAATATTGAAATTCAAGGAAACATTGAAAAAGTCATGATGAAATGCAAGAAATTTTATGCAGGAGTATCCTAGGATTCTTGGTAATCTTGTATCACATAAAGTATATTTTCTTTGGAGAATATTTGGTGTGTTTGATCTTAGTTGGCAAAGTATTACTCGGTCGAAGAGGAGTGTTGTTTCTCGGTTACGGTGTTGGCCGAGGGGCTTGGTTGCTTAAGGAAGGCTCGATTGCTGAAGAATTTGGCAAACACTGGTGCTCGACAAAACTTGCTCGGAGATGTTTGTGGAGCTCGGTCATTGTGCTTGCTCAACATGTGTTGGTTGCTGGCACTCAACAATTTTGTTGACACTCAGTTGTTTGGCTTGTCGACTGGTGTTCTTGCAAATTTGGGAGGCTGAATTGATGCATTTATTATGTGTACCGCAACATTTAATTTTGATCTCTCATTGGGGATTGTGGGGACCTAAATCTGGGTCATTGGCATCTCCTATGTTATTTTTTGTGGCTGACCTATGGGTTGCCTCTTGTATTTAAGTTGTGTTATGTTCTTAGCTTAGGGCATGAGGAAGAGAGGGGATCAAATCAGATGAGATCAGATCTAAGGATCTGAGTATTGGATCTGAGTTGTATGTTTGGGAAGAAGATAAATAGACTAATGCTTGAAGAAGATTTGTGCTAGATCTTAGATTTATATCTTTGTAATTGGCTGTAACCAGGAAGGCCTTACATCTCAACATGTTGAATGTAATTACTGTTTTATGGAAATAGATCTCATATGTCAATTATATTTCTATCATACTAGTTGTTTCCCCTGTTGTTGCTTTGGACTACTAGTTTGGACAATCCATTCTTGGAACCTTCGACCTACACCCCTTCAAGTGGTATCAGAGCTTGAAGTTCCTGAGTGTGTGGATAGATCGCTGAAGGTGAGGTAGTTTGCACTAGGACCTTGGTTGGAAATTTGGCGATTTTTTGCAGAGGGTTTGCAGAGATATTGAAGATGCCTCTGAAGAAGAACCACAAGATTACAGAAGAAGAAACTAAGGTGGATTTCAATCCTGAAGATTTTCAAGATTTACAGAAGCAGGTGTGAGATCTAAAAGAGGAGTTACAAAGAAAGAATGTGTTTAAAGAACACTAAGATAATGATGAAGGTCCTGAAGAAAAATATCATTTCAAAGAAGCTATAGAATATGTCTGAGATCCAGAGGAGGCTAGATTTCTGAGAGCTATATCTAAAATTGGGAAAAGATCTAAGATCAAAGTTTCTACATTTGCTGGAAGCCTAAGGCCAAAAGAGTTGATCGATTGTATTAATGAGATTGATTAATACTTTGAGTATGAAGAAGTAGAAGATCCTGATAGAGTTTGGTTTGTAAAGACAAAGCTAAAAGGTCATGCAAACATATGGTGGAGAGAAGTTCAATTAGAAACAAGTCAAAGAGGTAAATACAAAATCATCAGATGGAATCGAATGGTTGAGAATTTGAAGAAGCAATTCATTCTGGTGGATTATGAATTGGATATGTTTACGAAGATGCAAGGTTTAAGGAAGACAAGAAAGTCAATGCAAGAGTATACTGAGGAGTTTTATAGAATCCTGATTAGGAATGGTCATTCAGAAGCTGACAAAGAGAAGGTTGCTAGGTATATCTATGGCTTGAGGCCTAGTATACAAGAAGAGTTACTTACTGTTCAGATGAAAATAATAGGAGATGCATATCAAATGGAATTGAAGATTGAGGAGAAGCTAAACATGAAGTTTGAAGGTAGCCAACAGAAACTGAGGTGGTAAGGCTTATGACACAACTACTAAGAGTAAGGTGGTGGAGAATCCTAAGCAGACCAAGGTAGGATCTAGTAGTAGTTGTGTGCATAAATTTTGTCACACTTCTATGAATCATTCCATTCAAGGTTTCTCAAGAATGAGGCCTCAAATATCGATCCATAGCTCTCTAGTCATGGATGTGTAAAAATGTAAAATGAAGGCCCTC